>JARFJB010001320.1:605000-1060000 GCA_036346205.1 Vesta saturnalis
CAACTAATAACAGTTCAATAAGTATTTTTATAAACTTTTTTAAATTTACGACGATAGGGGGGGGGGGGGGGGCTTATTTGCGAAACACAAATTACGAAACAATATGTATATTGCAACTTAATTAAGTATTTTTATAAAAATTTTTAATTTATGGCAATGGCGGCTTATTTGCGAAGCACAAACTACGGGAAACCATATATATTGCAAATGAGCGTTAGTACAAATTATTTTCATCAACAACAACAGTTCATTAAGTATTAGGGCTTCGTTAGTGCTTCTTAGTAATTTATGCCTTGATCTGTAAAATCGGCCGTTTATAAGCAAGAAATACTGACGTCGCATCATTATTGACAGCAGTAACGACCGGTCCGCTGTGTATCGTTAGTGTTTTGCTAGTGCATCTTGGTGATTTATATCTTGCATCATCAAAACTGGCCGCTTCTATGAAATAAATGCTCTCTTGTGCGACGCTGACGTCACATTATTATTGAAAGTACTAACGACCGAAGCGGTTCCAATCGTTAATGCTTTATGTCCTTTGCAAATAAATAAATACCTCCTTGTGCAGTGCTGATGTCCCTGTCACAATTATTGAAAGAACTAACGTCTGGTCCGGTGCCAATCGCTGATGCTGTTTAGTACATTACACCATGCATCAGCAAAACTGGCAGTTTCTAAGAAATAGATAGAAAGCCATAAAATACGAAAAAGCATTAACGATTGTCGCTGGAATAGTCGTTAGTGCTCTCAATAATGGTGTGACGTTAGCAATGCATTGAAACCGCCGGTTTCGCTGATACATAATCCAAGGAGGTATTTATTTCTGGTAAACCGCCGGCTTCGGTGATGCAAGGAATAAAGCACTGACGGTTGGCATCAGTTCAGTCGTTAGTGCTTTCAATAGTTGTGGGACGTCAGCACCGCACTAGGGGTATCTATTTCTTGTAAACGATACATTTTGGTAATGTAAGGTACAAAGCAATAACGATGGGAACCGGTCACGCCTTAGTGTTCTCAATAGTGTTGGGAAGTCAGCACTACACAAGGGAATACCTATTTCTTGGAAACGGTCGGTTTTGTTGATGCAAGGTTGAAATCACCAAGAAGCACTAACGATTGGCACTGGTTCTGCCGTTAGTGCTAACTTCACGGACCACACGATGCACAATGATTTAAGTGACCAGAGACGAATGTCAAATTTAAATGATATTGCTTTTCTACTTTTTGAGACATGACTTGCACGCGCGCGCTCGCGTGTACATATGCACATGCGCACGCAGACACACAGCACGCGCGCACCCAAAGAAATAGTTTTTGAGATAATACAATTTTGGTACATATAGAGTATTTGTTAGAAAATACAAACGTAAGGAACGTTTATCTTAAAGCTGTAATGTAAAAATTTGGAAACAAAAGCGGTGCATATTTTGCTTTGTATTTTGAGCAATTTCTATGAATTCGTTTGTTTATTGCGCACTTTATTTTTTAATATATACATTTTATATCATTACGGGCAAGTATTTTCAGAAGTTGTTATGTAACACAATCACATACGGTAACTTATAATTTCTCGGTTTATTGTAATTATTAAAAATTAAATTTAATTATGCAGTAAAAATTGTATAATTAGTGAATTACGGTTTCATGTGAAATTTCGTTATTATTACAGTTACATATTAATTAGGGATAGCCGTGTTCCATAACATCATCTACATTTATTTATTTAATACTTATCAATTATGGCACTCAATTGATTTTTACGTTTTTATCAGTTTAGATAAGAACTAGAGAATGCTGTTATGTCTACTTTTCGTATATTTCACTAACAAAACGTTAAATCTACAAATAGCAACATATTTATATCATACCCTATTGCAGCTGAATGGCCGCGGGATGAAACTTAAAAATAGTAAACTGTATGTTTGTCAACTGGACTAAAACCCAACGAAAATAGGAGGAAAAAATCATTCTCTTTAATGCTTCTGGATGAAAATTTTTGACCAAAACTGACTTAATTGATTTTTGTTTAATTTTTCTTATACATTAAAATTTGACCTGTTGAGTTGATCGGCCTAGCGCGACGTTTCGAAGTGTTATCAGGCTTTTGATTTTTTCCGATTCGAATTTGGTACCTTTCACTTACTAGTCTGACACCTTAACCGCTAAGCCACTGAGTAATCAAACATGTATTATTTTAGAACTTATACAAACAATAAACTTTTTCGTGGTTGCGCAGTAGTTTATTGCGCATGTTGCGTAGTAACCTCTAGCGGCGGTGTATTGCGCTTAAGCTCTTCCCGCATTATTGGAATACATATGGATTTCATTTCTACACTAACTTGGCTTAACGGATTTTCTGCAAGTGCTCTTTGAGTTTTCGGATAGCTGTATATCCCATCGCATTCGTTGGTCTTCGTTCCAGACATATTCGGGAATTCTTGATCTTTCTGTTTCGCCTTTACGGGTGTTATTCTTGTGTTCCGGAGTTTTCACACTGAGTGGGCCACTGCTCTCTCCTATGTATAGTCTGCTAGATTCGCATGAAGGTTGGAATTCTGTTCATTGTGTGGTTTGGTTTTGGTTAGTATTCCTCTGAGCGTTCTTGTGCATTTGAAGGCATTGCGTAACTTGTATTTGCTGTCTATCCTTCGTATCTTGTCCGAGGTACCTGTATATATGGTATAACCGCAGTATATTTAGGTTCTTCTTTTCCAGTTACCCATTTTATCTAAGTGTTTTAGCGATATTCTCTTGTTCATTTTTCAGGTTATGTTGCTCTATCGTACAATCATCTTGTCACGCCGAACTTCACAGTTTTGTGGTGATTGGAATTGTAGTGTAGGTACCGCTCCGTGTAGGTTGGGTAGCCATTTTCTTTAAGTGTTTTAACGATATTTTCGGGTCCTCTCGTTTGTAGGATATTGTTTCAGCTCTATCGTAAAAACATGTTGCATCGCCTAACTTCACGCTTTTGTGGCGATTAGAGTTATAGTGTAGGGAGCTCCCGTGTGGGTGGGTTTCCTGTATACACATATCTATTACTTATAAACTGTGGCATTTAACATGTTGCAAAGATTATTCGCATTTCATTATCTATTTACATATTTACACTTTCATCTGCTCGTAACTACCTTCGTTCCTCATCTCCTGTTACCTGTTTTCTTCTTTTCCATATTTCTTCCATACATTTAGCCCTACTGCCCTTCACCTCCAATATTTCTTCTACCGTCCTGTCATCTTCCCTTAACTATCTGCATTCTTTCGTCACATGATTCATAGTCTCCACCCATTCCCCGCATAACCTTTTTTCTTCGTCCTTTCTCCTACATTTATTTCCCCGCTGTTCGTTTCCGTATCTGAACCTCGCTATCATTTTTTTTCTTTTCTTTCTTCTTTCAAATATACTGGTATGCCTTCTCCTTTAATGTTCTTAATTGTCCATCTTGTTTGTGTACATCCCTGTCCATTCTGATTATGCCCATTCTAACTACCACTCCTTCACCCCTTTATCTCTCAACTTCTTCCTTCCCGTACCCGTTTCTTTCACAGTATTTTTTTCTGTTTTCTTGTCCATATTTAACTTTACATTCTTTTAGTTCTTTCCAAGATTCATGCAATAATTTACACTCCGATCTTTCTCTCCTTTCCTCCTAGTACTTTACTGCTGTTTCCCGCCTCTAACCTAATGTTTCATCTTGTACTTCCTGACGACATAGCCCTATGTTTCTCTTTCCAGTCCCAATATCCACTTCCAGTATTTTATAGTAGCCCCTCCACCCCTTTATGCTCCTTCCACCCCCCAGACTTCTGCCCCATACAACATCACACTTTTTATTAGTTTGTCGAATAGTAGCTTCCTTTTTCTTACGTCCATCCCAAAAAATCTTTCTCCCACACTTGCCCTATCAATTTATTTCCTTTATGTGTCCCCCTTCTTTGTTGTCCTGTCTCATTGTGTATCCCAAGCATGTGAATTCCTTTACCTGCTGTACTTCCTTCTCCCTCCATTTCCACTCCTCCTTTTTCCTTCTTCCTCCTCCCTTTCTAAACACCATTACCTTCGTTTTATTTACATTTACTTTCAGTTCTTTCCTTTTCAAGTTTCTTTTCTTTTCAAGTATCTGCTTCTCGTCCCTATAATCTTCATTTCTTTTTCGTCCTTGGCCACTAACACAATATCGTCCTCGTAGACCAGCGTCCACACTTTCATGTTTCCCACCACCAACACTCCCACTTGCTGCCCCCTTAATGTCTGCTCCAGGCCCCGTGTGTATACCGAGAACAGACTCAGGCTCAACGGACATCCTTGCCTCAACCCCTTTCTTGTTACAAATTCCTCATTTAGTTCTCGATTCAGTCTTACCCTGCTCCTCGTTTCCTCCTAAATTTCCTCCATCCTTTTTATCAGCCTTTCATTTACCTTTTTTTCCTCAAATATTCCCACAGTTTTCCCTATTGACTCTATCGAATGCCGCTACTAAGTCTACGAATACCGCCACCATTTTCTCCCTTTTGCTGTAGTGAAGGGTAGGTCTAGGTTTCTGGTAATCGAAGAACCCCTTATGTTTTGCCAGCGTCTACTATATTCGCCTTTAGATTGACGATATCGCCACGTGCCTAATCTACCACGTCACATAAAATTAGAAGTTATTTAGCTCGGTTAGTAACTCAGTCAAACGGTCTGAGACCACAGAACAGAAAAAAAAGCTTTAAAGAAAAAAAAGATAAATTATTATTTCTTGAGGAAGAAACCTTGTAAAGCTTGAACCAGGACTAGCAAATAAACGAAAGTTCCCTCAGTAAGAATTTATTTATGTTTCCAAATAATGGATGATATATGTATATATTAATATATATAATAAAAACACAAAATAAGACAATTGATACGTTTTATTTTTACTCGCACTATATAAATGACTAACTTTCCCCGGACTAAAAAAATTTTGCATGCATACCGAACATGCAATTTTTCCCCCAAAACAGTGCCAAGTACAAATTTATTCGGAAATCACCACAAGAAATAGTAAAACTTCGTAAGTAAACACAGATATCAATATTAATAGTTATGAGGACAAGTCGCGATATTTTACTTGTAATAACCTCAACTTTATAAATTTATATCAATACCAATAAAGGAACGTAATACCCCTCTCTGGTTCGTTGAAAGATCTTTCAGAACGTAAACCTCAAAAAGAAAAATTTACATCTACATACAACCCGCAATAGTTGACTTCAGAAAGGTAACAATCCAACTTGTCTTTCGTTTTACAATAGCAAAACACAATCACAGCTTCAATTATCTGCATAATCGGAGAAGCTTGTTCAGTTCACTATATTGATTCTAGCATGCATGTAAGAACGAGTAACTAATCAATTAAAATTAGATCCTAATGATCTGAACACTCTTATCCACAACGCCAATCAGCGCTTGAAAGATGTTTTTCTTAATAGAATCAAAATTTTGAGATCATTTAGTTCAAACGTTTTGGTCCTAAATTTGGCTAATTCTACTGCTGCATCTGATGACAGTAACATTCATGACTTCTTCGATTATCTTAGTTTGAAAGTTGACTATCTTGTATCTCTGTTTCCATCCTGCGATATCTCTATTTTGGGAGACTTCAACGTTCATTATTCTAATTGGCTAATTATTTATCTACGACTAGTCCTGCTGGTCATAGCGCAAAAGAATTAGTTATTTCATGTGATCTCACACAATGTATGTTGAAGACATAAGGTTGATAAACTAGTATAGAAACTGCTACTGGTTTTGAGAACATGGTATATAAACTTAACAGTATAATTGGCAGCTTTGTTGATTACAAATGACTTTTCAAGTGGCTACCGATACCAGTGAAATTAATTAATTAAGATAATTTGGGTCATTAGAAATCGATATCTCCTAAACCATAAAACTATGATCATATTCACAATTCATTTAAGTTTTATAGATAGTTACATGTCAAATTAGCACTTACTTCCCTAAATTTAAATAATCTAAATCGATGGAAGTGTTTGAGATAATTAATTAAGCCGTAATACAAGTAGTTAAATTTTAATTGTAAAAAGAAACAGTTTCTTTATACCATAACATTTGTTACGATGTGACGTATTTATATTGCCAAAATATTGATACGTATTTTATCTTTAACTAAAACCAATTGTAACGTTCCTGACTGGCATTACATCTTGGAATTTCTGTTTACCCCACTACAATTTTGCACCGAACCTATATAGTCACTTCGAATTTTCTTACCTTTTTTCGTTTAGAAGTCTGCTTAAACGTAGTGAAATCTCCAATTTACTTGTGCTTTTACATAATTATTTTGATTGGTAAAATACTCGCTTTAAGAATAATTGTAAATTTAATTTAATTAGTAGCATACAGATTTGGTGTACTGAGTAACTGGCAACTATCATCGTAGAGTTTCAGTTTTATATAAACACAAGGTTCTATTTTATTAAAAGAAAGCGTGTATTTATTATTTTTTGTCATTCGTACCGTCGTTAAGTAAGTAATCATGCTTGTAGATAATGAGTGTTAGAGAAACAAAATAACGAAATCCTTAATTCAGAACCGCGTATGGAATCGAGATTGCCGAGAGTGACCAGGGAACCTTATTAAATGCTATTATCCTCTGGTGGCGCCCGTTACAACCAGCTGCCGAAGATCACCGTCCGAATATCATATTAATTATAATATTATACTCAGTAAATAACTAAGTTTTCCAGGCGTGTGTTTTAATTTGTATGAAGCTTGAGGCGGATTGCACGTTACAATATATGCTACATACTCCAAGGAGTAATTAACACTAATAAAATTATGCCAGATACGTCCTCTTTTTTCATAAAAATACATTGACTAACATAATATCCTCATTTATATGTTGAGTACGGTAGGAGATGAGCTCATTTGACGTATTTGATGCTCCAAATTCAATTCTCATTTTACGGTCTTCAAAAGACCGTTTGCCATCCTCAGGTTGTTTGGAAAAAAAAATTTAATTAAACAATGTTTCCTCGGATTGTTATATATTGAATAACTTCAATTTTTTTTCAAACCACTTATCACATTCAAAGTATAAAATGAAGATGAAAGACTATATACTTTAGAAGGCTTTCCTCAATACTATATACAATAAATTATTATTGTCTTCAGAGACTTTTGCGATTGTAGCGCCATCTTATCAAGGATCAATAATAAAAGTTTCAGACAAAACCCACGTATTTGTCAGTTAAATTCCGAATTTACAATAAATATGAGAATTTCGATGTAACTCAGGTACCCCCCCCCCCCCAGCGAGTTTGGTATTATTAGATATTGTTTATATAGTCAATTCATTTTTTTTTAGAACTTTTACGTTCATTTTCTATAGTGGTCTACATATTTAATTCAGTAATGTGATTATAATTTTAAAACAAACCTTTGTTTGTACCATGGTGGTGAGAAATGAAGCAGTTAAATACTAACCTGAAAACAAAAAAAAAACACAATTAGCAAAAATTTTATGACGTATTAAAATAAATATATTCATAAGCAATATTATGAGAATATTACATATTTTAAAAAGAAATACATCGGTAACACCTATATACTATACAGGGTGTGGCGCGAAGAGTTTTGATTAAAAGTAGTGGCGGATACAGTTATGTTAAAAATCTGAAATTACGAAGCTGACCGTTTTGGATGACGCTGAGTTCAAATTTAATATTGTCCTGAATGTGGAACTTCCGGTTATACCGGAAATAGACGTCAACTTTGTTATTTTAAATGGAACCTAATATTTTTTATTTTATTTTCGAATTCTACATAAAATTCTAGATCAAATTCGTGCACAATGTCCTATACCAAAAATGAAGTATTTTCGAGATATTTCGATTTTTTTTAAAATTTTGAAAAAATCCTAGTCCACATTGAATAACGATATCTCCATTAATAACGAAGCTAGTGACGTGAAATTGTAACCAATAAACAAGCGCTTGCCCGTTAACTCCATATATCCATCTCATTGATATTTCATACATGGTGTTTTAAACTTAGCCGCCAACATGCACAATTTAAATCATTTATAAGTTGCTTACTTTAAATAGAACACCCTGTATTTTATTAGATTTGCCGCTGTATTTTTTTAAGCCAATTCGTTTGTTATCATTATTCCCTATACCTAAATCCAACCACTTTTGAGATATTTCATTATTAGTGGAGTTGATCGGCCTATTTCCACAGTTTATGCTTTTTGAGCGCGACGTTTCGGAAGCGGACTCTGCTTCCGTCATCAGGCTTAGTCCTGAGAAGGACTGCTTTCGCACTTGAGTCGAATTCATATGTTATATATAATTTTTTCCCAAGCACTTGACTACTCTTAGATTCGAACCTGGTACCTTTCACTTACTAGTCTGACACCTTTGCCACTGAGCCACGGAGTAATCCAATATATATATTTTGGATATATATATATATATATATATATATATATATATATATATATATATAAAACTTTTCGTGGTTGCGCAGTAACTTTTGCGCAGTTGTACTGCGCTTAAGCTCTTCGCGCATTATTGGAATCCATATGGGTTTCATTTCTACACTAGTTTGGCTTATTGGATTTGCTGCTAGTGCGATGTATGCGGCTTCTTTGAGTTTTCGACGAGTTGTGTTCTCGTCCTTTGCCACTATCTGTATGTTATCCCATTGGATGTGGTGGTCTTCGTTCCAGACATGTTCGGCGATTATTGATCTTTCTATTTCGCCCTTGCGGACGTTGTTCTTGTGTTCCTGTGTTCTCACTTTGCGTGGTCTACTGCTCTCTCCTATGTACGCTTTGCCGCATTCGCATGGTAGGTTATATACACAATTCTTGGAATTCTGATCTTCATTGTATGGTTAGGTTTTGGTTAGTATTCCCCTGAGCGTTCTGGTCGATTTGAAGGCAGTGCGTATCTTGTATTTGCTGCCTATCCTTCGTATTTTATCTGAGGTACCTTGTATATAAGGTATTATCGCTGTATATTTAGGTTCTTCTTTTTCGGTTACCCTTTCCCTGTTTAGGTTAGCTGTTAGATCGGGGTAGCCATTTTCTTTGAGTGTCCTAGCGATATTTTCTTTTTCTTTGTTCAGGTCCTCTTGTTTTGAGCATATCGTTTTTGCTCTATCGCACAAGCATTTTGCCACACCTAACTTCACGTTTTTGTGGTGATTGGAGTTGTAGTGTAGGTACCTACCCGTGTGCGTAGGTTTCCTGTATACACTTGTCGTGAAAGTGTTGTCATTTCTGTGTACAAGTACATCGAGGTATGGCAGTTTTTGTTCCGACTCCAATTCCATTGTGAATTTTATGGAGGGTGCGCGGCTATTTAGATGATCTAGGAATTCATCTAGCTTATGCTTGCCGTGTTGCCAAACTACGAACGTATCGTCCACGTATCTAAGCCACATCCTTGGTTTCTCTGTGAATTCGGATATCGTTTGGTCTTCAAAGTCTTCCATATATATATATATATATATATATATATATATATATATATATATATATATATATATGCTCACTATGGGTGATAGTGGGGGAACCCATCGCCATCCCAAACTCTTGTTGGTAGAATTTGTCTTCTACCTGGAAATATGTAGTTCTAGTGCATATTGTCAGAAGTTCTACTATTGTGTTTACCGAGAGTTGCGTGCGTTCGTCTAACGTTTCATCCTTTTCCAGCTTGTCTCTTATGATAGTTAGTGCCTTATCGGTAGGCATATTTGTGAATAGACTCCCAATGTCGAAGCTTACCAGTATTTCTTCGTGGTTTGGTTGGAAGTTTCTGATGGTTTCCACGAAGTGCTGCGTATTCTTGACCATAGACTCGGTTTTTCCCGATAAGGGTGTGATGATACCTAGCAGATAGTGTGCTAATGGGTATCTCATTGTCTTAATTAAAACATAACACTTAATTATTTCAACATTAGTAAAGG
This sequence comes from Vesta saturnalis, assembly GCA_036346205.1. NCBI lineage: Eukaryota > Metazoa > Arthropoda > Insecta > Coleoptera > Lampyridae > Vesta > Vesta saturnalis. The sequence goes on from JARFJB010001320.1 coordinate 614,962, forward strand.
GAAGGCCATGGCTGTCAAAGATTTGATAGTTAGAACGTTAATTGTTTATGTTGTTTGGACAGTTTTCTTTACCAGTTTGTATTTCATAGTAAATAATGGCAAATGTAGGATTTACTAATGATGATTTTTTTAAATCTTATTATTATTTACGGCGAGTGTAATAGAATTGTTGAACGGACTTGCCGTGTTTTTGCAGAAAGATATCCAAATCGACCAAATTTTGGGTTATTTTACGGCCTCTCCAAATGCCACTATTAGAGATTGTGAGAGAGATCTTACTTTGTCGACGAGAACAATTCATCGCATTAAAAAAAACACAAATGGAAACCATTTTCATATCATTTGGTGCAACACTTTCAATTAGGTGATCTTCCTCGAAGGGTAGAATTCTGTGAATGGTTTTAATGAAGGATGAAAACTTCATAAAAAAAGTTATATGGTGTGATGAAGCAAAGTTTAGCAAAAATGGATTATTTAATCGACATAATTCCCATTTTTGGTCAAATAAAAATTCTCATGTTAGTAGAGAACGTTATTTCCAAGATAGTTGGAGTTTTAATGTTTTTTGTGCAATAAAAGACGATAATTTAAATGGTACAAGATATTGCCACATTTTAGAAGAAGCCATACGACCGGTGTTACATACTTTAAGGAATGGAGAGGCGGCTTCAGCTTGGTATCAGCAAGATGGAGTACCTCCTCATAACTTTGGGCCTGTTGCTCAGCATGTTTACATGTTTGATGATAGATGGATTGTCAATCAGGGTCCGTTTCGTTGGCCAGCTCGCTCTCCTGATTTGGCTCCTCTAGATTTTGGTATTTGGGGTTACATTAAAAATCAGGTATTTTCCAAACCTGTTACGACAAAGGAAGATACGATGCAGAGAGTCTTACTTGCTTTTAATTCTCTAACACCCGACCATATTTCCAGAATTACAAGACATAGATTAATGAAAAGGATTCATAAATGTTTAGAAGTAGATGGTGCTAATTTTAAACACTTATTATAAAACTATATTTGTTTAATATTACATTTAGTTATTTTTGTTTGTAAGTTATCTAATTAAATTAATACAAAATACCTAGTCAACGTTTTTAATGATATCCACAATTAATACTCCTTTCAGGCTATTGGTTACTTTTCAGAATTAATAACTTATGGAAAAATAAGAAAATATTACCTTAAATAATGGAAATCATGGCCTACCCTTTACTAATGTTGAAATAATTAAGTGTTGTTATGTTTTAACTAAGATAATGAAATATCTCAAAAGTGGTTGGATTTAGGTATAGGAATACTGATACCAAACGAATTGGCTTAAAAAATACAGCGGAAAATGTAATAAAATACAGGGTGTTCTATATAAAGTAAGCAACTTATTTAAATTGTGCATGTTGACGGCTAAGTTTAAAACACCCTGTATGAAATATCAATGAGATGGATATATGGAGTTAACGGGCAAGCGCTTGTTGTTTATTGGTTACAATTTCACGTCACTAGCTTCGTTATTAATGAAGATATCGTATGTGGACTAGGATTTTTTCAAAATTTTTAAAAAATCGAAATATCTCGAAAATACTTCATTTTTGGTATAGCACATTGTGCATAAATTTTATCTAGAATTTCATGTAGAATTCGAAAATAAAATAAAAAATATTAGGTTCCATTTAAAATAACAAAGTTGACGTCTACTTCCGATATAACCGGAAGTGCCACATTCAGGACATATTATATTTGAACTCAGCGTCATCCAAAACCTACAGCTTCGTAATTTCAGATTTTTAACATAACTGTATCCGCCATTACTTTTAATCAAAACTCTTTGCGCCACACCCTGTATTGGTTAATTTTATTAGTAAAAAAATATAAAATTGATATAAAAGTTCGATAGTATAAGTGGAGAAGAAACGCAGTATGGTTGTAATTACTGCAACTGGTGGTGCAGATTCAAATTAGGAACTATGAAAATAACTGATAATAAACTCGGTGCCGTGACTATTTATATATCCTTGATCAGCGTTTGTTTTAGAGCGCTTCCCAAGATCTTTTTAATGTTGGTAATTTTACATTCGAACAGTAGACTATCTCTAAAGTCTCCCTACGATTAAACAAAAGTTGCTGCTAGCTCATAGTTGGTGAGGGTCGAGACAAAATATTTACTTCAATCGTGGTGTGACTGATTCCCAAAATGAAACTCGATTGATAATGGCAAGAGTGACAAAAATTATTACCACCTGCCCAATAAATATTACTTTATAAGTAATGGCAGAATTACAATAAACTAAATAAATTGCAACAAAAATAATAATAGGTCATCTAATAATTTGGAAAGATTGTAAAGAGTATAAAGTATATGAATCACAAAACGTAAAAAATTATTCGTTACTACTGAACAAAAATATCAATTATGGAAGGTAAATTTTCTTTTATCGTTATACGTGTGCCTCGTTAAACTATGTGCCGTGAACGTAATTAAAACACTATTCAACACGTTGTAAAACGTTATTTTTCTTTGATTTACATGTACATATTTCTATTTTCAAGCTTCATACGTTGTTTTCACGTGTGGAATTAACTTTGAATTTTTTATGAATCTTTATTGTGCCAACATGCTTAGATTACTTCTAATTTTTGCACACACTGTGATATGCACAGTATATAGTTAAGATTAAGCTCACACAGAATAGTCAGAAGAAAAAATGAAAAAGTTTAATGAACCTTTAACGTAAAATACTATAATTACTATTCACTCTTAATTATAATCAAAATACGGATGAGTCAGTTTCCATTAAATATTATGCACCCATAGATGCATTATGCACAATGTTACATACGGACAAAAAATATTAATATAACTCATAATTATGTTTTTTTTTTACTTATAGTATTCCCGAACAGGCCTAACATTGCCTAACGTGCTAAAGCACTCAGGAACATTGGGAGGGTTTAGGGATATTGTTAGGCTGCCGAGAAATGTTTATGAATGGCTACCTTGAATTGACAAGTCAAAGTTTGGAGGAAAAAAGGAACTGGGTAGTGCATTCCACAATTTGGTCGCCGTGCGGAAAAATGTAGATTGAGCCCGTTTAGTGTGACACGATGGAATTTTGAGTGCGTAATTATGGTGTGAATGGGCAAAGCGAGTGTTCCTAGCGAAGATGGCCTGCGAAGGTATTAAGGAGTGTATTTCGGAGGCACACTTGCCATGGTAATAGCCATAGAACAAGGAAAGAACCGAAACTATTGTCCTATGCTCAAGGGGCTGTATGTCAGAAGTCAGAGACGGGTCATTTATAAGCCTGATAGCTCTTTTTTGGATGCGGTTTACCATATAAATTGACCATATTGGGGAGCACTGACCCAGAAGTGGGAATTGTATTCCGTATGAGGTCGAATTTGAGCCTTATACAATAAAAGGAGTTGTTGCAATGTGAAGTACTGTTTAGATCTGTATAGAAAGCCCAGTTTACGGGCAGCTGTTTTGCTGGCTGACAAAAGGTGGCCAACCCATGAAAAGTTCGATCATACGGACATCCCTAACATAGAAATAGAGTTCTAAGCCATTCATATTTACAGCAGGAAATGATCGGCGCATACAAGGCGTTTTGTCGGCGTTCAACGTGAGTAAATTATTCCTTCCCCATTCAAGTACACGTTCTAAGTCACTGTTGATTGAGGCTGCCATTTTCACCTTAACGTCCTGTCTAGACTTATTGCTGTGGGTAAACTGAGAAGAACTACAATGTAGCGTGCTGTCATCAGCAAAGCAATGGATCGGGTTAGTTGTTGAGGAAATAAGGTCATTTATGTACAACAGGAAAAGTGTGGAAGCTATTACTGATCCTTGGGGTCGGGTTAATAGTAGTTTCTTTCGAAAAGAAGCCATCGACGACAACACGTATATATCTTTCGTCAAGAAACTTGAATATCCAATTGATCAGCGTATCGGATAAGGCGAACAAAGTGAGCTTGGCAAGTAGGCACTTGTGTCAAACCTGGTCAAAAGCTTTTGAAATATCTAAATCTACTACGACTGTTTCACCAGACTTCTCTAATGTGTTATTCCAAAGTTGAGTGACATATGAAAGAAGATCACCCATTGAACGACTCTGTCTGAACCCATATTGGTGGTTGTTTAAGAGTTTATTGGACTCGAGGAACGTAAGTAGTTGTTGGTTGATGGCTTTCTCCATGATGTTCGACAGAATGGAAGTGATAGCTATTGGTCGATAGTTTGAGGGATCGGTTTTGCCGACCTTTTTAGGAATAGGCTGGACATTAGCCAACTTCCATGATGAGGGAAACTCTCCAGATAATATGGAGATCGAAAAGAGTTTGGACAATACAGGTACTAGCTCGGGGTAGCATTTATTAAGGACGATAGTTGGAATACCGTCAGGGCCAGTCGCCTTGTTTGAGTCAAGTTTATTGATAATTGATTCCAGGAGCGTGTAACGGAAGTGGATTGGTTTGATAGCGTATGGGGTAGATTTGGGCGCCGCCACAGTTTTACCAGAGTCAGTGAGACATGAATTTGATGCAAAGTAATCGACAAAGAAGTTGGCTTTTTCAGCAGGATCAGCTACTACAGCTCCGTCGCGAGACGTCATGGGAGGAAAGGAAGATGTACTAAAGTTTTTACTGATGGCTTTAGCTAATGACAAAAATTTACGACCACCCAAAGAGCATGAGACTAATTCTTTGAATTTACGTTCTTCAAACATCTTTTTGGCCTTGGTGATAATGCTTTTGCAACTATTCCTTGCGGCAACATAGTTGGCGTGATTTTCTAGATTTATTTGATTTCCATTTGAAATAGAGTTAATGCTTTTGCGACAATGCATCAGTGCAAGCCCTATTAAACCAGGGTTGGGAGCGGGCATGACTTACACGATTATGTTTTTTGGGAATGTATAACTCCATACCCATCAAGATAACTTTACTTATTGAAAGAGCAATTTTTGAAGAGGAGAACCATTTAAAGCAATACTCACGCCAGTGGAAGGTTGTAAAAAAAATCTCGCAGTTCGTTCCAGTTAGCTGATTTAAAACACCACATAGTTCTATCTGTTTTTCGAGTAACAGTGGGATTGGATACAGAGCAAGTTATTTCGATTAGGCAGTGGTCTGATTGACCACGTGGGGAAAGGACTCTTGTTTTGTGGACAAATGGATTTGTTGTAAGGAATAGGTCCAGGAGATGTGGAGTATGGTTAGGTTTGTCAGGGATTCTGGTTGGTTCGGAAATGATTTGTGAGATCGCGGGATACAGCAAATGCTTCTGCACTATGACCTGCGGGATTAGTAGTAGATGAAAAATGAAGCCAATTGGAATTGTGGGCATTAAAATCTCCCCATATTGAAATATCGCAAGATGGAAACTGTGATAAGAGGTAGTATATTTTCAGACTAAGGTAATCAAAAAGATCTTGGAAGTTCTTATCATTGGGAGACCTATACAAACAACAATAGAATCTCACAAATTGGGGCCTAGAATGTTTGAACCAAATCGCGTCAAATTTCCATTTACAACCTACGTTGTCCTTGGTTAGAAGACTACGTGTGTTGAGGATTATAAAATGGATGATAGAATATCGAATGCTCAAAGAAAAATGAGTTTCCAAATAATATTATGTACACTTATGCACAATTCTTTTTAATATGGGGAAGGAAATATTGACAGAAACGTCATAATAACGACTTTCCAAAAAAATATGCACCTTTCTGCACAAATTTGAATTAAGTAAAAAGATTCACGAATAGCACACAATAACGATTTAATGGTTACGTGTTTTTTAAGAGTTATTAAGTATGAATCCCCAAATCCTAAAGAAAAAACGAATGCCCAAAAGATCTTATGTAAATTTATGCACAATCTAGGATATGGGAAGAAAATATTGAACGAAATCTCATAATAACGGCACCATACCCAACATTAAGGGAAAAACGAGCAATATGCACCTTTATGCACAAATTTGAATTACAAAAGCTCATAACGAAATCATACCCAACACTAAAAAAAACAAATGTCGAAAAAATATGCACCTTTAAGCACAAATTTAAATTACGTAAAGATTGATAAAAGCCCACGATAACTATTTAATGGTTACGTGTTTTAAGGGTTATTAAGAGATGTATTGTAATGAAACCCCAAATCCAAAAGAAAGAATGAGTTTCCGAAAAACCATATGCAAATTTATGCATAAATTTTGGATATGAAAAGAAAACTTTGAAAGAAAACTCATAATAACAGTACCATGCCAAAGACTACGAAAAAAAAACGAGTTTCACAAAAATATGCACCTTTATGCACAAATTTGCATTGCGTAAAAGATTCACAAAAAGCACACAATAACGATTTAATGGTTATGCGTTTTAAGGGTTATTAAGTGACATATTGTTATGAAATCCCAAATCCTAACGAAAAAATTTGTTTCCAAAAGACCTTATCCAAAGTGATGCACAATTTTTGGATATGGGAAGAAAATATTGAACGAAATGTCATAATAACGACACCATACCCAACGTTAAGGAAAAACGAGTTTCCAAGAAATATGCACCTTTATGCACAAATTTGAATTACAAAAGCGCATAACGAAATCATACCCAACACTAAAAAACAAAAACAAATGTCCAAAAAATATGCACCTTTAAGCACAAATTTAAATTACGTAAAATTGATAAAAGCCCACGACAACGATTTAATGGTTATGTGTTTTAAGGGTTATTAAGAGATGTATTGTAATGAAACCCCAAATCCAAAAGAAAAAATGAGTTTGCACAAGATGAGTTTCCGAAAAACGATATGCAAATGTATGCATAAATTTTGGATATGAAAAGAAAATTTTTAAAGAAATCTCATAATAACGGTACCATACCTAAGACTACGAACAAAAACGAGTTTCACAAAAATATGCACCTTTATGCACAAATTTGCATTGCGTAAAAGATTCACAAAAAGCACACAATAACGGTTTAATGGTTACGTGTTTTAAGGGTTATTAAGTGACATATTGTTATGAAATTCGAAATCATAAAGAAAAAATGAGTTTCGGGAACGTAAATGGCCTGTTCTTAGGAAATACCCGTCTGTTCTTAAGAAACAGCTACCAGTTATTAGGAAACAGTCACCAGTTCTGCCTGTTTCCGAGAAATACTTATTTTTTATCCGATTTTGTTATCAAACGGGTTTGAGGAAATGGATACCTGTCCTGGGAGGGTTCTACGCACTATATTAACTTTGCTTAATATATTAAACCATAAAGTCATCATACATACAAATTCAATTTTTTTTTACTTTTTAGCAAGTGCCATAGCTACATTCTTTACAGCCTTATCAAAATTTTGCGCATAAGTAATTTCATAAAGAGTATAGCATATTTCGTCTAGTTGATAAGTACCTTAAAGGTGTTATAGTACCAATTCGGCTTGACCATCTGGTATCTGACAACGGTTTTAAAGTCAAATTTGATATATGTTTTTTTCCAAATCGCCCATCGATGGGTTGAAGCAGAGAATAGGTTATAAACTTCTTAAACTATAGAAAAAAAATTTACAAATAATATATTTGACTTTGCGCCATCGTTAACGACAACGTTCAAACTATGGTTACAACAGGGTACGAAGAAGCTCTTGAATTGATATTTAAAATTTTTTTGCAAGCCATTATGCTTACCCTTCATATTTGCCCCGTTGTCGTAGCCTTGACCGCCTAAATTAAAATTATCTAATACATAATTTTCTAACGTCGATATCAAAAAATTTGTTAAACCCTCACCGGTAACATCAGTAACAGAACAAAAGTTAGGAAGTGTTCTTTAATACTAATTCCCGAATCGTTTAGATTTATGAATCTGATACATATTGAAATCTGTTCTTGGTGGCTGACATCGGGGGTACAGTCGAGGATGATAGAAAAATATTTAGTTTTTTTCGCAATGTTTAGAACGTTACTTCCTAACAGAGTTATAACTTCGTTTTGGATTTTGTTCCCAAGATGATGAAGCATATTTTTGTGCGTTTTCATTTGAGATCGGTTGACATGTTCAGACATAATAGGATCGAAGTTTGCGATCATTTCGATACATCTCAAAAAAGTAAAATCTGGAACTGTGGCAAACAAAATACAACCACGTACCACACAAAATTATAAAACACCGAATGCGTTTCGATAGCTACGCTATGATCATCAGCGGGCGACTAGGCCCTAGTCGAACGCGTTTGGATCGCTACGCTATTATCATCAGCGGTCGATTAGGTCCTAATCGACCTCTGATGATGATATCGTAGCTATCGAAACGCGTTCGGTGTTTTAATTTTGTGTGGTACGTGGGTGTATTTTGTTTGTTACATTTCAAAAAGTTGCCATTATTTTTTTCATATAATTTATTAGTAGTAGATACCTCGAAAGGCTAAGTTCTGCCCTAGTGGATAGCTACGCTATTATCATCAGCGGTCGACTAGGTCCTAGTCGACCTCTGATGATGATATCGTAGCTATCGAAACGCGTTCGGTGTTTTTAATTTTGTGTGGTACGTGGATGTATTTTGTTTGTTACATTTCAAAAAGTTGCCATTATTTTTTTCATATAATTTATTAGTAGTACCTCGAAAGGCTAAGTTCTGTTCATCCAAAAATTGAACCGTATAAAAAATACGTTCAGTAACGGCATGTCAATATTTTGTTTTTTTATTGAATGTCTTTTGTGCTTCAAGTTTTATTCTTTTTCATTCGATTTAAAAGATCTGTCCATTGCTTCAAATTCTGGCTGACATCGGGTGTACAGTCGAGGATGATAGAAAAATATTTAGCTTTTTTTCGCAATGTTTAGAACGTTACTTCCTAATAAAGTTATAACTTCGTTTTGGATTTTGTTCCCAAGATGATGAGGCATATTTTTGTGCGTTTTCATTTGAGATCTGTTGACATGTTCAGACATAATAGGATCGAAGTTACCCATATGGACGGCAAATACATTACAATAGCTCATTGATTTGGGCACCTATGTGATTTTATTGAATAATTTTTAAGTTTCCAGATACAGCAAACACACATGGGTGGAACAAAATGAACAAATAAGTTCTGATAGTAATTTATTGTAACTTCTTTAAATTAAAAGTAAACAATTTCTCAGTTCCTATATTCAAAATGGCGGTAGGTACACAAGTCTCTTAACCCAGATATGCCCGATTTTTTTTGTATAGTTTTTTTAATTTTTTTTGCATTTCCTTAGTGGTATCAGCTATATAAACACAAACACATGCCCCAAAGTCTTTCGATGGGGTGTCCTTTTATAAGGACGATGGGCATATGAGTAATACTATTAGGAATAGTTTAAACAATATTTTATTCAAAACACAAATTCAAGTACCAAAGCAAATAAACACAATAATCAAAATTCTAAACAATATATTTTATGCAAAACACAAATTCACGTAAAAAAAAAAGATAAACACAATAATTAATAAACTGTAATAATTATTTGGTAATACTAAAATATTACATTGTATGTTACGGAATGAAACAGTCAATATGAAGAGCTACATTGTATTTAGAGCACTTTCTTGTGGCAATGTCTACAACTGGTTTGTTTCCCTTGAGAAGGTACATAGTGGTCGATGCGATCATAGCGACATCAGAGGTTCTCTAATTGCTACGGACGTGTTCTTTGCTTAGGTGTCTGTTTGGCATATTTTTGTAAGATAGTCGTTGCAATATTTCGTCTGAATGCTAGTTGATCTAGTTTTCGTCCCACTTCGCGGTGCAGTTGCCAGCTGTTTTTAATACATGTATCAATAATTTAACATACAAGACACAAATACCACTTTTTCCTCTTATTCCTATACGATAGAGACTAATATTCTGATCACCTCTATCTACGCCTCCTATATGTGCATTATATGTAGAAAATAAGGCTGGTTGAGGAATGTAAACCTTACTTTTTTCTTTTTGAGAATAACGTGCAACTTTCTTTATAGGTAAGACATTTGCCGCGTTTAAAGCAATGCTCACAATGTTATTGTCGTTGTGGTTGTCAGGTGTACATTGGTATTCATAATAGCCCCGGTGCTTTTTTTTTCATCATCTTTATAGTAGTAATTCTAGAAGATCCAATTCTATTTTCACGAATTGTCTCAGTACCTCTAACATCAAGTTTAGCCAGTTCATCCAACAATGACACAGTGTCGAAAACCGAATGGTAACAAAATTTTCCACGTGAAAGAAGAACGTTTGCATATTTTAAAACTACCGACGGATCTAATCCCAGTTCCGTATATTCGTCTCTTATTTTACTACTGGATCCCTGGTAGGGTTCAAACCACACTCAGTATCCTTTGTCAGTAGTACCAACCCAAAAATTGAAACCGTATCTAATCGGTTTGCCCTTTATAAATTGTTTACAAGGGTGCCCACCGAAATAGGGCACCATAGCTTCATCGACGCTGTGATATTCTAAATGAGGTGCATTTTCCGAACACTTAGTGAACAGCGGTCTCAGTTTAGCAAATTTATCCGACTGGTTGAGTACTTCATTATTACAGCAATGAAAATTTGGCATTATGTACTCAAAACGGTTTCGAGAAATAGCAGTAGATACTAATGTGTTGTGGGTACATCCGCCTGCGAGGTAGACAGTTGTACCCACTTAGTAACAAGATACCAAGAAAAATCTGAATTTCCTCGGGAGCGATGTCACTCTGTTTGTTATGCTGCGTTGCATATAAGTTACTGTACAATGCAAGCATTTTTATTACATCTTCATTCACGAACATTTTGAATAAATCGAAAGGTGAACGCTGCCGGAAAACACCTTGCATACTAGGCCGTTCGTTTTTCTCTATCTTCTTATCTCCATTCTTCCAACTATACTTCTTTTTATAGTTTTTTTCGTTTCTTCAACATAGCCAGTGGGACGTTGAATTCGGCTTCACTATCTTCGCTAACACTTTCAATATTTTCTGTGTCTTTATTTGTTATTTTATCGTTTTGCAGGTTATCGATTTCATAACACCGTGTTTTTCTAGAAATTTCAGGTGTTGACAAAAGCTGAGAAGCAGGAAAATTATTCACACAATTCTCCGGAATCTCGATCAGTTACGTCGGCACATGAGTGAGTTGGAGGAAAAAGTGTGACTACAACTTCACAATCGCTTTGTACATCATCAACACCTTCTTCGATAGACTGTAAGATTTCCTCTAAAGTGAGACCTCTGTAAGAATAAAAATTATATACAAATGCCCATCGTCCTTCTAAAAGGACTTAAAAAAAGCACATGTTATACGTAGATATTTAAAAAAACTTTTTGCACGGTTACTATAGAATATGTTGTAACGTAATTTGTAGATTCTTAAATTTCGCGCCATGCTGGCTAGGGGAAGGGAGAGGGAAGAGGGAAATGATGATGGGTAGAAGATGGAGGAGAGTGCGTGATTATTAAACGAATGAAAATTAAGAATCTTTTTTATTTACTGTAAAACTGAAAAATAACATCCTGACAAATATCCTTAAAGTTTTTCAGAAGTGGGATGCAGTAACAATTTAATATACTTAGTAATTTGAATCGGATGATGAAGAATCACTTAAAAAAAAACTTTTGAAGGCATGGAAAACGAAATGGGAGAAAGTAATACAAGTTTAGAGGGGAGTCCCTCCATGCTTACAACACAAGAAGTCGTTGCTGCTACAGTTTGATATTCAAGAAGATTTGATTAGCCTTATGAGGAGATTTGAAGCAAGAAAGTGGAGAAAATCGGAGAAGTTTAACACATACTTCCAGTTACGAGTGTGGGTGGAAGCGCTGCTATAGTTCCTGCAACAAGATGTTTCAATTGCAACAGTTTAGGGCATATGGCTACATCCTGTCCCAAGCCTCAGCGACCTAGGGGAAGCTGTTATGAGTGCGGCGCACAGGATCACCAGCTCCGAAACTGTCCCAAGAAGGCATCAAGAGTGGCACCAGCTCCAGACAGCAGGTGGAGGATTCAAGACCTATCGTAGCACCATTCCAATCATTGGTGTCATTACAGTTTTGAGATAAGTACGCTTCAAATCTTCTAGCAATAATTAATACTGGTAGTCCAATAGCCATAATTGCTGAAAATGTTATTGATGGTAGTTTGATAGAACCATATGAAGGTGTAAATAAATCAAAATTAGAAATCCTAGGTATCGTAAACTGTGACATAAATATTTCTAATGTAACAGGTAAAATTAAGTTTCAAGTCGTACCTTCAGGTACAATTAGTAATGATTTCTTACTAGGAAGGAACTTGCTAGAATTAAATTTACAACTAAGTTTTACACAAAATGAGTTCAAAGTAATTCCTTTAAAAACCGAGGATGAAAGTCACGATTTAAATTCTGAAATTTTACATATAAATTTAGACGAACCTGATGTGAAATCATTGGAATTGCATGTTGACCAAACAATTAATTACAAAGATGTGTGTAAATTTAAACTCAATTATGTTGATCCTATTAGACCTCTTGAACCAAAGACAGAGATATTTTTAAATATCCAGCTTATTCCAGATAATAAGCCATTTTTTTGTAGACCCAAAAGATTAGCTTATGTCGATAGAGAGAAAGTTCACAATGTTAAAGAAGATTTACTTGATAGGAACATAATTAGGAAGAGCAATTCCGAGTATGCCAGCCGCATAGTATTAGTTACGAAGAAGAACATGGAAGTACGGATGTGTGTGGATTTCAGAATTCTAAATGGGTTTACGTTAAAGGACAACTTCCCAATTCCTCATATTCAGGATCAGTTGGATCAGCTAAAGGGTACGAAACTTGACTTAAAAGATGCCTTTTTCCATGTTAAAGTTGCTGAAAATTCAATTAAATATACTAGTTTTGTTACTGATGATGGTCAGTTCGACTATCTACGAATTCCCTTTGGGCTAAAAAATAGTCTAGCATTGTTTACACGATTTATCAACACTGCTTTTAGAGAATTGTTGATTCAAAAGGGGACATTAATATATATATATATATAGATGATTTGTTAATTGCGACACATACGTTAGAGGAGCATTTTTGCAGATTGGCTCAGGTTTTTAAAATTTTAGTAGAAAACTGTTTAGACCTCAAAATTCAAAAATGCAAATTTTTGCAAACTAGAATTAATTATCTAGGTTATCATATTGATAGTGAAGGGATTAGCCCAAGTAACGAGCATGTGGCTGCAGTGAAGGATTATCCAATACCTCGTTCAATTAAGGAAGTACATAGCTCCATTGGCCTTGTGTCATATTTCCGCAGATTTGTTAGGAATTTTTCGACAATAGCAAAACCACAATATTCATTGCTGAAAAAGGATTCAGATTTGGTGAAATTGAATTAGAAGCATTTAGTACCTTAAAGAAATTGTTGATTTCTCGACCAGTATTGAAAATTTACGACTCAAAATCTGAAACACAGTTGCATTGTGATGTCAGCTCCCACGGCTTTGGTGCAATTTTATTGCAACGGCAATTAGATACACATTTTTATCCAATATTATAGAAAACGGACGACTGAAACAGAAGCAAAGTTGCATAGTTTTGAACTAGAAACATTAGCCATCGTGTATGCATTGGAACGTTTTGACATTTACCTTAAAGGAATAGAGTTCAAAATTTTTACTGATTGTAATAGCCTCAAATAAACCTTAGATAAGAGAGATATTAATCCAAAAATCCTTAGACGGTCTTCAGTTTTACAAAATTATTGCTATACAGTAGAACACAGAGCAGGGGATAGAATGAAGCATGTGGATGCATTTTTATTATTGATGATAATTCATTTGCTAGAAATATGTTAATTTCGCAAACTCAAGATTCCGAGATCAAAGTTATAGCTGAGAGATTAATGGAAGGTGAAGATAAATATTTTGAAATGCGAGAAGGTGTAGTTTTTAGATAAAATGCCGATTATTGTTCTATGTACCGAAAGCGATGATTTTTCATGTTGTCAATACTTACCATGATAAAGTAGGACGTTGTGGAGTAGAAAAAACGGTTGATCTCATTTTAAATTTGTATTGGTTTCCAAATTTAAGAAATGTGGTGAAGAGCTACATTTATAATTGCATGAAATGTATTTCATATTCAACAATTTCAGGAAAGAAGGAAGGTTATTTAAACACTATTCCGAAGGGTAACTTACCATTCCAGTCAATTCACATCGACCATTTTGGACCATTGCAAGCAACAAGATATAAAAAGAAGTACATATTTGAAGTGGTGGATGGATTTACCAAATTTGTGAAACTTTATCCATGTAACTCCACCAGCACAAAAAAAGTTGTGAAGAATTTGGAAAATTATTTTAATAACTTTAGCACGCCTTTAAGGCTAATCTCAGATCGAGCAACATGTTATTCTTCGAATGAATTTAAGGAGTTGAAGGGGTATCAAGCACATTTTAGTAGCTACAGGGGCACCACAGCCGAATGGTCAAATCGAACGAATCAATCGGACACTTATGCCGATGATATCCAAATTAGCATCAGCACTCAATAAATGGGACGAGATTTTGGATGAAGTCGAATTCGCTCTTAATAATACTATGAATAAGTCCAAAGGAGAAACCCCAAGTATGTTATTGTACGGTGTCAAGCAGCGTCGAAGATCAGAAGATTGTTTAGGAGAGCATTTAGAAAACATGGCACATACTGAAAGTAATCTGATTGAAATTAGGGAACGGGCGAGAACATTGGAAAATCGCAAGAAAACAATAAACGGAATTTTGACAAGAGGAGAAAGAAAGCAACAGAGTACGTTGTAGGAGATTATATTATGGTTAAGAATGTGGATGTAACTCCAGGGGTGAACAAGAAATTAGTACCAAAATATCGAGGACCTTATAAAATTAAATCAGTTTTAGGAAATGACCGTTATGTCATTGAAGACATCGAAGGGCTACCCCAGTTACCATATACTGGCATATTTGATGCTTCGAGAATGAAAAAATGGGAAGACCCAGTTCCTACTTATCCAATTCCTGAATCTCTTTAGATTTCAATGTTGATAATTTTGTGCTACCACGACAACATAATTTACTCGTAAGCTTTAATTTTGTTTGCCGTTTCTTACCATTTAGTTGTCGTAGAATCTTTAGTTAGTAAATTATGTTTTAAAGATTATGGCTTCAGAATTTTATGTGTTTGAATACTTTGTAATATTTATGCTGTTAGTTACGAATTTGTGAAAGGCAACCTTGTGTTTTTACGCTGTTCATAGTTTGCTGTTTAACATTTGTGGGGGTTAGTTTAAGGATTTATGTAAATTTTATGTAACACAACTTGCATTCAGTGATCGAGGGCGACCACTTAGTCAGGATGGCCGAATTATAACTTAATTTGTAGATTCTTAAATTTCGCGCCATGCTGGCTAGGAGAAGGGAGAGGGAAGAGGGAAATGATGATGGGTAGAAGATGGGGGAGAGTGTGTGATTATTAAACGAACGAAAATTAAGAATCTTTTTTATTTACTGTAAAACTGAAAAATAACATCCTGAGAAATATCCTTACAATGTAAAAGGCCGATTTTCACTATATTTTTTTTTTCAAAAGAACTTACCCCTTCAAATTTCAAATCAATAGGATATGACATACTTGTCGAATCACTTCACTTTAAAAATAGAAAATTAAATTTTTTTACAATGTGTGTGACACTAACAAAATCAGCTGAACAAATGACATTAGCACAATAATTAACTAAGGCGACATCTTTTGCGCGTTAATGTAACTAGTAGCACAGCTCCAAAAAAGTCGTCCCTTTAAAAAAGGGCGATGGGCAAATCCGGGTTAAGGGTTTGCACCATCGACTTTAGGCTGATGTTTTTGACAAGATTGTGTGACCTTTTTATTCTTTTATTTTTTGATTCCTCCCTTGCCGGTCTCCCAGACTGAATAAAAAGGTCACACAATCTTGTCAAAAACTTCAGCCTTAATCAGCCTAACGCAAAGTCCATGGTGCAAACCATTAAGAGACTTGTGTACCTATCGCCATTTTGAAAATAGGGGCTCAGAAATTGTTTACTCTTATTTTAAAGAAGTTAAATAAGTATTTCAACTTATTTGTTCATTTTGTTTTACCTATGTATGTTTACTGTATCTGGAAACTTAAATTATTTAATAACATCACTTAGGTGCCATAGCACAGGAGGATGTGTAAAAATGCGCACGGGCGCATTTCCAAAGTGAAAGCTGTGTAGCCGCATGTTATTTATGTTGCCTATGTTCCATACATCCGAAGAAATTAATTTTATAACATATCTGTGGACGCAAGGACTGACGAGGATATAAAATTTGTACTCAATACTTAGTATCTTACAATGAAATGAAAACGCACAATTTATGGTAACTTTCTGGATAAGATTCTATTACACTGTTTTAACCCGTTTGCGAAATTAATCTGCTTCGCGCTTTGATTTTGATGTTTTATTTGTATAGAGCTGACTATAAAAGCAAACCTTTGCGGTTTTCACAAACTCAGCAACAAACAATTTTTAAGCGTTTTTACCAAAAGTTGCGAAGTTTAAACAAATTTAATCATGTTTAAATTTGAATTTATAAGTGGGTTAAGAGGTTAATTGTATTTAATTAGCTTTTCGCATGTTTGTACAGGCTTCGATGTTATTTCATACTTTATGTATGCGAAGCCTTTGTATAAGTAATAACTATCAGTAGATTTTGAGATAGAATTGAATTTGCTCAAATTTCAAGCCTTTTGGAGGGAACCATAAATTTCAAACTCCTGACATAATAAAATAAAACTTAGCTAAGTTTTCACATTTGATTGATACTTCTTCTTGTTACGTTCATTTCTAATAAAGTAGTCGAAACATTGACGTGCATTTTAAATGGGTTTGACTGAGTTTTTTATGCCAATTTCCTGTCAATTCAATGAGTTTTCATACGCGAGTGAAGAGCTTTATTTAGTTGTAAAATGGGAGCGCTCAAAAGTACAGGTAGGTCAGGGTAATAAGGATCAACGTTGGAAATACTGTATTGAGCGTTTACTCACTTCAATTTAATAAACGTTAAAGATAACTGACTTAATATTTGTGGGTTTGTGGAGCGTGAACTATTACTACAGTAATTATAATTATGTAAAACTTTATAAATGCAAATATGTTCCGATTAATTAATGGTATCAAAAATAAATTTACATTAAGATAGTTTTGGAAAGCAAAACTTATATCGTAACTTAATTCACAGATTAAAAAAAAAATCAAACTCTACTATTTCAGTTTTTCTTATACTCTGTGTCCAAGATAATGAGGACCATTATAGGGATTTTGCAAACGCTAAGAGATATAGATTTGGTTAAATGGGAAGAAAGTTGCGTATTCAAAGGCCTAAGAAAATGTCTGAAATTCTTGGTTCTTAAGCTATATTGAAAAAAAAAATGCATTTTTAGATTTTACAATTATTTTTTTTGGCGTTAATATTTGATCTACAACTATTAATGCCCTTTAAGGTGGCATTATTAGTTTTGTAATTTGAGGTTTCGTCTTTGCGGAACCATCATCAACTTCATTTTTTTAAATACGATCCTGGTATTTAAAGTCCTTTTTATTCCGAATCCAATGATGCATAACGCATTATGGTTTAATTGCGTTTGTCTTTTTTACGGTCTTAATCAAGAAAATTCCTATTACGGACCTGTACATAGTTTTTTTATTTTGTAAGACTTAACAGCTGGGTTCATAATCCAAACTTTAAAGCCCCTTTGGATAAAGGGACTTTAAATTTAAAAACAACTTTAAAGAGTCTTTAGAATTGACGCGTTTCATAATGACAAGTCTCCCCTACTTTACGAATGCAGTAAATTTTGGTTGGTTCGTGCAACTGAGAGACGCTTTTTTGATGTTTCTGTGAAAATATAAAACTGTCATTTGTTTCTAAGATGATAAGGGCCAGAAAGGATATCTTAAGAATGGAAGTAAAAAAAAAGCCCGGTGTAGTAATTTCACTAAACATTATTGAAAAAGAAAAAAATATTGTGGAATGTAAAATAACAAACATCATTTCTCTCCAGGAAAAGGTTGTCATAAATTTGTATATATCTTAATGTATGTACCGGGTGGCCAGATAAGAATGCAAAGTGTTGTTTCACGGAAACTATTCGTCGCAGAGAGTTACGGTAAAAAAATTTATTACTAAAGTGGCCAAAAAAAGACCGTGGAAAGTATTTTCAAATTTGCAAGATGACCACCAGGAGGCGTAACCACCATCCTAAACTTTTAAAACAGGGCAGTTTGTACCACGGTCACGAACGTAAGCCCCTACATCGCTTAAAAGCTTTGCGATTTTTATTGCACTCTAAAGCAACTTCTCAGAAAAGAACTTAACATTTTTACGCCTTCGCGCCGCGCACCGTAGTCTTCGCCGTTTCTACGTTAGGATTGTCACTGCTTCGGCATACCATCGACACAAAGAAGCGGATCCCGTCCAGGACAGAAGCTACAACCAGCCGGAAGCCGATCCATCCACCATCCACAAGGAATCAACGGGAACAGCAGCAGGAACCACAACAGGGTATTGGTTAATAAATACATTAAAATAATTTTGTTTTTTTTTTATTTGTGTTAATTAATACTAACAAAGCCCTCCATTCTATCGGACTCTCAACTTCCAAGTCTTAATCCCGCGGGATGTGAGGCTCCACTTTGGTGAGAGTCCGCTCTTTCTTTCTATAGCATCGTAATTTCTGACCCTAATTTCAATTAACCTCACTAACCGCCAGGATGAAACATGACAAACCGGGCCTCCGGGCTACGGTCGTCCCTTTACCTTCTCCGCCTTCCAGTTTCCCGCCACCTGGACCCGTAATACCACCTGCTTCCCTAACCTTTGCAACTGTCGCCGCATCCCCATCAAAATTAGAGAGGACATCTTCTATGTCCTCTATAGCCTCTTCCTACACCCCGTCCACCGCTAAACCCGTGCACCCCATTACCACACTCCCAACTTCCGTCTCCGCTTCGACACCAAACCCCACCGCTAGACCCGTACCTAAACCTTCCGCTCCCGCTTCACGTGAATGCATTCGCAATATTCCAGCGCGTTTCAACACGCAGAAATCATTTTTCCAAGCCCTCGTCCCTCTTCGTCTTCCGTGGCTGAACGTAAAGCTCAACCACAACCACACCTGCCTCCTTGAAACGAGCGAAGCCCTGCCTGCTGCGATGCAGCGTACAATGCAGCATCACCTCGGTGAGCCTGCATTGACGCCGGCGCAGCTGTCGGGTCCCCGAACGTCCGCACCCTACCTTAACCCTAACCCTAAACTTATGTCTTTTTCCTGCGTCATTCGTGGCGTAGATAAGGATATCCTTCCGGAGGAGATTCGAGCTTCCGTTGAGCAACCCCGGGTCACGAAAGCGATCCGGATCATCTCCAAATCCACCAACGCGCCTACCTACTTTATACGCCTTATCACTCATTCCCACCTCCTAACCAACGGTGTCTACCAATTCGGCGGTAGATACTACGCTTGCGAGCAATCCCGCATACCCAATCCTACCCTGAAATACCGTACCCTCCGTTGTCCTACCTGTGGTGAAAGCCTCTTCCGGTACACGCGTGTATACGCCAAAGTGTAACAACTGCGGTGGATCTCACGCAACGTACTCCATTTCCTTGCGCGACTCGTCATGCAATCCCTACCACCGCGGCAGCGACTGCCATTCCCAAACCACTTCCTCCTTCCACGTCAGACACAGAGGATGACGATAAACCCAAACCTCCGGTTTCTATACCCAACTTCATCGCCTCCCTTACCCTCACACGGATACAACTATTTCCTGAGCGTAGGGCCGATATAGCGAAAACTCTCGACTATACGTCCAGGGAATATTTGAAACGCCGTACTAGGGCCAACTTTGTTGGCAATAGTGTAGCAATCACCACCCACAACATCCGATCCTAATCCTATATCTAACCCCTCAACTAATCCCTCTCCTTCACCCTAAGTTCAATGGATTTAATAATAAGTACAATCAATGCGAGGGGTGTCCGCCGGAAGCGCCCCCTCATTAAAAATCTATTAGCCACAAACCAAATCCAAGTCCTAGCAATCACCGAAACAAAACTAACCATCCGATGTACCCTTGACTTTGCCTCCTATAATTCTTTCCTTTAATTTAGCTCCCACAATCGTTTGCGAGGCACAGCCCTCATAATAAAAAATTCATTTCCTGCCATCTCTTATCCTCTTCCACTGCACCTGCAGCATCTCGAACATGTTGCTGCAACGGTACACTTTCCCCTTCCCGTCACCCTTTTCTGCTATTACAATCCTCCCGAAGACGCTATTTCTAACGACCTACTTGACCACATCTCCACACTGCCCAATGCTATCCTCCCAGAAGATCTTAATGCCCGTCATATCCAATTTGGAGAGTCCACAACCAATAGAAACGGTATCCGCCTAACCCAGAATATCCTCACTCTACCACTGCTCCGAATAAGGAACACCAATCCCACCTTCATTAGTCATCAAGGTGCCTCTATAATCGATCACATTATATGCACCGAGTCACTAATACAACATATGTCCTCCGATTAGCACCTAGGTGAAATCATCACTTCGGACCACCTGCCTCTCCTAGTTAAAACATCCCTCGGCCCCGTCCCTCCTCATCCCACCCACATTATTCGTAAACACTTCCAAAACGCCGATTGGAATGTATTTGGCGAATACATCTCCAATAACCTTCAGGTTTACGATATTCACACCCCCAACGATGTCGAGAGAGCGGTCACCGACTTAACTTCCGTTATCGCGGAAGCGGTCGAAGCCTCAATCCCCTTAAAATCAATAGATATCTCCCGAAAGTCTCTCCCACAATACATCGTAACCTTGATCAATAGGAAGAGACGAGTATATCGCTAATTTCTGAGATCAAGGGACACCGCTCTCAAGACCGAATATAACCGATTAAACGTCCTAATTCGGCGTGATACTAATACCTACACCGAAAGAAAATGGGTCCAGGCAACCTCCAATTTCAACTATAGAGATGGCAAGAAGTTCTGGCACACCTTCAATATTCTCACCAAAAGGAAAACCAAAACCAAGTCCCACCTAACCGATACTCAGAGTAACCTAATGTCCACCGATCAAGACAAAGCCGAAATTTTTAGCCACCACCTCCAATCTGTCTATACTTCACCTAACGATCTAGAGCAAGACCTCGAGGATTTCAAAAACTCCGAATTACCTGAGAAAATTCTGGATGAGAATGACCCATTCTTCTGGCCAATTACTCCAACTCAAACCCTCAATTATTTCCAAAAAGGCAAAATATCCGCTCCCGGACAGGACGGTCTCAACCAACTCATACTGAAACACCTGACACCTCCTGCTATCAGACGCCTAACACGCATATATAACAAATGCCTCTCCCTCTCTTCCCGACGGTGTAGAAATCCGCCTCGACCATCATCCCATGATCCCCAAAAACTTCTCAGACCTGACAGATCCCTCATCGTACAGACCAATCTCCCTCCTCAGCTGCCTAGGGAAATGCTTAGAGCAATCTTAGCCCGATGGCTGGGAAATCACATACAATCCAATAACCTATTACCCGACAGCCAATTCGGCTTTCGACCCAATAGAACCTGTCAGGACCCATTGCTAAAACTCCTAACGGAAACATCACGTGCATTTAACCACCGTTACTGTAACCTTGCCGTGTTCTTAGACATAAAGCAGGCCTTTGACAGAGTTTGGTATGCGGGTCTAGTTCACAAAATCCGAGAATTAGGTATCCCCCCGAGCTCACGAAGCTCCTACTGTCGTATCTAACAGATAGGACGGTACGAGTCCGAGTGGGTTCATCTCTCTCAGAAAGTTTCACCCCTCAAGTAGGCGTACCCCAGGGTTCTGCTTTGGCACCTATCCTATACCTCAATTTCGCCAATAATATCCCCAACGTAACCACACCCGGAATATCCTTGGCGCAGTTCACCGACGACACTGCCTTCTGGGGAGCCAATCGGTCAACGAAAAACGCATCCAACAGTTTGTCCAGAACCCTACAGAACTTCTCCAATTGGGCCAACCAAAGGAGAGTCTCCATAAACCCTACCAAAACCCAAGCCATTCTATTCCGGCACCCTCATTATACCCGACACAAATTACTCTCCAAGGACGAGGTAACCATTTCTCTGCAAGGGGAACGGTTGCCTCTTCGCGAGAAGTAACATACCTAGGAATCACATTCATCAAAAATCATAGAGGGATGTCAACCCGAAACCCTTCAACACACCTATAAGACCTTTATACGGCCCGTAATAGATTACCGTGCTCCATTGTACGCTACCCTAAAACCCAAGGACCTAAAATCCATAGCCACACGTGAACGCCGAGTCCTACGGAGAATACACCGGTTATCCTGACCCAGAATCTCGAAAACCTCGCCTAGGAA
Source organism: Vesta saturnalis (assembly GCA_036346205.1). NCBI lineage: Eukaryota > Metazoa > Arthropoda > Insecta > Coleoptera > Lampyridae > Vesta > Vesta saturnalis. Next base: position 637,392 of record JARFJB010001320.1, read on the forward strand.
TTCGAAAACCTAGATGATATCCCTTACGACCTTAGATAAAATCGAAGAAGCTTTTCAGCCACTAAGGTATGCAATTCACATGACATAAAAATGAACGAAGTTGCCTAAATTATTGCAAATTTCAACACAATTAAAAGGTTTGTTATAAATTCGAGCATTTAAGTAGGCATTATTGCACAATCGGTCGTTTTTAGGGCCATAAAAAAATTAATAAAAAGAATTCCGCAAATTTGGAATAATACCTTTCAAAAATAAATATTATCAGATTTTAGTACATTTAATTTATGAAATTATGAAAACCTTTATTATTTAAAAATTATAAAATGATGAAATTTTCCATTGAATCTTGAAAAATACAAATAAATACCGGTGTAATATCGGCTTTTTCAAATTTTATAACTAAATTTTCTTTCTTCGATATTTTAGGGTATGAATAAGATATTGAGATGCGGTTTTCACTAACCTATTTATTTTTTGAAAGAAAAGTCATATTGTTGCATTTAATTTTTTAGAGAATTTTGCAAGTTTCCGATATTATATCAAAAAACGTGCTCTAATGCCATCACTAAAAATTAGACATGTTACAGGTAAGATGGATTTGATGGAGCAATAAATGCCCTTCCCAACGAGACTAAGTTTATTAAAATCAGTTCAGTCGTTTAGGAGTTACAGCTGTTTATTTAAACAATCACTGAATCACCCCACACCACTTTATTTTAATAGATACGTCAAACAAAAATTACTCGAATAAAGCTGAGCTTTTTTGGTACATTTACTAGGTGGATTTCAGTAAAAAATCACTTTAAAAGTTTAGACGGCCATCTTGCAAATTTGAAAATGTTTTCCACGGTTTATTTTTGGCCACTTTAGTAATAAATTTTTTTACCGCAACTTTTTGCGACGGATAGTTTCAGAGAAACAGCACTTTGCATTCTTATCTGGCCACACGGTACAATAAATCAATATTTTAGAAACAAGCATGGGAACGTATTAGAGACTGTTTGTAACGTGCAAAAATCGATATAGGATCGATTATATCATTTTATCTGGTTACTGTTTCTAAAAGCTACCTTAAATAAGTATCTGTGACAAACATATAGTAATGTGCTTTAAGTTTACTCATATCTATTTCTTTACTATAATGATTTAAAATTTCTCTATTTACGGCATTTACTAATGAGCATGATGGATTAAATGATTTCTTTCAGCACACTTACTTACAAAATTAGTCCTTTACAGTAGCTAATTTCTACTTCACATATGATTTTCTATTATGGCGTGTACTTTTTTACGTTATATGAAAATTATTTCAAATGTTTACTCGTTTTCAGTTCCGCTAGTTTAACGTATTAAAGCTTTCTATGGTTATTTGCCACTTACAAAAAATTAATTTCAATTAATACCTATAGCGCCATCTCCTCTGAAATGTACGTAGTTCTGGTGATTGGTATACTTAACTTAACTATACTTAAAAAGGGGTCTGTTATTCAGCTGTTTCAAAATATAGATGGGGCTATTTCTTAATAAATACACTGTATAAAAAAACGGTTTATTCTGTTAACAATACATAACATTCTATTGTGGTGACAATTATTGGATAGGAAGATTTTTCAAGTTGTAAAATTGTTTCTTGAAGCGTTGGCTTTCTTTTCAAAGCCGCCATTGCTGTGGAATGTTTGAAATTTCTAGAAAATTTTCCTTTTTCTATTTCGAAGATGTTAAGCATCATTTTTTGGAAAATTTTCACAATATAGTATCGCTTTGTTGTATAGAAGTGATATAATCGCTATTAAGGGCGGATGTAATAGAAATAATTCACTCCATCCACACATTTTCGGTAAGCCGTATCAGATCTCGTTAACCTTGTTGTAATTAGAACTTCTCTTTCAGGTTCAAACACAAAAGAAATTCATATTACTTCTTCAAAAAAATACATTTACACTAATGCTCGCATTCGACCTTAGAGGTAACATAAGTCTCACTGAATAAACACCGTTCTAATCCTTTACATTCGTTTTAGCACTTAAGTTTCCATACAACTTTACCGTTACGAGTACATCAAAGTTCATGTTTACATTTGGTTTTGTCGTTATTGATTAACAAGATTACCCGTTCTGTATCTCTTCGGCTTATTGTTTGGATTATGCTGCTGATAAAATGCGATCAGCTGTGTCTCACGTGCTTGGGATTGCGTGATCGTTGAGGTTAAACACAGGTCAGCGAGTATATGCTAAACATGTTACCTGTAGTGTCAGTTCGGCGTCAGCTTGATACCCGACTTCAGCTAACTTTAACACAATTTCTCTCATGTAGAACTGCTATACGTTACTTAAACCATTCTTAAATATTTTACGCACAATCAACAATCAAAATTTTGAATAATTTTTGTTAAAATTGGTTTTATGTGCCACACCCAGTATGGAGTTCATGTACAACCTCCATTTTGGGGATAATTAATAGTGTACTACTGTTCACGTGGTCGTGCGCAGTCGCTTTGCTGCTGAATAAGAACCTATTTTCTTTTACTTCTTTCCTTAAAGCTTGGGGCGCCTATTTCGGTTCTTTCCTCACTAACCAGATTCTAACTGAAACGATTTTATCGATAACTCCAAAACACCCACGTAATCCGAGTGCTCTGCGGTCTTCAGACCGTTTGATTGAGTGTTAGACGATCTCTCATTACTCCCGTTTTATGCAGTGTGGTGGAGACATGTGACATGTTTTAATGCGAGAAACACTGTACAATGGAGTCTGGATCAAATTAAATTAAAATGGGACAACCTGAAAACAAGAACTCGTAAGGTAGTTCTAAAGAGCGCAGCTATATAATTGGAACTGGGAGAGGACCACCTCTAACAAATATAAAACTCGATGGAGTAATGGAGGCTCTTCTGCATATTTTAAATGTTAAAACTGTATTAGGCCTAAGCACCCCTTTTGATTGTGATGCAATTGTAAGTTATAATCGTTATAACAATGGGCAATTTCATAACACTCGCTATGTTATATTTTCAGATTGGATTCGATTATGAACAAGAGCAAGTGATAGTTGATGATTCTATTAAAAATGTAAGTTTACATATAACGAAAGGCATGCAGCATTATTCTTGAATTTTTCTAGAATATACAAGGCAACTTCAATGAACCAATGAACAGACCCGGATTGGCGTTCTTACGCTCCACGGTTATTAAAGAAAAGAAAAAAAACCCAAATTAAGAGAAACAATTTCCAGTAATTTGATGTTGGCCAAGAAAGAATATTACAAAAATAAATCAGAATTTTCAAAATCTGAAAATCGTCGTTCAGACGAAGTGCACGAGAAAAAGATACGATTATTACATCTAGAAATACGGGCTAAAGAAATAGAAATAGAAATAAGTAAAAATAAATGTAATTGCATACACTAGTATAACTTTTTTTTTTAATTTAATAAATTATAAATTTGATCTAACAAAACACAAATTTATGTTAATGTTGCAATAATAATAATGTCCTAAATACTGCCAAAATGTTGCTCAATTAGGAGTCTTCTAACATTTCTGGCATTGTTATTACCATTATTGCCTTCAATGGCATTCTCATCTTCTTGAATCACATATTCAAAGTTATCCAGAAACAAATCATTCGTTGTGATGGCTAGATTGTGAAGCACAGCTGTAGCTACAATGACGCACATGGAATTGTCCAAATTATGTCGCACTCCAAACTGCCTTTATACAGTATTTCTTGCCCGAATAAGTGATATAAAGATTGCGGCATGTGTGGTTGTATTTTGTAATTTCGTCATTAAACAGGGTTCCAGGCTATATCCACCGTCACCAATTATCATATATGATTCATATATGCCAGCCTCAAAATCTCGTTTTAACTGGCTATTACTAAAAGTTGTCTGATCATGGCAAGATCTAGCCCAACGAACTACGATATTACGAAATTTTAGCTGAGAATCAGCTACGGACTGCATGTTTAATACAAAAAATCCTTTTACGCAGCGAAACATTTCAGCATCTTCTCCACCAGGAGACTGAATTTTAATTCAAGTGCAGTCAATTACTCATTGTTTTTGGAAACCAAGCGATTTAATAAAACTTTGCTGCTGCTTCTTGCATTTCCTCCAAGTTTTCATACATGTTGATGTAGCTTGGACGAAGAGATGCAATGGCTCTGGAAACTCTTAAAAACTATTCTGCTGGCCGAGCTTTTTAGATACTCCCAAAGAATCACCAGCTGAAATTAACAGACTGCCTGTGGCATAAAAACCAAGAGCTAGAATCAATTGATCCATTGGTTGAATACATCCTCCCCTAAATAATACAAAAAATTATGGTCATTTGTCATGAATTGTACATCTATATTTATTCTGTAATACCCGTTTGCATCATGTCTTATCAAGTATTCGATTTGTTGAAGCAGATGAACCGTTTCCTTCGTTAGACGAAATCTTTCAAAAAACTCAATTTGGATCAGCTTCAGTCATCCTATGCTTTCGCATTTTGAATGTTTTGGGGTGTCTTACATACAATTCTTCTGGCTCCGAGTCGGTTGGAACTACTTGAACTTGAAGAATCCAAAAAGCGATGCATGTTTATACTACAATTCACAATTATGGCGTAGAAAACACGAGCTTTTCAGTTGATATTTTAGGTAATGTTATGAATACTTTTAGTTAAATGTGACTTTAAAGTAGCCCAACAGCGACTTTAAGTTAAAGACGCATTTAAAGTCGACTTTAATTTAAAGTGGAATTATGGGACCCAATATGTGACTTTAAAGTCCCCTTAAACTTTAAAGTCACTTTAAATTGATTATGAAACCGGTCGTTACTTAATTACCTGTATCTATTAACCGTTCATATCATTTAAGTATTTAATAGCAATCCAATGACTAAATTGATCTACTAATTTATTAAAAAAAAAACAACGATCACATCAAAGCACATTATGATGGTAAAGCACGGTCATGCAATCGGTGTGCCGAAAATACAAGCCCACATCATCGACTTTTTGTTTAACCGCAGGTTTTTTTAAGAAGTTTGTTAGCTTATTAGGTTAGTTACTCATGCTTACAAGCTTATTTGTTAGTATTTTGTTTCTTTTCCAGGCGGTTTCAGGATCTGCTCCTTCTTCAGCCCTGAGTGATTGATTTTATGTGCTGTAAATTTGGTGTATTGCTTATGTTCCAATTTTGTTGTATTATTTATTTATTCTATTATTATAAATATATTACTGGTAGTGTATTTGTAGTGTGGTTACGTCGTGTGGTGTGGATGGTGTAGAATTTTCCTTTTTCGATAGCGGTTGTCGTCTTCATTTGGGTTTTGGGATTGGGGTTTATCTTAAGAGGACGAGAGCATTTTCGAGGACTTCTAAAAAGTCGTGGTGGTATGTTTGCTACGTCCATTGTCAAGTTGTTGGGATGTCTGGATGGTAATCTATGTATGTTGCGTAGTACTTTGGGTTCGCAGGAGGCGAGGGATTCTAATTGTTTCTTTGCCAGAGTTGCGTACAATGGAGGTCTGTTACCTAGTACAATTTTTATGTATGTATTGTAAGTGTGTTGTAAAGTCTTCGCGTGGCAGCCTCTCCCGTTTCCGCGGAGGGCTTTGAGCATGTCGGCTCGGTTACGTACTTTGTCTAGGGTTTTTTTCCGTCGAGGTAACAGTTAAAGGTTTTCTTACTCCTAGGTAGTTCATAAGAAGGGTTGTCAAAATTTTGCTCTAGGTGAACTTTGTGGTCGTTGTCAAACGACGAATGTGTTTTGTAGGTGAAGGCCGAATAGATCGACCTTTCCCTGGTCCGTAGAAATAAGGTCTCCGTGATAATCTATCAAATAAGAGTGTAGGATCGTTTTTTTGTTTTATCAGTACTCGGTAATCTAGTTTTGATGTCTCTCGTATCCAGTTTTCTTGTGTAATTCTGTCAGTTTCTAGTCTGACGCCTGCGTTTAGTCTGCTATATTCTGTTTTTAAGTGCGGGGTCTCTGAATCTGAGAAAACGACGGTAAATTCGTCTTTTTTCCCTGATTCAGAGCATAATATGTGGGGGAAGTGGTTTCCTGCTTATGTCTATAGTCCTTGTTGGTATTGCTATGTTAGTTGCGTCTGTTATGTTAGTAGGTCCATGTCTGTTTTGTAATGTGTCGAGGTTAGGGTTTGCTAAGTTGTTGGAAGTGTGTTTCAGTCTGTGTTGGTGAAATCTCGTTGTTCGATTGTTGTTCGGGACAGTGGAGGTGCTGGTTCGAAGTAAGTGTTTACTAAAAGTGGGAGGTGGTTGGAAGTTATTGTGCCGATCTAGCAGTTGTTGTCAGTGTTGTGCTAGTGTTTCTGAGCATAGTATGTGGCCTATTAAGGATGTTCCCTCATGTCCGAAAAATGTTGGGTTTCTGTTTCTTATTCGCCAGATTGGAAATCGTAATAGGTAGTTGGTTAGTATAATAACGTTTCTGTTTGTTGTGGTGTCTCCGAATTGTGTGTCGGGCATTAAAGCCACCTAATAGCACATCGTTTGGGAAGAGGGATAAGTATTTGAGTAGTACGTTAAAGTGTATAGGGGCGGGGAATAATAGGACACAATTAGTATGGATGTAGGTATGTGCATAGTTGCCACAACACACTCAAGGTGTTGCAAGTGCGGTTTATAAATTTTTAATGAGGAGGCGCTTCCTTCTAACGCCCCGTGCGACTAGTCCATTGTACTTAGGGTCTAGTTTAGGGATGGGTTATGAGTAAAGTGAAGAAAGCAACACGTGTTCGCAACCATGCGTTAGACACCCTCCGGTTGAGGAACTCTGCTGCTGCTCTTCCAATCTTTATCGCAATAAGCTCGCGCTTATACGCGAAGGAATTTGTCGATGTGAAAGAAGTGCTGAAAATCGCAAGCGGATATGTTGGACTAGGTCTCGAAGGGTTGGATAGGGGCGGCTTGGGATGGTAAGGATGGAATCTCTGGTTTTTTCTCACAATCAAAGCTGAAAGAGCCGCCGTAGTTGTTACACTTTGGCGTAGTAAAGGATGTACAATCTTGGGACAGGAGATTATCCGGATGGCTTTCGTTTCTCCGGGAATGTCGATGGCTTTCTCGTTAGAAATGTCTTGTCTAACCTCTCGGATGACGCAAGACAAGGAAATATGTTTGCGATGGAGCAGACGACACAAGAGGACACCAGGGAGAAAGTGTCTCCGGTAATCCTTCGTCAGAAGGAGAACTGGGTCGCGTTCTCCCGAGAAATGGACCGACAACGGATCGCCTTCACGAGAGCCAAGGCCTTCAGCAAGCGAATCCGGATACAGCCTGCCTCACTCCAGGACAGAGACAGACTGATGAGGTATATGGATAAGTGTGGTACTCCGTACAACATTTATCATGCAAAGAGCGAGCGATTGACTAAGGTGGTGATACGCGGCGTGTCCGTAGAACTAGCCGAGGTTGACGTTATCTCAGAGCTAAAAATGCAAAACATTAATGTACTTTCTGTTTACAGGATGAAGCAGCAAGGACGTCCGATCCCCCTCGTGATGGTACAGCTGCCGACCGAGGAAGACAACAAGATCAGGGAGGTGAAACATGTCGCCCGCCTCCGCGTGACTGAAGAGGATTTGCGGCGGAAATCTGGCATCGGGCAATGCCACCGGTGTCAAGGTTTCCGTCACGCACAGCGTTGCTGCAGGGCGGCAGCACGCAGTGTAAAGTGCGCCGGAGATCACCACTCCAGTGGATGCACGAAACACTGTACAGACCGGGCTAAGTGTGTTAACTGTGGTGGGGACCACCCCGCTAGCCACAGGGGCTGCCCGAAGTTCCCTCGGCCTCCACAACGGAAGAAGACGGAAGTACCACAGCGACCTAAGAGGACACCGCCGACGGCGGCACCTTCTTCAACCCGGACCGGCGTCAGTTACGCTCGAGCGACAGCAGGTAAGGTTGAGAAGGCGGAAGTACCGAGAACGGCTCCCGCCGCTCGTTACCCCGCCTGCCCAACCCGCCTTAGTGTTCGACGCCATATTGGCCCTCCTCGGAGGGGTCGATATGGAGAAGGCCCTACCTGTCATCCGTAAGGTGGCAGGGGCGCTCGTTCAGGCGCAAACTGCGATGGACCTGTGGTGAGTGATCCTCACGCGCGGTTCAGAGGTGGTTGCCCTTTTCGGGTAATCATACAAAGGTCCGGAGCGAAGACCGGTGCCCTAGCTAAGTATACAGCATCGACAATTTATTAATTCTGTTCTGTTAACACCGATAATGTATTCACACAACTAACACATGTATCTATTTATTTTGGATACTCAGAGCACCAACAGCATCAGCCACAACCGAGCGACAACAGGACAGTCCACACAACAATCACACCACCAACAGCATCACCAACCACTACAACGCTTTTTTTTTAATACCACAAATCTCAACACAATGATGTCAACAGGCATACCACACAATCACGAATCCCAACGATCACGCAATCCACGCGCTGAAGAGGATGAAGAATCCTGAGCAGCGTACCACCAACAAGACACAATACAATATTACTTATTTTATTTTATTATATCTTGTAATACGTATTGTAAATACTATATAGCGTTATGTACTATAAAAATTCTAATAAACTTTGTTGAACTTGAACTTGAGCAAGATCCCATAGTGACCTTCATTAACTTGGACAGAGTATTTACGCTTTCTTTTACTTGATACTCCGAAATATTAATATTGTTTTGTGATGTGATAAGGCCATCTAAAAAAATTGAAATTCTGGTGGGAATATTTTGGACACCTCATAAGCTAAAACATAGCGCTAATGAAAAAAAGCTAGTCTTATTTCCGCCAAAAAACTATGCAGCGGGGTTAATTTCACAGCTGTATTTCTAAATATTAGTGATTTTTTTAACTTTTTTTGAAAACTGATGCCCGAAATTGTACATTTTTAGGCATAAATCAGCACTAACGTAGCTCTACGATGAAAAAGCTCCCGATTCAAAATTTACAGAGCAGAATCAACTTTACACCATTACCTTGAAACATTGAATTTTGGTTGGAGTATTTCGAACACAATTAGCTATAACATAGAACCAACGGAAGAGAACTGGTCTTATTTTCACAAAAACCATGCATCAGGGTTAATTTCACAATATTAGCTGTACCTAATTTTTTCTGAAAACTTCAAGTCCGTGGCTAACCATTTTTGGGCACCAAACAGCACTAAGGCAGCAATATTAGAGATTCTTGTTGATTATCAATTAAAACTTGAACTTCGGGGTTGAAAAAATTTGAGGATCAATCAGCACTAGCGAAAGAAATGTCAAAATTTAGAAAAATCCAATGCAGCCAGTTTTACACTATTAACGATTTTTCTGAATTATCTTGAAAATCCCGGGTTAGAAGATTTTGAGCACCAATCACCAATCAGAATTGACGATACAAAAAATCCAGTTTCAAAATTCACAAAAATTCAATGGAGATAGGATCAAGTTTACACTATTAGCGGTTTTTTTTTTAATTAGCCTGAAAACTTGAAATCCGTGGTTGAAAAAACTTCAGCTCTAATCAGCACTAACGAAAGAAATTTCTAAATTCGCAAAAATCCGATGTGGACAATCAGCTTCACCTCATTAGAGGTATTTCTGAATTATTTTGAAAGTCCAGGGTTTTGGGAACCTATCTGCACTAACGATGAAGAAATCCGCTTTCAAAATCCACAAAAATCCAATGCCGACAGGATCAACTTTACACTATTAGTGGCTTTTCTTAATTAGCCTGAACACTTGAAGCTCGTGGTTAAAAAAATTTGAACACCAATCAGCAGTAACGATGAATAAAACCAGTTTCATAAGCCACAAAAATGAAGTGCGCACAAGGGCACGTTTACACTATTAGCGGCTTTTCTTAATTATCTTGAAAACTTGAAATCCGGAATAGGAAATTTTTGGACACTAAATTGTACTAACGCAACAATAATCAGTATTGTTAACTTAGTTTTTGTCTATTTGTTGCACTAACGCTAACATTACAGCCCCAACTGCACACAAGTATTTACATACGTACATATAATAATAATAATAATAATAATAATATGGTTTATTGCTGTAGTACATGTTATAGAGTATAGAGTATAGGTGGATCCAACTTCACATGGCTTTCAAATTACCAATTTTTGTATTACTTTAGATTCATTTTCTTGGATACATAATTTGTACAAACATATTTAGTTAGGTGTACTTTGAAAATTAGTATGATGTAATAGAAATCAGTTTAGTTGCCCTATTTGAATTTAATACATTTGCATTTTGTTTTAGTTGTGCGCATTTACCCTAGTTTAACCAATTTCGGGTAGCGCCAACTACACTCACTGCGGTATTTGTTGTCTTAAAAGCTTGCATCTAGAGGTAAAAAAAAAATTTGGGCACGAACTAGCACTAACGATATTAAATCAGTTTGGACATCCATAAAGATCTAATATGGGCGGGGACAACACACTATTAGCAGTTTTTTTAAATAGTTTGAAAAGTTGAAACCCACGGTTAAACTTTGGATACTAATCAGCACTAACGCGGTACTGACGTTTAGTAAAGGATCAATTTCTAAATCCACAGATACCTGTTTCTCCGATTGTCTTAACGTAACACTGACGAAGAAACAAAAGCTAGTCTTACAATCTACAAAAATCCATTGCAGACGGATCAATTTTACACTATTAACAGTTATTTTTTAAAAACTTGAAGCCTGGAGTTGGAACATTTTTAGACATTAACATAACACAAAAATTCAACATGATGTTTCTTAATTATCTCGAAAAGTTGCAATCCATGGTTAGAAAATCTTAAATCAACACTAACTTTACACTATGTGGTTTTTGGTTAATCTTTTTTAAAACATTGAACACCAAGAAGCACTAATGTAGCACACTACGATGAAAAATTTCGTTTCAAAACAGTAACTGCTTCAAAATCTTCAAACACCCAGTGCTGGAGGAGCCAATTTTGCACTATTAAGTTTCTTGATTATCTTGAAAACTTCAAGCTCACGGTTAGACAATGTTGGACACTAAGCAGCACTAACAGAACAAAAAGTTCAAAATACTAGTATCCATTTTGGGCGGCGCAAACTTCACACTATTAGCGGTTTTTCGTGATATCTTGAAAACTTGAACCCGAGGTCAAAACATTTTGGTCGTCAACCAACATTAATATTTCACTACGATGAAAAAGTCCATAAGAATCAAGTGCGGGAGGAGCCAACTTCAAACTAACAGCAATTGTTCTTAATTGTCCTGAAAATTTAAAATTCCGGTTGGAATATTTTGGACACAATAAGCTATAATGTAGCACTTAAGCTATAACGTAGCACTACCGCAAAAACCAGTCTTATTTTCCTAAAAAACTATGCAGCGTGACTAACTTCATAATATTAGCGGTGTTTCTTAACTTTTAGCCTGTAGTTGAGCATTTTTGGGCACCAATGAGCGAGAATTAAAAAAGTTTCAAAATCCACAAAAATTCAGCGCAGGAGGAACCAACTTCTGAAATATGTTTAAAACTTAAAGTTGAGCACCAATTAGCACTAAGTACTAACGGAAAAAATTCTAAATTTACAAAAATGCAATGCGGACGGTCAGCTTCACACTATTAGCGATTTTTCAAATTATCTTGGAAGTCCGGGATAGAAAATTTTGGACAGCAATCAGTACTAACGTAGCACTAAATATGAAAAAATACAGTTTCAATATCCCCAAAAAGCCAATGTCGACAGGATTAACTTTACATTATCAGCGGATTTTCCTAATTAGCCTGAAAATTTGAAGTTTGTGGTTGAAAAAAATTGAGCACCAATCAGCATTAAAGTAAAACAAATTCTTTCAAAATCCAATGTCGACAAGATCAACTTTACAGTATTACCGGCTCTTTAAATTAGCCTCAAAACTTGAAATCTGTGGTTGAAAAAATTTGAGCTCCATCACCTCAAACGTAGCACTAAAATTTAAAAATTTGCAAGAATCCAATGCGGACGCACAGCTTCACTTTATTAGCGGCTTTCCTGAATTATGGTAAGAGTCCAGGGTTAGAAAATGTTGGGCATCAATTAGCACTAACGATGAAAAAACTCAATTTCAAAATCAAATTTCAATATCCAGAAATACTCAATGTCGATAGGACCAACTATACACTATTAGCGGATTTTCTTAATTACTCTGAAAACGAATTGAATACCAATCAGTACTAAGCACTAACGAAACAAATTTGAAAATTTAGAAAAATAGAACGCGGACGGCCAGCTTCACACTATTAGCGGATGTCCTGAATTATCTTAAAAGTCCGGGGTTAGAAAATGTTGGACACCAATCAGCACTAACGATGTAAAAACTCAATTTCAAAATCAAATTTCGATATCCAAAAAAATTCAATTACAACAGGACCAACTATGCGCTATTAGCGGCTTTTCTTAATTACTCTGAAAACGAATTGAATACCAATCAGTACTAAGCACTAACGAAATAAATTTGAAAATTTACAAAAATGTAACGCTGACGGCCAACTTCGACCTATTAGCGGTTTTTTAAACAATCAAAGCCCGTTTTTAGAAAATTTTGGAAAACGATCAGTACTGCCGTAGCACTAACGCTGAAACAGCCCGGTTTCAATATCCCCAAAAAACCAATGTCGGCAGGATCGACTTTGCACTATTACCGATTTTTCTTAATTGGGATAAAAATTTGAGAACCAATCAGCCCTAACGCGGCACTAATAAAACATTTCAAAATTTACAAAGATTCAATGCGGATGGTCAGCTTCACACTATTAGCCGTTATTTCTGAATTAGAAGTCTGGTGAAACTTGAAATACGTGGTTTCATCACCACAACGTAGCACTAAAATTTCAAAATTTGCAAAAATCCAATGCGGACGGTCAGCGTCACTCTATTAGCGGTAGCGGCTTTCCTGAATTATCTTAAAAGCCCGGGGACCAATCAGCACTAACGATAAAAAAACTCAATTTCAAAATCAAATTTCAATATCCAGAAAAATTCAATTACAACAGGACCAACCATGCGCTATTAACGGCTTTTGTTAATTACTCTGAAAACGAATTGAATACTAATCAGTACTAAGCACTAACGAAAGGAATTTGAAAATTTACAAAAACAGAACGCGGACGGCCAGCTTCGCTCTATTAGCGGTTTTTAAAATAATCTTTAAAGTTCGGGGTTAGACAATTTTGGACAAGGATCAGTACAAACGTAGCACTAACGATGAAAAATCCAGTTTCAATATCCCGAAAAACCCAATGTCGACAGGATCAACTTGACACTATTGGCGACTTATCTTAATTAGGCTGAACATTTGAAGTCCGTGGTTGAAAAATCAGCGCTAGCGCTACACTAATGAAATATTTCAAAATTTACAAAAATTCAATGCCGACGGTCAGCTTCACACTATTGACCCGTTATCTTTGAATTAGAAGTCCGGAGTTAGACGAATTTGAGCACCAATCAGGATTAACGATATAAAATTCATTCAAAATCCACAAAAATCCAATGTCGACAGGACCAACTTAAGAGTATTACCGGTTTTTTAAATTAGCCTCAAAACTTGAAATCCGTGGTTGGAAAAATTTGAGCTCCATACCTCAATCATTACATTATCACATTATTAGCCGTTTTTAATTATCTTGAAAGTCCGGGGTTAAACAATTTTGGGCACCAATCAGTACTAACGATAAAAAAATCATTTCAAAATCCACAAAAATCCAATGTCGACAGGACCAACTCTACAGTATTGGCGGTTTTTGTAAATTAGCCTCAAAACTTGAAACCCGCAGTTGAAAAAATTTGAGCACCAATCGTCACAAACGCAACACTAACGAAATAATTGCAAAATTTACAAAAAACCAATGTGGACGGTCAGCTTCACTCTATTAGCGGTAGCGGCTTTCCTGAATTATCTTAAAAGTCCGGAGACCAATCAGCACTAACAATGAAAAAACTCAATTTCAAAATCAAATTTCAATATCCAGAAACATTCAATGACAACAGGACCAACTATGCGCTATTAGCGGCTTTTCTTAATTACTCTGAAAACGAATTGAATACTAATCAGTACTAAGCATTAACGAAAGGAATTTGAAAATTTACAAAAATAGAACGCGGACGGCCAGCTTCAGACTATTAGCGGTTTTTAAAATAATCGTTAAAGTCCGGGGTTAGACAATTTTGGACAACGATTAGTACTAACGTAGCACTAACGATGAAAAATCAAGTTTCAATAATCCCGAAAAACCCATTGTCGACTGGATCAACGTGACACTATTGGCGACTTTTCTTAATTAGGCTGAACATTTGAAGTCCGTGGTTGAAAAATCAGCGCTAGCGCTACACTAATGAAATATTTCAAAATTTACAAAATTCAATGCCGACGGTCAGCTTCACACTATTGACCCGTTATTTTTGAATTAGAAGTCCGGAGTTAGACGAATTTGAGCACCAATCAGGATTAACGATATAAAATTCTTTCAAAATCCACAAAAATCCAATGTCGACAGGACCAACTTTAGAGTATTACCGGCTTTTTAAATTAGCCTCAAAACTGGAAATCCGTGGTTGGAAAAATTTGAGCTCCATTACCACAATCATTACATCATCACATTATTAGCCGTTTTTTAACTATCTATAAAGTCCGAGATTAAACAATTTTGGGCACCAACTAACGATAAAAAAAATTGTTTCAAAATCCACAAAAATCCAATGTCGACAGGACCAATTCTACAGTAATGGCGGTTTTTGTAAATTAGCCTCAAACGCCTCAAAACTTGAAATCCGCGGTTGAAAAAATTTGAGCACCAATCGTCACAAACGCAACACTAACGAGATAATTGCAAAATTTACAAAAATCCAATGCAGGCGGTCAGCTTCATACTATTAACGGTTTTCCTGAATTGTCTTAAAAGTTTGGGGTTAGAAAATGTCGAGTAACTAACTTTCTTAATTAACCTGAAGACGAATTGAGCACAAATCAGCACTAATGATGAAAAAACCCAATTTCATAATCCACAAAAATGCAATGTGGGCTTTTTATTTTATTATTTTGAAATCTGGGATTAAACATTTGTCGGCACTAAATCGTGTTAATGTAGCACAAATTACTTAAAAAAACTGCAACCTTGGTTGTGCCAGTTTTTTGTCTTTATTTATTGCAGCACTAATGCCTAACACTACGGTACCAAACAGCACAGTTATTAAACATTCGTACATGTATGAGCGGAGCCCACCTTACAAGGCTTTCAAATTGCGAATATCTCATTTATTTTAAATTGGGCCGTGTTTACCAGAAAGGGACCAACCGTCATTTTTATAAAAATACAGATAATGGTGCCAAGCGACATAGGTAGTTCAACAGAATGTTATTGAGGAAAGATCCACACGCCACGCCACCTCTTTATTTACGTTGAAAATATACAGATGAACTAACCGCCATACCGGGAATACAGCATTTATTGTTAAACTAAAGGAAACCAGGCGCCTAGTTCCTTTTAGCTAAATGCATTGTGTTGAACTGTGGCGCTTGGCTCCGTTCATGCTCTGATTAGTTAAACAACTATTTGAGGTTAAGTTTTGATGATACACAGATTGTGTAAAACGTGCTCGTGCTTACTTATTGAAATCAATATGAATCGAGTGAGACAGATTCTAGAAATGACACTAAAGGACCTTAAGGATAAGGAGAAATCCGCGCTCCCTGAAAATATTTTGGTAAGTTGAATTTACTTTTGGTATTAAGAAATTTGTTTCGGAAGTCGCCATTGCATTCTTTACGTGTTGTTTCAAATATTAAATTTATCGGTCGTTTCCATATCCAACTAGTCGCTGCAAACATAATATGTAAATAATACGAGTAGTTAAAACCATAAATTAATATTCAAATGCTAACTGACGGCCTTATTTTGGTTTTTGTAGGAGCAACCGCTTACCATTCGAAAATATACCTTCCGAAAATACGATTAATAAGAACTTCTGTGCTGAATCAGAAAAAATTGACAATTATTTTTATATAGAAAACATGCAAATTGATTTTGGTATCGAAAATAGTGATTATCCGGTCAACGTATTACCTCATCTGAAATAATATCTAATTCTTCGCGTGAAATCGAAGTAAATAACCTTAGAGTTCTTGAAGATCGTTATACACAGGATGATTCGGATTATCGTCCGTTTTCTGAGAATAGCAGCTGTGAAGATATTACTTCTAAAAATAGCAACAGCCTATCTAACAGTGACAATGAAAATAATTTAATTGAAAACGAAGGCATTGGAAGATCTAAAAAAGGAAGAAAAAAAAAATTTAAGAGTCAAACTTTCAAAACAAAGAAGAAGTTACAATACGCCAACCGAACCTATTATACGGAAAAAGGAAAACTTGTCGCGGAAAAACAATTCTTAAGTGATTATCTGTGTAACTGTACTCGTAATTGTGCCAACTTAATTAGCGAAGCTAAAAGAAAGCACATTTTTGAAAACTTTTTAGCTAACTATGATTCACAAACAGCTTTTATTGCTGCAAAAGTTCAGGAAACCCTTATAAAACGTAAACGAAATAAGATTTTTGACAAAAGAGCTTTCACACGGAGTTATTGTTTGGACACTGTTCCAGTCTGTAAAGATTTTTTTATAAATACACTTAGAGTAAGTTCTAACAGAATAAATACTGCTTTGTGCAACTTCCTGAAGAAATAGTTGCTTCTATTATTACTCACATAAGGCAGTTCCCCACATACAAATCGCATTACTGTGCATCGCAAGCTGAGTCTCGGTATTTGAACTATGATATCAGAGAGCGTAAAATGTATGATTTGTATAAGAGTGAAAACAAAGATGTTAACACGTTGGGTGCCACCATGTACAAAAAAAAAAGTCGGACCGCTAGGCCAGATTTTTTTTGTTGAATTACTAAAAAATAAGTTTATATATATATATATATATATATATATATATATATATATATAACTTAAGCCATTTGCGGGTTAAATTATGAAAAAAATTGTTAATTGAAGCAAAAATAAAAAATGGTGACACGTTGGTCTCATGGAGCCACGAACTTCTGATTTAGTCATATCGGCCATTTGAGACCAATGTGTCACCATGATCATTTGCAAGTCTTGACTTGAATGATGCTTCGCTTGCGCTACAATTTGTTGAATGTTACATTTAGTAGGTATTGAAACTGCGACGCGTGAAGATGTCTACATACGAGAAAGAGCAAGAAAAAGTAAGCCGTTTGTGGCAATAATATCTTTCTGATGATGACGACGAAAAAGTTTTTGAGCCCGGCGCTACGTCAGAAGAATTTGAACCCGACGAAGACTCGGATTCCGATTCATCAGATTATAGTCGGCCATCTAAAAAAAAGAAAAATTTTGACAAAAAATTCAGCGACTAAAATTAGTTAAAGTTCACAAAATGACGACCCTGGACCATCAACATCGACTGGAGATACAACAAATTTGCGATCAACCGAAAAGGAGCAACATATAAATGAGACAATTGAAAATTGAAAATGTAATTCAACAAATGCGGAGTATACCATCAAGCGATGATGAAGAGGAACAACATGGCAATAATTGTGAATATCAGTGGCAAAAAGCGACCGATCTTAAATTAAAAAAAATTAATTTCAATGGTTTTCGAGCAGAGTTGTACGAAACAATGTTTAACACAACCCCTTATGATTTTTACAAGTTGTTTATAAACGACGAAATCATAAACCTAATGGTAAATATTCATTTCGTTCTTTGTTTTTTATTTATTTTTTTTTTGTAATTTTAGGTAACTGAAACTAATCGTTATGCTGACCAACGTATTACTAAAAACGTGTACCCTAATGCTCGTATAAAAGTCTGAAAACCAACTAATACTGAGGAAATAGAAAAATTCCTTGGAACTATTCTTTGGATGGGCTTATGCCCTTTTCCTCAATTACAAAATTATTGGTCGAAGGACAAAATATATAACAATTATATACGAAATATCATGCCTCGTCTGTTACGAGGCTCCAACTGTTATTACAAATGTTGCACTTTAATTATAACAGTATTTTATCTGATGACAGGTTGCAAAAAATCAGACCTCTTTTGGAAAAATTGAAATCTACATTTCAGGCTCCAATTACGCTTTCCGAGAATGTGTGCATCGATGAAACTTTGGTTCTGTTTCGAGGTCGATTACAATGTTTGCAGTATATAAAAAATAAGAGGCATAAATTTGGAATCAAGTTATTTAAGTTATGCCTAGAAAAAGGCTACACCTACAAATTACAATTTTAGTGTGTATTGTGGCAAATCAAAAAATGAAGACATGTCAGTTCCATCCTAAATTGTTTTAGATCTGCTTGGTAATCTTCTCGATAAAGGCCGCACCGTTTACACGGATAACTGGTATACGTCCGCCGGTTTAGCTACAGAGTTACTAAAACGTAATACATATGTGGTTGGTACTTTGCGTGTAAATCGAAAATATAATCCAAAATCCGTCACTCAGAGTAAATTGAAAAGGGAAGAATCGGTTGCTATTGAATGCAAAGAAGGAGTTGTACTAAAATGGCGAGACAAGCGCGAAGTGCTTTGCCTAAGTACTAAACATACCGATGAAATGGTAAATGTGCCAAAAAGAGGCCAAGAAGTTTTGAAACCTAGGATTATTGTGGAATAAGTGTAAAGCATTTATCGATCTTTCGAACCAGATAAAGGCTTATAACACATCTTTACGACGGAGCCTGAAATGGTACCGAAAATTAGCGTTAGAGCTTGTGACTGGAACATCTCTAGTAAATGCCCATTCAGCACATCAAGAAATAGCCAATGAAAAGATGTCCATCAGTAAATTCAGAGAAGAAGTAGTCAAAGGATTACTGAAAGATGAAAAACAAGACGACGTACGATGCACATGTGAGGCCAAATAAGCGAACGGATCGCGACAGGCCACGTTTTTCACGTTGGCATTGATTTCAATGCAAAGCATGAGACACACGCGGCTTCATACAGCAAAATGTTTCGGAAACTCACTTGAGTTCAGGTTGGTCTCATGCAGCACATAAGTCCGAAACATGTATGAGACCATGTTGGTCTCATTTGGCATTCAACGTATTAAGGTATCTTTTGCTAGCTATAAAAATATCTTTCATAAAAATTTTAATCTACATAGGAAACCCAGAATAAAAGACACATGCAGTTTATGTGATTCATATAATATCAAAATACAAAATGCTGTATTTACATCTAGAAGCAGCTGAAATAGTAAGAAAAGAAATGACGGGTCTATATGACCCGAAATCAAATTGTTGTTTAGATAACTTTTTTGTTTATTAATATCTCAACTTCGTAGTTAATGACTATGTTTCTAATCCATTGAAGAATGAGGGGGCTTGTTTGTTTTAATACCTTTTTTTTTTCCTTATTTTTTTAAACATGATTGTTACATTGATGTTCCTCGGGTCATTATGACCCGAGGCTGTAATAGATTAGTAGTACGTATAAATTTGTATTTCCAATTATTTTATGTTGAAATTTGAGGATAGATAGTATGCATATCATCACATGCTTGTTCAAATGCATTTTCGGAAGGTCTGTAGCCGCGTGTGCAAGTTGAAACAGGAACAAACTGCAACTTGCAGCATGTATAATTATCATATCGCAGTATGCAACCGAAAGTTTTGTTTGTTACGTTGCAGAGTAAAGTGCGGTTTGTTGTACGTACTACTAGTTCTTCTAAAGTGCTGAAATAACAATAATGGCAAAAAAATATCTTAGTGGTGAAGACTTAGAAAAACTTATTGATAATTTGAGTGACATTAGTGACGATGAAGCTTCTGAAGAGGAAGATCATATCAGTGAAGATAGTGATTATGAACAGTCAGACGATGATTTTTTCGACGATGCTGGACGGACAAATCCTACGCAATTGATGCCACCTGCTCAATCGGTTCAATCTAAAGATAATGCCATAACTTGGATGTTAGATCCATTTCCTCAACTAGTGCAAATATCATAAAAGTCGCTCCAGGTCCAACTAGAAACAGCAATGCACGAGTCCAGGATGTAAAATCTACATTTCAGCCATTTTTGAATAGTTCTCTGGAAAATATAATTTTGAAAATGACTAACATCGAAGGTCGTAGAGTGTACGGTGACAAGTGGCAAGAATTAGATGACATTACGATGCAGGCGTACATATGTTTGTTACTGTTAGGAGGAGTTTACAGATCGCATGATGAATCCCCACCAGAAGTTTGTGGAATGCAGAAACAGGCAGACCACTTCTTCTTGATAATAGAGAATATCGTCAAGAAGGAAGACTACGGGATAAGTTGGCTCCTATTAGAGAATTTTGGGACAAATGGGCTGAAATACTACCAAAATTGTACAATCCTGGGCAAAACGTAACTGTGGACGAGCAGCTGGTTGCATTTAGAGGTCGTTGTCCATTCAAGCAGTATATACCAAGCAAGTCAGCAAAATATGGACGCTTTGTGATAGTGCAAGTTCTTATGCTTTAGAAGTTCAAGTATATACGGGAAAACCACCTGGGAGAAACCTGCGAAGGATCAGGGCTGAGAGTAGTTTTAGACCTTACTATGACTAAGAGGTCAGAATTTAACTTGTGACAATTTCTTTACATGGTATAAATTGGATCAAATGCTTCTCAAAAGAAGTCTTACTATGTTAGGGTCTGTTAGGAAAAGCAAGCCTGAGCTACCTATCATGGAAGTAAATAACGTTGTGCATAGTTCCAAATTTTATTTTACTAAAGATACCGCAGTTGTGTCTTATATTCAAAAAAATACAAGAAGGTCATTCTAATGAGTACGTTTCATAACCAGAAACAAATAAGCGACAGAGAAGACAAAAAATTACAAATTATACTTGATTATAATTCTACCAAAGGAGCAGTTGATCATTAGATCAGCTAATCGGTGCATACACATGCAAACGATGGCCCATAATCTTATTTTACAAAATTTTGGATATCAGTGCCTATAATGCTTTCGTCTTATGGCGCGAAATAAATCCAGACTGGAATAAAAATGTTTTGTTCAAAAGAAGAACAACTGGGCAAACAATTGGTAAATCCTTACATTTTGTCCAGAAAACATCTGCCTGTAATGAATAAGCAGCTGCAATTGTAACAGCTATTCAACAAAACAAACGAGCACGCTGCAAATTTTGCCCTTCTAAATGTGATAACAAAACTAATATGACCTGCATTAAGTGTAAAAAATATTTGTGTAAAGAACACGTGACCTATTATTGTCCCGACTGTAAGAAGTAGTGGATCATATCAATTATTAGACATTTTTTATTCCGTTTTCTTTTTTTTTATTTAAATTTGGTTGAATTTATTGTAAGTTTCACGTTTCATATAAAAAACATTGCATTAGAGAAATAAAGTTAATAAATGTATAAAAATTGTTGTTATTTTGGTTTTAATTCATATTTCAGCAGTTCGGGTCATTATGACCCGAAGGAGCACAAGTGTGTAGTCTTGTCGAGGAGAAGAGCAGGGTTAAAGATTAGTTAAATATGATGCTCATTAATCCATAAAATAAAAAATATCACTAAAATCTTCAATAAGGCAGCATCTACAATTTTTAACTTTGAATCAATTTCCTGCCATTTTTATACTTTGGCAGTTGATCCCCTTCTGATAAACAAGGTCCAATTAATAATCTAGGATGTTTTTACGCAATTTCTAGTTACGTATATGTTGCGAATAAGACTGACGTAATAGAAATCAGTTTAATTGTCCTGTTTGAATTTAATACGCTTGCATTTTGTTTTAGTTGTGCGCATTTATGTTATTATACATGTGTTGTGTCAGAGTATAATTTAGTTTGACGCATCCATATTTAATTATATTTAGACATAAAATGCTTTTAGTACTAAACAAATTAGGTTTTCACGGTTGTAAAATGTTTGAAACTTCTGCTCTTGCGTAATCATATTAACTGATTATCTAGATAACCTTTACGTAATAATTTGATTATGGCATTATTTATAAAACAGTCTATTTTCAAAAAATGTGAACTAATAATATAACTTTTAAATTTGGGAAGGACAAAAAGGGTTTTAGGAGCGATGAGAATAAATATAAAATTTGAGTAAAACCAGCTTGTTTAATTAAAATTTGACTGTTATCTTTATTTAAATTAAATAATTAGGAAGTTTGGCATTTTCACTAATTATGCTTGAAGTTTGGCATTTTAAAAATATAAATAAATTGTAGGACTTTCTTGTTAGTCATAATTAATTACAAGTTTAGAATTATGTAAATACATAACTTTAATTTTACGTATTTTGTAAATAAATAATAAATGTCAGTTGTGGAGTTTCAAAAATGCGCGTGGGTGGCTAGTTTTAAAGAAGTAGTAATATCTGTAGCAGCAACTACTACTTCCCCAGATGTGGCATGTCCATTATATTGGACTCCCTACCAACAGAAAAAAAAAACTTTAGTGCTAATTATATGCTAATTTGTTGCAGTATTCAAAATTTTGTTGCTCAAGAACAGGAGTAAATTAGAAATGAAGTGGGTGGGGCCAGTTTAATGTAACGCTGAACCGCCAAAAAAAAAAAACTTATTGCGTACAAGAAAACGAACTAATGTCAGGCGGAAATTTGTTACTAATTTGTTGCTGTAAAATAGCAATAACTAACTTGCGAGTTTTGCAAAAAAAAGTTACGTATCCTTTTACAAATGAAAAGGATTAATTTTATGATTAATTGTAAAAGACAAACACCATACATGATTTTAGCTTCACAAAAAAGGATAGCGATAGAAAATTACTTATTAAAATATCAAAGCTAAATTAAAATTATTAGACATACCCTCTACCCGCTCTGACAAAATAACCACGATGAGTTCGCCGCCCTGTGCAAGTTATTATCATTGCATTTATTTGCATTTACAACTTCTTGCTCAAATAGTAATTACGTAAAATTGATCTTCACATTATAATTAACAATAATTTACAGATTAACGAATGTGTTACTAAGAAAATGAACGAGAATAGATACGCTCCCACACGGGACTTTTTGTTGTTTTAATTTGCATAAACAATTTGTTGCTCACATAGTTACTACGTACTTCGCACTATAATTAACAATAATTTATACAATTTGTTCCTAATTATAAACAATAAAAAACAACGGAGGATAGTTGTGCTCTCATACAGGACTTTTCGATGTTTTAATTTGCATAAACAATTTGTTGCTCAAAGAGTTGCTACGTAAACTTGTTCTTCGCACTATAACTGACAATAATGTATACATAATCGAATTTGCTGCTAATTATAAACAATAAAAAACTACGGAGAATCTATGTGCCCACGTATGTCGAGCTAGCCCCGTAAAAACAAAATACATGAAAATTACGAGCTACTTATGAGCTTTAATATTCCCCAAATAAAAAAATTTGAGTTTGTCATACTTGGGAGGAATTTAAACATTACAGCTCGACGTCGACTCAGCCCCCCCCCATCCCTTACGAATGAAAATATTGAATCGTTTTTTGCTGCAGAATTAGGTGCTAATTATGAGCTTTTAAAATAATATAATTTCGTTTTAACCCCAAAACAACCCCTTGAATAATTTAACTCAAGTGAGAACTACTCTAAAATTAACCCAGATATGTCTACTGTCCTTTTGCGAGGACAGCAATTTTCGTGTTCTAACTTGTCTATTTGTAACAAGGCAGACAGGATGCAGATGCTTGAGTGGCTCAGTTACACCTATTACTGCATAGGAATAACATCAGTGTTTCTTTTGTTTAAAATTTAGTGTAGATTTTAATTCAAAAAGTAGATTTGCAACTAAGCATCAACAATATCACTTAATTAGTGGATTAATTTTTGACGTTTCATAGCCACCTACTATATTGTTGTTATTTTATAAGTTTGGGAATAGAAAAACATAATAATTGTAGTATGAAAAACGGAAAGAAAAGTGCAAAATCAGAAAAAAATCTAGTTGTACGAATAAAAGCAGAAGAAAAAGCGCAATACCACATTACGGTTTTGGTTTAAACGAATAAGTAAATACTAAATACAACTTTATTAGAAAATAGTGAGCATAATAAATGAAGCACATCTAACCTTTCTATCTGTCAATCTCGAAAAGCTTTGTATTTCGCAACAACATCCAATTGCAAGGGATTTTTTATGTTAACGGTTTTTTCCGTACCTATATGAAGTTTAAGATATCGCTTTGGTCCTTTGTACTAGGACACCCAGTATCAGTATAAACACACCGTGACTATTATGTAGGTATATACAGTTAGCAAATAGTTTATTTTAATATAGACATTTCAATTAAGTTATCAGAAAATTAACTAGGAAGTATAATAATACTCAATTAAATCTATTAAAGAAATGAAACACTCTGTATAACGGACGTCTAGGGGACTTAACTTGCAATAATAATTTAAATGGACATATATATGTGTTAACTTCCATTCACCAAAATATCAAAACAATACCACCGTATAATTCTTTTCAGATACATATATTTGGTCTCACCCTGTATATCAGGTGTATGTACAAAAATAATGAAAGTAAAGAAAAGGTTGTAGCCAGTAGCACAAAAAAATAACATTCCACTAAGTTTTGCGTTAATATTGGCAAAAATGTCCATTTTATGATATATTGAAAGTATCAAATAGTGATATTGCAGACCCTGTATATCAAAAACTGTTGAGCTTGGAGCTTTCGGGCAATGAAGACATTTGATCAATTGGTCAAGTTCTAGAACATATCAAAATTTGGTTAAATTCTGACCGAAAGGTATTTTACATTATAACGTGCCCCCTCCTTTATCTTAAGAAAGGTTAAGTTAAGTACTTTTAATCACTTGAAACGTTTGGATTTTTTTAATTATTGCAAAAACTAGGCTTAAAGATTACTGTCCTTTTTAAAGGACAGTAGGCATACAAGGCATGTTCTATAATATTACTGTTCTATGTAGGGGACTAACTTTACATGAACTTTTGGAGGAGTTGGAAAACGCGCACGACTTTCATAATCTTCCAGATGTGATAGATATAAATATACTGCCACCTGATGACGAAAACATTACTGATGAGGATTCGGGAGAAGAAGATAACCCCAACATAAATCATTTACCAGCATCGCTATTGAAGGCTAATGCAGAAGTAAATACGGTTTGGTCTGAAAGTGAGGATTCTGAAGACGATCTCTCATTGGCTACACTAAAAAAGAAAATAGTCATGTCTCGGCTTTCTAAGAAGAAATCCTACCAGTGGAAAGATACGAACGATGTTTTTCAAAAGGAGGTAGAGTGGTCTAATTTGTGCACAGTTTGTAATGTAAATACCCCTTTGGAACTTTTCAACATATATGTTGATGATGAAGTTTTCGGAATACTGGTTGACAATTCAAATTTATATGCGTCAAGGGACAATAAGAAGAATGACATCACAGTGGAAGAAATGAAAAAATTTATCGGTGTTCTTATTTTAAGCGGATATGTTAGCGTACCAAGACGACGTATGTATTGGGAAAATGCGAAAGACACTCAACACAAATTTGTTATCCATGCGATGTCGCGAGATCGCTTCGATTTTATTTTTTCTAACATTCATTGTTGTGATAATGAAGCTTTGGACAAATCCGATCGTTTTGCTAAAATACGTCCAGTAATAGACGCTTTGAATCGAAAATTTCAAGAAAATATGATTCACTCAGAAAACCATTGTGTAGACAATGATGATACCGTATACGGGGAAAACCTATCCGTTACGGTTATAAGTTATGGATTGGTGCTACATCAGCGGGATATGTTGCGTGGATGGAACCGTATCAGGGAGCCAAAAATGTTATCGATGAGAGGTATCGCGAGTATGGTTTGGGACCCTCCATTGTTTTGCAATATGCTGAAGTTCTCCAGTCACTGAGAAATTTTCCATATCATTTTTTTTTTTTTGATAATTTCTTTACAACATTCCCCTTACTCCACACTCTTAGCTTACAGAACATAAGAAGAACGAGTACAATGAGAGAAAATCGAATGATGAAGTGTCCATTGAAATCAAAAGACGGAATGAAGAAAGAAAGTTGGGGTATCTTTGGCACCAAGATTGCTTCAGAGGCACCTATTGCGGTAGTTCGGTGGAATGACAATAGTGTTGTAAATATTGCGTCAAATTATATGTCTGCGTTTCCTATAACGAAGGTATCCAGATATGATAGAAAGAAAAACAAGCGAATTATGGTTGATCAGCCACAAGTTATTTCAATTTATAACTACAATATGGGAGGCGTAGACAGATGTGATGAGAATATAAGCCTATACTGGAATTTCCATAAGAGGAAAAAATGGTACATTCCAATTTTTAATCACCTTATAGATCTTGCAGTCCACAATGCCTGGCAGCTTCATCGTCAACAAAACGGCAAAATGGATAAGTTACCTTTCGAAGACGGATTGCTATTGCAATATTGGAAAATTCTTCACGCAAAACATATAAAAGAAGTCGTCCCTCTAACTTGGAAAATGCTGATAGAAGATATGACCGTATGGATCATTTTATTGGATCACAAGAAAAACAAACTCGTTGCAGGGTTTGTCACAAGAAAGTGAAAACTAAGTGTCAAAAGTGTGACGTGGCACTTCATGTTGACTGTTTTGTAAGCTACCATACGATTTAAAGAAATACAAATTATATATGCTCAGTTTTAAAGTTTGTATACATTTGCCTACTGTCCTTTAAAAAGGACATCTCATTGTGCAGTTATTGTATGTAATACATTTTTTTTCCAATTTTTGTGTGGTTATTTAAACTTAGAATAGTAGAAATTAACTCAATAAACAGCAGTTTTCAAAAGTTTAAATTTCAGGCATATCTGGGTTAAAAAAGTAACTCTTTTGTAGGTAAATATTGTTTATTGATTTAAGAGGTCTCAACACCGCACGACCTTCAGATATGACAACACTGTAAGTGTAAGACAGCAACATATCATTCTTCCAAGAACTAATCTTCAATAAGGAGGCTCTAATGAAATTGGCATTTTGACATAGGTAAACGTGAATAGGTTTATAAATTATACGTATAAGTAGGTACTACCCTAACCATGATCTGGATGATGTAGTTAGATGTTAGGTAGATCCGTTCGGTTTCATGGTCATAAACATGGATGCTGAAGTTAATAATGGTCGCTATAGGAAAAGATTTAATGAATATATAATACCTTAAACTGTTTTCAGCCTGCTCCGTTGAGCTTTTCTGTGGGAAACAGATACCTGTTTTTGGACAACGGGTACCCGTGTTGAGCTGTTTTTGAGTTATTTTGGCCTGTTTCTAGAAAAACAAGTATCTTTTTTTGAGCTGTTTTGACCTGTTTCCGGAAAACAATTACCTGTTTTTGAACTCGAAGCTGCTTAATTTTTTTCTCTATTCATCTGATACAGCTCTAAATCTAGTTTTAGGAAAACCTGTATGAACATGAATTATAGAAAACAAAGTATCCCGATGTAGAAAAAGTGCTTCGCTCCATAAAAGGCTTCCTTCAGTAAACTTTTAAGAGTGACAGACAGACATGACGATGAAAGTAATACGCATGATGAGAAGGGATAGTAAATAAAAAATATTAACTATTGACGAGCGAAAAAAGAGGTTGATGCGGAAAATT
Source organism: Vesta saturnalis (assembly GCA_036346205.1). Taxonomy (NCBI): domain Eukaryota; kingdom Metazoa; phylum Arthropoda; class Insecta; order Coleoptera; family Lampyridae; genus Vesta; species Vesta saturnalis. The sequence goes on from JARFJB010001320.1 coordinate 665,059, forward strand.
AAAGGGTTAAAACTAGATTTAGAGCTATATGAAATGAATAGCAGAATGTGACATCTTTTTAAGTGAATTGTACTTAGAATGAATTTTGTATTTCTGTTTAATAATGAATCAAGGCTGTAACAGCTTGTAATTTTAAAAAGAATTAAAACTAGATTTAGAGCTGTATGAAATGAATAGAACAATGATGCAGCTTCAAGTTTAAACATAAAACAAATAATTTAGTTTTTAAATTAATTCTACGTACAATGAATTTTGTATTTCTATTTAATAATGAATCAGGTTGTAACAGCTTGTAATTTTAAAAAGATTTAAAACTAGATTTAAAGCTGTATGAAATGAATAGAACAATGAAGCAGCTTCGAGTTATAAAAAAAAAACTGTTGTAGTTTTTAAATGAATTGTAGATAAGTCCAAAACAGAACGCCCTCATAAATTTTTATATTTACACCTAATTCTCAGTAAAAAAATTTTTTTGTTCAACATGATTGTGTTTTATAAGTGGCAATTTATCCATTTCATGTATAAATGTATCAAAATATGACAAATGGTCCTTAAATTAACCAATTGTTGAAACAACAAACAGCACCATGTTACTGAACCATTTCAAAAAATGTTCTTATTTTGATTTTTGACCGCTTATTATACGCTTATCGTTTAGCTTACTTAATTATCTTTCAACTTTCCTATACCTAAAACTTCAAATTTTCAACTTATTTAATAATTTTTGGAATTTGTCTGTTCCTGTATCATTTGTAGATTGAAATACCCTCCCAAAATGCCTACTCTTAATGATTTTTGGTTAATGTAACACATTTTCAAATTCAAATCATAGTAATTTTAATTTAAACGTTTATAAAGTTATTTCTACACTATGTAGATTAAACTAAAGATCGCAATAGATTTTTATACACTCTTTTCTCTCGATAACCGTAACAACAAATTGTCACCTTTCAAAACTCTGACGATGCTTGGCTCGTCCAAGCGAAACCGATCAGCTTCAATTTTAAAAAATAAAGTGAAACTTTAAAAAAATCTATTGCGATTTTTAGTTTAATCTACATAATGCAAGAGTTTCATAGAGTAAAGATAGAAAGCATGTACACAATGGAAACTAACAATTCTATTTGTGATGTGATAATTTGTTCAAAAAATTAAAAAAAAAATTACAATAAATGTTCGATATGATGTCCATCTTCTTGAATACACAATGTTATTCTTTTTTCCAACGAACATCTTACGTTTTGCAACATATCAGGGGTGACCTTCTCAAAAGCATTTCTGATTCTTCTTTTCATATCATCTGCAGTGATGGGCGGTGTGCTGCAAACTAAATTTTTGATATAGCCCCAAAAGAAGAAATCCATGGATGTTAGTTCAGGAGATCTAGGTGGCCAGGCAATTAGTCCACCTCTCCCAATCCACTTATCAGGATACTTCCTATTTAAATATTCTCTAACAGCACTTGAGAAATGTGCAGGTGCTCCATCTAATTGCAACCACATATTTTGTATAATATTTAAAGGAATACTTTCTAAAAGTTCTCAAAAGTTTCTCTTTAAAAATCTAAGGAATTGTTGACCATTTAAATTGCCATCGACAAAATACGGACCAATAACACAATTGCTAACAATTCCAGCATACACATTAACCCTCCATCGATTTTGACGAACAACAGTATTACATAAATATTATTTTCGGTGCCGTAATAATGGAAAATGTGCCGATTCACTAATCCATTATTATGGAATGTTGAGTCGTCGGTAAATAATACTATTCAAAAAAATATTCATTGTCACTAAATTGATCAAGGGCCCATAAAGAATAATCAATACGTTTTTGAAAGTCTGTGCCAATATAATCTTTGATGTATTAGTATATGAAAAGGGTGGTATTTATGTTTCTTTAAGATCCTGCAAACACTAGGCTGACTAATTCCTGTTTGTCTTGCAATAACTATTGTACTAGTATTTTGGTTGTCAACAACGGAACCTAATACCAAAAACTCACTATTATCATTTGTACAAGCTTCACTTTTAGTTGTTTTGGGTAAGATACACTTCCTGTATCACGAAATATTTGAAGTAACCTTTCAAATACCTTTTTATTGGGATGCGCCCGCTCAGAGTATTTTTCTGAGTACACTCTTAAAGCAAGTCAATAATTTTCATAGCATTCCTCAATGGTTAAAATCATATCATTCTTTCTTGTTGTGAATAAACCATTATTAAATATTTCATCAACTTTCAACAGACTCGGAAAAAATAACAATACACGATGACAAAAGTCACGCCTAATGTCAGAATTTTAACATTAACAAATGCGATACCGGCAATTTCACAGCACACTACAAAACTTACAAGATTAGTCACATTAACATTATTTGTTAATATGTAAATTACAAATATCTGAAATCTATCATGTATGTACACATAAGATTGGTACCGAGCTTTTTACTTATTGGTAAAGAAAAATACTACTACATTAGTAAAAAGACATTAAGTAGACATTTTGGGAGGATATTTTAATCTACAAATGATACAAGAACAGACAAATTCGAAAAATTATTAATTAAGTTGAAAATTTGAAGGTTTAGGTATAGGAAACCCTTATAGAAGTTGAAATGTAATTAAGTAATCTAATCGATAAGCGTATAAAATACAGGGTGTTCCATTTAAAATAAGCCGAATATTTCAGTATGAATGTTCTACTAATTTAACTGAAAAAAATGAACACCCTGTAAAGAGGTGTATACTATTCAGTCAATAAATAGACTAAGAGAACAGCATTTTACTTAAACCTAAGAGTAAATTTGTTGGAGTTAATTGTATTAGGAGATATTTGATTTTTCCTAAAACCCTACATTTTCAGAAAAATTGATATAACTTGAAACACTCTGTATGTAGGTATATGGAACCCTTATGAAAGTGCTGATTATCTTACATGTAAAATCCGAAAATGCAATAATATACGAGGTGTGTCATTTAAAAAAACATAACTTTGATATGCCACTTTTTTGGAGCACCCTGTATATTTAAAAATATTTTTAAAATGTTGCTCATATTGACTTACACAATATCACTGTATTAGAAATTAACGATTATAGGCCGCTTCGCCGTAGAACTCCGTGGCATCGGTCGTGATTTACCCTGTATACAGCAGTAAAAATCTTCTTGTACTAACCTTGAGAAAGTTTCCAATAAGAAACGAAATCCTGGTAATGAAAAAATAGGTTTTACTTCATTAAATCCACCTGCCTATTTTATATACAGGATGACATAGAAAAAAGTGTCATGCATACTGCCACGCGATAGGGGACACTAAAATAAGAAAACAAGTTCCTATGAACTTAGGTCCGCAACGCCTTCGTTAAAAGGGTGTTGAAGTTTAATTATTTTTTTGTTTTTTTTAGTATCTTTTTGCAATGATGTAATAAGCGGACGAAATTTTGTATACAGGGGCTTTTTATCATGCAGAATTCAAATATGACCTTAGTTCTATTATTACTGATAGAGGACGCCACATACAGGTTTCCATCTTGTTTGAATCGGTCCTAACTTTTTTGCCTTACACTGTATGACATTTTCGACTGGAAAAATTTGTTTTACCATCTTTTCTGCTTCAGAAAGGTATACCTTATTGAAGTCGCTATGACCCACGGTTTACGAGAAAAATGCATCCGATGCATGCAAATTATCCAAAAGCACCAAAGTAACTTATTTGCAAAAACAATGACATAACACTTCAACAATTAAATTTTAATAGCAACAATGAAGGGCAGTGATTAAAAAAAAAACTTTAAATTTTTAGAAGATGTTCAAATTGTTGTCCTTGTACTTGAATACGTTTTTCAATTCTTCTTCCTAAGGATTGGCGGCATCTTTGAAATATTCCTGGGTTATTACGGAATCTATCTGCGGATTCCATAATTCTTATCCATAGTTGCTCTTCATTATGTATTTCTACAGAATAAACATCATTTTTCATGAATTTCCAAAATAAAAATCGAGGGATTAAGGTCGGGACTACGACCTGGCCAGGGTACAGGTCCCCCTCGACCAATCCACGTATTTCCAAATCTCCTATCCAAAAATTCCCTTGCCAATCGAGAAAAGTGAGCTGGCGCGCCATCATGAATGTAACGCATTCTACCAATAATAGCCAATGGAACATCCTCTAATAACGTATTTAGTTCATTCTCCAAGAAATTTCGATACAGTTCACCTGTCAATCGATTGGGCAATTGAAATGGGCCAATTAAGTAATTGTCAATTATACCTGCCCACACATTAATAGAAAAACCATATTGGTGACTTCTAATTATGGTTTGATGAGGATTTTCATCACTCCAATGGTGCATATTATGTAGGTTCAGAACACCATCACGGCTAAAACCAGCTTCATCAGTAAACAAAATTGAAGAAAAAATATCGTGTCTTTGATTTTGCAACCATTCGCAAAATTGTACACGAGCAAGATAGTCATGTTCTAATAGTGAATGAACCTTTTGGAAATGATACGGGCGAAGAAGTGTTCATTGAAAATTTGTCTAACTGATTCACGGTTAACATTTCGTACCGCTGAACTTGTTTTCCTAGTGCTTGTTCTCGGATTATTTTCTACCTTTCGTAAAACAGTTTCTTCGTTTCGCGTACTGCGACGAGTTCTGGAAATTCCACTATTAACTTTTGGTTTTTTAAAACAGCCATCTTCACCCAAACGCCTATGCACGTCAATAAATGTCCTATTATGAGGAATATTCCTTAATGGATATCTTCCTCGATAGATACGTTGAGCTTCGGAAGAATTTGATCTAGCTTCGCCGTAACACATAATTATGTCCCTGTATTCTTCAAAAGTGTAGTGAACCATTTTTGAAAGTAATTTTGAAAAATCAATAAGAGAATCAATGAAAAACTTAATCAAGAACACAAAATACCTCTAACAAGACAATAATATTTTGACAAGTGTCATAGATTTAATTTGTTTTTTCGTAAATTTCCATCGCCTGTTATTTTCATCACTCTAATAATACATATTATTTTGTGTTCCTAAAATGGTTCACTATACTTTTGAAGAATACAGGGACATGATTATGTGTTACGGAGAAGCTCGGTCAAATTTCTCCAAAGCTCAACGTATCTATCGAGATTGATATCCTTTAGGACAGGTTCCTAACGTTCGAACATTTATTGACGTGCATAGGCGTTTGGATGAAGATGGGTGGTGAAGATGTCTGTTTAAAAAAAAAAGTTAATAGTGGGAGTTTCCAGAACTCGTCGCACTGTTGAAAAGGAATAACCTGAACATATTATTACAAGATGTTTCATTGGACATTGTTGCAAAAGTGGACTTTATGCTTGATGGCAAGCTAGCTCACTTTTCTTGAGTGGTAAGGAAATTTTTTGAAAGGAGGTTTGAAAATAGGTGGATTTGTCGTGGGGGGCTTGTAATATGATCACTGCTCTTCAGTAATAAAAGAACTAAGGTCATATTTGAATTCTGCGTGATAAAAAGCCCCTGTATACAACATTTCGTCCGCTTATTACATCATTGTAAGAAGATATTAAGAAAAAAACAAAAAAATAATTAAACTTCAACACCCTATATCTTTTAAACGAAAGCATTGCGGACCTAAGTTCATAGGAACTTTTTTTCTTATTTTAGTGTCCTTTATCGCGTGGCACTATGCATGGCACTTTTTTCTATGTCACCCTGTATATATATATATATATATATATATATATATATATATTTGTTGCAATCCCAATTAAATATTAAGCCGTGAAGTTAGAGCGAATTTTAGTCTCTTGCAATGAAGCGAAGACTAGAACAAAATTGGTACATAATTATACATTTTGAACGACAACCTGCACAAATGTACCGGTGTGAAGTTAGAACCCAAGTTTATAGATGATTTTTGTTGCAATCGTTTGTTGCTCTTTGTTGGCCATTTTTGAAATGTTGAGCCCTGAAGTTAGAGCAAATTTTTGTTTCTTGCAATTAGGCGAAGACTCCAACAAAAGTGGTATATACATATACATTATGAACAACATTTGGCACAAATTCACCGATGTGAAGTTAGCCTCCAAGTTTCAAAATTTTTGATTTTTGTTGCAATCGTTTCTTGCTGTTTGTTGGCTATTTTTTGTCGTTTGTTGCTTATTACCATTTTCCCAATTAAAGGTTAAGCCATGAAGTTAGAGCGAATTTAGTCTCCTGCAATGAATCGAAGGCTGCTTTAGAACAACATACTTCTAAGTAGAAGACACATTCTACCAACAAGAGGGATAGCGATGGGTTCCCCACTAGCCTGCTGACGGTAGTAGAGTCCACTTCCAAAAAGCAGAAACTATGGGATAAACTCAATTAAGATTATATTGTACGGATCTCTTCGGAACGCAGTAGGTTTGTTCCGTACCTATTAAACTATTAACAACCTGCTTTAATCTTATAGATAGAGCTTTAGCATATATCTTATAATCCACCGTTAGCAAAGATATGGGTCTGCAGTTTTCATGGACTTTACGGTTTCCTTTTTTATACACAAAGTGGTAACTCATTTCCTTGTATGTTGGGGCATTTGGCCTTGTCTACCAGCGTCATTCATAATTTTAAAACATGGTTCTTTTAGTTGATTCCAGAATTTTCCATAAAAGTCAGTCGTAAATCCATGTATTCATGGAAACTTTCCTGAGCTTAGTAGTTTAAGCGCAGAAGTTAGTTAATCGATGGATAGTTGTCGTTCCAATAGCAATCTTTCTTCATCATTTAGATAGGTTAACGTTGGGTGAATTCGTGGTGTAAGCAGTTCTTTTTTGAAGGTGTTTTAACTATGTGTATATGTAGTTCACTAAAATTTTAGGGTCTTCTACATCTACAGGGTGCGCAATTAGTGCCTCGAAGAACGATATATTCGTTATGATTGCCGATATCAAATAAATTTATTTGTAAAAATTATAGCAACTTCAAATTTCGCGTTATAAAATTATTTTCGTATTTACAGGGTGTTACATATTAGCAGGGTGAACCAACATGCTTTTTTTTTAAATGAGACACCCTACATACTATTACAAATTTACATTAAGCTCATCTCCCCCATAGTTCCAATATAAAATTTCATTACGTTATACAGACAGAACAACCAGACAATAACTTTTTGCAGGTAATAACTGTTTGAAATTGGTCCAGTTTTAAGAGAAAGTGCTATTTTTATAATATTGCAATACTTTAATATAGCGCGAGCTTCAAATGATCACCTGGTGTGTTTTTAAAACGTGAAAATACACTTTAACTTCTTTCATTTATATTAAGCAATTAATTCATTTCTGAGATATTTTCAATTTAATAATAGAAAGGGATTTTTTAAAATATAACGAGTTAGGCGTGGACAAATGAGAATGTGACAAATAGTTCTAAAAAAATTAAAAAATATCAGTGACAAAATTCTTATAAAATTAATTAGTTTCATAATAAATTTTCAAAATGACCACCGGAAACATTAATACAACATTGCAATCAATTTTCAAGTAATCGACTTACACGCAGTCCAAACTTTAAAATCGCTTCCATCTTGAAATGTTTACAAAAATCTTAATAATACTTCGAAACATTACAATTTCGCATTCAGATTCATTCAACAAACTGTCCAGATCTAGATTCAACTTTTTATGAAAGTCCCACATGTGCGCAAACTTTCCTTCCGCCAAATTTAATAAATTCTAACACCATTTGTCCATGAGCATGCATCAAATTTTTCCATTGTGCAATACGTATTCTTCCTCTACAATATCAACACATCACACAACAAAATACAGAGGCCAAATACAGTAGCATTTAAACATTACCGTCTCAATAGGGGTGTTAACAGAACATTATTTCTCATTCAAATTTAATACTTTCAACTTATAAACCGTTATACAACATATGAATATTATTTTATATGATACTCAATGCTTCACTAGCATTCCAGTGGCGTAGTATTTAATCAATTTACATTATGTACACACAAAAAGCTTTCTCGTGCAAACTCAGGTTCATTCTTTATCAAAAAATACGTTCTACGCACAACACAAGGCAGGATATACCATACCCAGTGCGTAATAATAATTTCACAAATCATTTAAGACAAATATTTCTGATAACATTACAAAAGAGGATACCGTTATGAGGCAAGCGTTAACGCCATCGATAGAGCTCTTTCAGCACTTTGGAACATTTCTACAATAATACTCTTGAATGCTTCTCTAATCCTGTTCTTCATATCATCTTGTGTAGTTGGAGGTATTTGATACACAAGTTTTTTCACATAACCGCACATGAAGAAATCAATTTTAGTTAACCCTGCTAAACGAGTTGACCATGCAATGAGTCCTCCTCTTCCCGCCCATCTGTCAAGAAAATGGGGTATTAAGATGATGATGAATTAATCTAGTGCGATGTACTGGAGCCTCATCGTGTAAAAACCACACTTTTTGATGAATGTGAAGAGGAACGTTTGCAAACAGTAACGGTAAATGATTCTCTAAAAAGTCTAAATAAACTAGAACACTATTCCATCGAAAAATGTGGTCCAATTACGTGATCTCTAACTATACCACCCCAACATTCAAAGACCACCTAGTTTGATAATTAGTTGCTATAAGATTACTTGTTGAATAATAGTGAAAAAGGGCAAAATCAAATATTGCGGATTTGTGACTGAGCACATTCGCAACTCTTCTGGGATAGGTGCCGTCAAGTAACTCTTGGTGCAACTGGATATGGTATGAATGCATCTTGTTTTTACGCAGTATTATTAGGACGGATGTGTTACTAATATCCTGTTGGAGCGAGATTTCATGTGTACTAACATGTGGATTTTGCGTATCACGTTAAATTCATTTTGCTCGTTGACTACAGGTTTTGTCCTTTCCTTTTTTCATAAACTACTGAACCCATACAATTAAAACGATCTACTAACATTTCCAACGTTGATTATCGGGTTGTCTTCGTGTAGGATATGGTTGGAGATATTTGATACACAAGGTTTTTCACATAACCCCACATAAAGAAATTAATAGTAGTTAACTCTGGTGAAAAAACTGGTCATGCAATGGGTCCTCCTCTTCTTTTTGTCTTAAGTTTAGATTCGCACGGAAAATAAATTTTCAGCGTTGATTGCCGTTTTATTTGTATTACGGATTGGCTTAGGTATTCTAGTTAGATCATTTTTCTCGAACCACGTCCCTGTAACGTTCCTGCAATACGCAGTATAATGTGCCTTGTGGCAAACAATACCTCCAAGAACGTATTCTACATTTTCAATTTTAATTTTGTCAGGAATATCTGACAATAGAATCTCATTATTGTTATATTTTGACTTATTAATTGTTAAAAAGAGTTGAGTATCTATAAAAAGATATGAGCCTTCTTTTATTGTTATTTTTGTTTGAGACGAGCATTTTGTACATTTACAATATGTTCAAATACGTTCCAAAACGTAGTCCTTTGTCTAACCCGTCCAAATCTAAAATAACAATCTTTTTAATTTTATTTTTACAATTTTCGCATTCTATGGATTTTTCAAAACTTTGGATATTAGCAAATGATTCACCGATTACAGTCTAGGCACTTCCATAGCAATCAAGGAAACCGTTATCAATTTTAAATATCCTTGACAGAATTTCACCCCTGAAATTATATAATGAAGAGCTGATCGCTTCATTCGCATATTTAATGACGAATGAAAGAATCAGCATCTCCGAATTCAAGTCTATAAAATTTTTTAAACTTGCGTAATTACAATAGCAATGGGTTAGTATTTCTATCATTGAGTCAAACGCGCACGTATTTTGAACGTAAACTTTGTTTGGACCTATAAATGCAGGATTGCATTTATTCCCATTCCGCAAGATCTCACATTTGCGCTTTCGTAAGGGTTTTTCATAATATAAATTTATTTCTGGGAAGGGTCTTAAGTATTTTCCTCTCTTGCGATTGTTTTTGTTTTCAAGCAAAGGTGTTCCGCGTTTTGGGTTCTTATGAGTCTTATGGTTTTTTTCGTTATTCTCTTTATTTTCGAGAGTAGACGAAACAATTGCATCACTATCAAATTTTTCAAACTCCCTAAAGTCTTTTGTAAAGCTAACTTCAATATCTGCAAAATTTGGAATCTCACAAGATTTTTGTTGTATTTTGTCGTTGGGAGAAAGTGATGTCTCGTTTGAAAAACTTTCGTTGAAGATTTCTTCTTTTTTGCCTTCTTCACTTTCATTGTAATCTATTTCTTCTTCAGCAACTTCATGATTTAACCCAAATCAATTTTCTTGATTTCTTAAGTGTTTATAACCGCGTTTTTTTTTTGAAAACTCAATTTTGTTGAAATATCTTTACGAACTAAAAGTTTCGACTGCAGTCGTTGCGCACGATCTTATTATGAAATGCTTTCAATGGAATTGATGTGTTTGGCAATGAATTTATCTGAGCGTAAAGGTTGATAACCTGTACCCAAATCATTATTTTTTAGTGTTTTAAATTATGCTTCGCAGTGGGGTGATGTTGCTACGTTTGATGCACGAGGAAAATATTGCTGCATAACATTAGTCCATAAGGGAAAATGTTTCCCGAATTTAATGAAATCCTTAACTACTCCAGGACAGTAAAAAGCATTAAGAGACTCGGTCTCCTCTGCTTTATCAATAGATTTTTGTGCCTTGTCCTGAATTTTTTCGATGAAGCGTGTAACATCATCATTTTCAATAAGTAAATCTTGATACTCGCGTTCATCTTTATTATTATCTCCATCTTCGGTATAACTAAAGGTTTTGATTCTTTCAAACAAAAAATTTCTATTTTCAAAACACGTGAAATTATCCCCAGTGCTACTTTGCTTTTGGTATTCACTTCCAGCCACGATAGGCAAAGATAAAAGGAGTTTTTCAAAATCTTCGATATTGTCACAAATCGACATGATTCCAAGACATCGAACGTAAAAGTCCTTGACCTTGAAATGCCTGCCTTCAAACACTTTTTTTCGGCACAGAATCTTTATCAAATGAGCGATATCAATTCTTATGAAACACATCAAACCCTGTGATTTACCGTTGATCAACGAACGGTAGCAATCAAGAATGTATGTTTGTAATCCTCTTTCATTAAAAGCTAAACAGGTTGCGTTTAAAAGTGCTATAGAGTAATCGCACAAGGCTTCTGGAGGACAAGAAGCACCATCTCTTATAATTTCTCGAAGCCAGTAGCATATGAAATTTGCATCGTGCTTCTGCGAAATCATTGAGAACAACATTTTCTGTTGGAATAACGATCTGATAAAGAAAAGTGCATCTTTTGGAACCTTCACTTGAAGTATAAGATTTAACGTGACTGCCAGTTGCATCTATTTCTATTTTACCGAATTTTTTAATCAATTCTTTATATAAATGAATTTGCATTTTTGACCAATACATGCAATACATTTTATCTGCGCCAATTTCCCTGACGTACCCCGAATACTTCCCCTCACTCTTCATTTTGCATAAAGAAGTTATCGCATCAAGATTAGGCTCAATACCTAATTCGAGATTGATAGCTTCTTCTTTAATTTTCCGAGTAGCGGCGCTGTGTGGCAAATACGGTGGTTCGGGATCACCAAATGAAATGTTTTCTATCTCTTGGTTACGCCACAATCTTGGTTTCTTAAGTATTAACTCTTGACATATAATTTGACGTGCGACACCTCGAACAGGGCGCTTCGCATTGTTTGCGTATCAAATGTCTGAATTGAAAGTATGATTCCATGGCCAGGAGCTGGTTTTTGGATGGAATGAGCGTCGAAAGTCGCTGCGCATTCTTTGCAACTTCCCTGTATTTTTAAAAAAACTTCAGCTTCTGGCGAGGGATTTTTGTTTTGAGGAAAAATTCCTTTGCCACCAAATCTGTCCATCCGTTTTTTAGAACTCTATAATTTTTCCCACCCTTATTCGTTGGACTATATACCCTAGGAACTTGAGAGATCTTTTCCCAATCGTCTTCTGAGAGGACTAGATTGTTGAATAGGGGAGGGCGTTTAAAATTTTTGTTTTTCGGAACCTCGCCGAATTATACTCTGAATCTTTAGATGCATTCATAGTACTATCGTCTAAAATTTCAACTATTGGAATATTGAAAAAATTTTTAATATCCATCAGCAAATTCCCACGATTGCATCTCGCATATGCATTTAGAGTTCCGGTTGGTATTGATTTTTCAAAACCAGAACTGACATTTTCCCATACAATGTCCGAACGCGGTTTTAAGTAATTATTTTCATCGAAAATTTCATGCAATTTCAATGCATCAAGTATTAACTTAGGATTGATTAAAGCTGCTCGAGGCATGTTAAAAGTCGAGAATGAATTTGCTGGAATAAAACCAGCATTTGCAATTTTTTTGTTTAAATGAATTTAGTAACAAAATGAAATCAAAAACCCTCCCCTCTCGGTTAAATGGGAAATTAATTTACATATTGCCTTAACACAAATACGCATACATTCTTAAAACTAAATTCATTACGATAAATTTCACATGTTACATTCAGAGTGAAACGTGAAGTCTTGCGAAATAAACGAGCATTACATTAGAAGTTTTTCTTACTATATACGTTCTAAATTTAGTCTTTATCCAGAAACATATACAAATACAAAATAATTGAAATACCTAAACAGTTATGTAACCTCAAATTCAAAACAAAATGTAAAAGGAATTACTGACATTTGAAGTACGTCGAAATATTTGTGACGGTGTTCAAAGCCGAAGCCACGTGTCCAGTGATTTTCTTTGTGAATTTCGATCGATTACCAGCGACAATGACGTTAGGTGAGCTTAGGTGACGCGAAGAATAAAAATTCAATCGAAATAAATTCGGCTGAAAAAATAAAAAAACACTCAAATGCTAAATCAATCGCAATTTTGCTAGCTAAACAATTCATTCAACGTTTCTCAAACACAAATACATTACCTTATTAATGGGTATTACGATGCGATATTCCTTTGTGATGAAATCTCTGTAACGTTGCTCGATGGGACAAAATAAATGCCGGTATTTCTTAACGATTGTGGGTACTCGTAGTTATAGATCACGCAGAGGTTTGGTGATTCGAAAAAAAAATAATCACGCAGAGATTTGGTAACTCGAGGAAAAAAAAATCTCAATCCAAATAAAATCCGCTGAAAAAATCAAATAACACTCAAATGCTAAATCAATCGCAATTTTGCTATCTAAACAATTCATTCAACGTTTCTCAAACACAAATACATTACCTTATTAATGAGTATTACGATGCGATAGTTCTCTGTGATGAAATTGTTTCCCCCATATAGCAAAGCTGAGACAATAAAAGGCGGTAATTTCTTAACGTTCGTACGGCAGAGCAGTTTAAACCTTCAAACGTAAGCCTCTACCTAGCTCTCCGAGTACTCGACTATTTAGCTTAAGCTAAAAATAACAATTTGCTCGCGTCGTTATCACGATGCCGCGCAGATTGTGTGAAGACGACGACGGGGTCTGAATCGATTTCGGAGGGACACCGATCACCGACGAGCCGATTTGGTATGGATCCGTCATGCCCAGCCGCCTACCATCTCCACAGCGACAGAAGAGGAGAAGACCGAAGAAGACGCCGCCGACAGACGTCGCTCCGTTAGTGGTGGCCCCACTAACGGCTCCGACGACGTCCGCCGCCGCACAACCCGCAGCGATACGAGAAGAAGACCAGAGCCAGGGATCAACCGACGACGACTTCAGGACACAGAAGAAGAAGCCGAAGAAGACGCCGAAGGTTCGCCAGCCTACGCCGCCGCCCACCGACAACGGGTTCGAGGCCCTTGAACCCTACACGGACAGCCCTGCAGCGATGGAGCAGGCAGCAAGAGAAGACGCCAGGGAGAAGGTGCCTCAGGTAATTGTTCGTAAGAAGGAGAACTGGATAGCATTCTCCCGAGAAATGGACCGACAGCGGATCGCCTTCACGAGGGCCAAGGCCTTCAGCGAGGGAATCCGGATTCAGCCTGCCTCACTCCAGGACCGAGACAGGCTGATCAGGTATATGGATAGGTGTGGTACTCCGTATCACACCTACCAGGCAAAGAGTGAGCGATTTGCCAAAGTGGTGATACGCGGCGTGCCCGTAGAGCTATCCGAAGTCGACGTTAGCTCAGTGCTGAAAACGCAACGTGTTAATGCTCTCTGTTTTCAGGATGAAGCAGCGAGGACGCCCGATCCCCCTCGTGATGGTGGAGTTGCCGTCCGAGGACGACAGGAAGAAGATCCGGGAGGTGCAGCACGTCGCCCGCCTCCGAGTCACCGTCGAGGATTTGCGGCGGAAATCCGCATCGGGCAGTGTCACCGGTGTCAAGGTTTCCGTCACGCACAGCGTTGCTGCAGGGCGGCAGCACGCTGTGTCAAGTGCGCCGGCGATCACCACAGCAGTGAATGCACTAAACCCCGTACAGACCGGGCAAAGTGTGTGAACTGCGGTGGGGACCACCCCGCCAGCTACAGGGGATGCCCGAAGTTCCCTCGACCTCCGCAACGGAAGAAGACGGAAGTACAGCAGAGACCGAAGAGGACACCGCCGACGGCGGCGCCTTCTTCAACCCGGACCGGCGTCAGTTACGCCCGAGCGACAGCAGGCAAGGTTGAGAAGGCGGAAGTACCGATAACGGCTCCCGCCGCTGTCGTTACCCGCCTGCCCAACCCGCCTTAGGGTTCGACGCCATATTGGGCCTCCTCGGAGGTCTCGATATGGAGAAGGCCCTACCTGTCATCCGTAAGGTGGCAGCGGCGCTCGTTCAGGCGCAAACTGCGATGGACCTGTGGGGAGTGATCCTCACGCACGGTTCAGAGGTGGTTGCCCTTTTCGGGTAATCATACAAAGGTCCGGAGCGAAGTCTGGTGCCCCAGATAAGTATATAGTATCGACAATTTAATTTATTCTGTTCTGTTAAAACCGACAATGTTTCGCACAACTAACACATGTTTCTATTTATTTCAGATACGCAGGGCATCAGCAACCAGCCACAACCGAGCGACAACAGGACAGTCCACATCTCCAACATCCAACAACACCACATCTTCACAACACATCTTTTTTTTACGAACGACCAACAATGCTAAGCACAACACTGTCAACAGGCAATCCACAACCCAACAACTCTACAATCCACGCGCTGAACAGGAAGAAGATTCCTGAGCAGCGCACCACCAACACAACAATATACACATTCATTATTATATTTTAGTTTTAAGTGTGATATGTATAAACCAAATGAATTGTTAATTATCTAAAATTTTTGGAGGGTGGGCAAAAAAACTTTTCCCTGGGCAAACGATCCCGTATTGTTTTCCAAAAAATTCACATGTAGAGGTGCCAACTTCACAACCTGAACAAGCTAAATATCTAATGCCATTGGTACTATTAGCATTACTTCGGTAAGACGGGTACTAAAACGTAATAAATGTCAACCATATCATGAGAATTACACCAAAAATTAACTGTGGGTGATTTTAATGCAAGAAGAGCTTTTTGTCAATGGATGTTCAATAAGTTAAATGAGGGCCCACGTTTTACGTTCATTATTTTTCTTTATTATGGTAATATAAATCCGCATATTGTGCGATATTTGGATCATCAGCACAGCTGGATGGTAAATGTAAATAACTTTGTGATAGGTCCTTATTTCTTTGATCATCATTGAATGGTAACCAATATTTAGAATTTCTATATAATGTGGTAAGAATTACTCGAAAATGTTCCTGACAACATAAAACATATCATGTGGTATCAGAATGATGGTGCGCCTTGTCACGATTCCAGGATTACGCAGAATTGTTTAAAGCTTCAATTTCCCAATCGTTGGATCAGCCGAGGAAGTCCCGTGTCATGGCCTGCAAGATCGCCGGAGGGTCATTCCATGTCATTTCAACCCGGCCATCTCACCCATCAACTCAGATCTTAATGACAATTGACACACTTGTTCTACCCATTGAGATAACTAAACATGCCAAATCTATCTCTTACCGTTTCCATTTTAGAGCCGTTTTAAGTTTTGAATATTCGGCATTTCTAGCGAGCGGATGCCGTGAAATGATGCTATCCGGAGTTTTGAAAATAATTTATAATTTTTTTATTTACCACCCAATAGTAATGAAAATTTATGGGCTTATTCTATGAATAATGAGTATTTTAGAAAAAAATGCTTAATATCTATAAGTTAAAAAAATATTATGTAAGGATTTTTGTAAAGTTTGTGAATAAAAACATGGTTTAGTGTAAAATTCTTTTTCATGGATAGGGTATGTAATAACCCCACGAATTTTTTTTTAAAATAATCCTTATTAAATGAACTATCATATAAAATAAAGATTTTTATGGGGTTTTGATTCCTTTAATTAATTTTTTAAAGTTGAATATAATTTTTAAAATTTTATTTTTACGAAGCCGCATGCATGAATAGTAGTAACTATTTAAGTGAAAATTAGTAAATAACCACTTTTCCATTTAAAACAAACTTGAACTTAAATTATGATAACAATTAAACTGAGTACTGTGTTGATTTTATAGTATTTTTGTACATTAAAAATATAAGTGTTTAAACCCAGTTTCTCAGCAGATTCTGTCGAACCATAAATAATATTAAGTACTTAATGTACCTTTTATTTATCTTATTTTCAAGGACTCCGATTCTGTCTTCTTAAATAAATGAAGGGTTGTGGAATTAGTTTTTCTACTCAGTGATTGGTTTGTGACATGATTTTTCATTGACTTGGGTTGTACAACAAAAGAACAATAATGGTTGTTTGTAAATATCTATTTTAGTTAGGGTAGGGTTTTCATCAGCACTGATCCTCCTGGCTTCCAAATTTCCTACACTATCTACTGGTTTCAAGTTATGAAAACTTCCAGTTCCCGGTACTGTTTGTACATCTTCAAAGCGAGTCTCTAAGTCTGAACAAACGTTACACAACTCATCGTTTGAAATAAAATAAAAAGTGACTTTTTTAATGTTGGTTTTGCAAAACTCAAACAATTGTATTGGAAACAGTATTTGATTTCCAAGCGGTTTCTGCAAACTCTCCTTTCTTGCTAGTCTTTTCACAGTGCCACCAATCCCATCACATTCCCTTTTCTCGTGACTGGTTGCAAAAAACGACCACTGTGCCATTATCTTAAAGTCTCTTTCATGCAGGCAAAGGGTCAAAAAGTTAAATTTATTTTTATACTGACCTGCACAGCCATCACTAAAATAGTGGATTTCTGTTAGGCCCCTTTTATACACTGCGTCGGGCGACGCGCGCCAAGCGGTCGTCACACGCCGCGCTCAAAAAGTGCCTCGCGTTCCTCAAGCGCCTGTTCAGCGACAAGTGACGTCCGTCGAGCGGACGCCGGGCGGACGTCGCCGACGTGGACGCTTGTGAAAGTTCTAACCAGTTGACATTGGTTACTCGCGTTGTCATGATGGGCCCGTGCATTGTTTATGCATTTTTAATAATTAAACGTCGAAAGAAGAGGAGGTGGTCAGTTCACCCAATCAACGCTATACGACATTTGAGGGGCGCTTTCTACACTCTGTATGAAGAGTTGAGGAACCATGTAGAAAAGTTTTTTAATTACTTTCGAATGAATGTATCATCTTTCGATGAACTAAGTATTAAAGTGAGAAACACACTTGTGTCCAGACCACAACTCGTCCAAGGATTGTGCTTTCAGCCTGAGGAAATGATGGCAGTATCAATAAGGTCAGTACTGTAATGAAACATTTCTAATTTGAATAAAAGTGATACACTAACTTTCTTTATGCACTTAGCTAATTTAAACTTTAAAGTACAATCCGTTTACTTGCATACACACACTATATTTCCAACTTCAATTTGAGGGTTGAAATAATTTCAGTCTCAGTTTATGATAAACTTCGTGATTAACTTGGTGTAATGCTTGAAGTACTTTATACAGTAGTTGATTTATACCAAAAGCGGTATTTTCTCTAAATTGAACTTTAAAATATTTGGGAAACTAATAAATGAATAGCATTACTTCGTTATATTTTGGTTTTAATTTTTATTTTATTATACAACCACATTGTGTACATTTTAATTATAGAAATGTAATGTATCAACTGAAGTTCAAATTGAAAAACAGTTTGCTATATAGTAATTAAATTTAAGGCAAGTGAATTTCCAAAGTGACATGAATTTTAGAATAGTTAATGTAAGGATAACAATGAATCAGATGTCTTCGAGTTTGGTGATCGAAGACGCGATCGTTGTTATCAGTAGAAGTAGATGATCCTGGAGACTGATGATGATAACTGAATGTACTTGGTGCGTTTGAAAGATCAGGATTACTAAAATTAGGGTTTTCCCCACCTGGCTGCTGAGCCATCAAAAAAAAAATTTGCCCATAGTGCTGTTGAGGTCCATAGTGCTGATGAGGGCCAAATTGCTGTTGACTTTGTACTTTGTTATTGTATGTAATCAAAAGGTGTAATACATCTGATTGAAATTGTAACTTGTCATTGAGTGGTAGTCTTTTTACATTAGGAAGCAAGGAACTAAAGAAAGCAAGATCTTCATCATCTACCACGTCCATTACCGCCTGTCGCCTCGTCATGACTTCCATATATTTCTCGAGCTTATCTTCAAGATTTGCTTTCTTTTTTCTGTGCTGCGTATTTGTACTTCGTAAAGTAGCTTTGTCACTAACTGGGGTTGCTGTTTCTACCTCGTCCTCTGGTTCATTTTGAATATTTTGATCACCGTCTTCATCATCACGCTGAGGATCTTCTGTCATGTTGTGAGCCGTAGTAACTCTTAAGAACTCCAAATGTTTAGCATAAATATATGTTTTCTTAAGTTTTGCTGCAGATCCAGGCTTTATACACCTATTCTCTCGAAGGTATCGGATGTGACGGTCTCTAAGGCTCTTCCACTTTGTTTGGATATCTTTGCCTAAAAAAAAAACAACTAAAATTATTGATTGAAAAGTGTTGTTACAACTTTTGTTGTTGCAGGTACCTGGGATCTGGATACACATACACTGAATTGCATTATGCATACCGAATGGGAATTACAACTATCAGTTTAATTGTAAAATCGATATGCCATGTAACTTGGGTAACAATTAATGAAGACGTGTTCTTATCGCTGGACTGTGATCAAACTGTATGGAGAGGTGTTGCGAATGGTTTCATGACGAGTAGCAACTTTCCTCATTGTGTTGGAGCCATTGACGGCAAGCAAGTAAGGTTGATTAGCCCTGCTCACTCTGGCTCCTTGTATTTCAATTACAAGAACTACTTTTCTGTTGTGCTTCTGGCAGTGTGTGACAGTAATTATAAGTTTTTGTACATTGATGTTGGGTCTTTTGGTAGGGAAAGTGATCCAACGGTGTTAAGCTGCTCGAATTTTGGGAGAAAACTGGAAGCAGGTACTTTAAATTTACCTCCTCCTGAAAAGGTGTCGGACAGCTTGATGCCACCGCCTTACGTATTTATTGGTGACGAAGCGTTTGGAATTTCCACAAATCTAATGAGAGCTTATGCTGGTTCAAACATTTCAGTGTCTAAGAGGATATTTAACTACAGGCTCTGTAGAGCAAGGAGATATGTAGAATGCTCCTTCGGGATTTTATCAAATAAATGGAGAGTTTTTCATAGACCCCTTAACCTTGATGTTAAAATGGCCATTTCGGTCATCTAGACTTGCTGTGCCTTGCACAACTTCGTGCGCGACAGGAATGGTGTTCGTTTTGAGGATACACTGGATGTAACAGGGCTGTACGACATCAATTCAGACGATGGCGACGTCGCTCGACCTCGAGGGCCAAAGAAGCCGTACAAGTACAGAGACGCATTTGCGGAGTACTTTAACAGCCCACAGGGTTCAGTTCCGTGGCAGAACAGTTACATGTGATTGCAGGCGCAGAAGAAAGTTTGCAATATCACTGCAAAAATAGTTTTGCCTTTAATAGTTACTTAATTGCTAATTGCAGCTTCGACTTTCACAATATATGTGGAACGTAATCTAGCAAGTGTTATGAATAAATGAAAGATACTATTGACCTTTTTTCAATACTCCCTGAACCAAACGTTTGTCCTTTTACTAGGAGCATAAGAGTAAATTTTTACCTTTCATCATAATATATTATTAGTTATTGTAATACCTGAGTAAAACTTTAATGCACAACAAAGCAATTAAATTTTACATTTTTTTTGTCAAATTAAAAAAATCAAAATTGAATTGTAATTTTCATCTGGGATCATTTTAAATATTAGTTTATTTAAAATAAACTTACCAATATTATTCTTTTCGATGTCGCGTTTCCCCTGAAATTCAGGGAACAGAGCTGCACACACTTCGACCCATGAATCATTCTTCTTAAGTCTATTTTTGTAGTCCTCATGGGAACAATCCCAGATAATTGGTCGAGATCTTACAGCCTCAATCAAAAGTTCAACATCAAAACCTGCCATAGCTGCATGCAACGAAACCTACACACATCGACTGATAATAACTGATATCATGTCGTTACACCTCACCCTTTCAAAAAACAACGACGCAATTTAGGCGCGCGCCCGACGACCGCCCGACGGACGCCACGTAGACGCGCGCAAAAGAACGTTGTGTATAAATTGGTCCATATGATCTAATGTAACTAGAGGCGGTCGCCGGACGCGCGTAATCTAGTTGTGGCGTCGTGATTTTAAGTACGCCCGTCGGGCGTCCACTGGGCGCCATGTATAAATGCTACAATTAAACGCAATGTTACTTCATAACGCGCGTCGTTGAACGCGCGTCGCCCGACGCTTTGTATAAAAGGGGCCTTACATGTGGATAATTTTCTTTGATGAACTGAGTCACAATTTCTTGGGTTTTGTACACCATGCAAACATCATGTTTCGTGTCATCAGATATTATAAAAAGAGACAGGACTGATTTTTCGCCTTCTACACTGTTTAGGATGCAAGGTGCAAATCCACTGATTAAATTCAACTGTGTCGTCTTCATCATAATTTTCAAATTTTGTTTGTAAAAAACTTGTTACGTTTTCTTTTGGTGGGCAAAAGTTACAATGCCTCAACATACATTCACGGCTTGGATTTTCACACACCAATAGTTTGGTTAGATCTTTGTAGGTTTCTTCTAAACTTGCACCATGAATTAATAAGATTACATTTTGATGAATAGTGCACACACACACTGAATGGGAGCCAGCGGATCCAGCTAAAACACACCATTTTGGGCAGAATTTAGAAAAACCTACTTTAATATCCGGGTGCTCTTTTTTAAAGTTCGAATAAATTTCATGTAAATTGCCTAAAATCAACATTTTTCTTTCATATTGTTTTTTATCTAAGCATCCTACATACCAGGCAAAACTCTGGGATGTTCATCAATTATGTAACTAAATTAACTACTTCATGTTTGAGAGTCTTTCCTCTATTAGGGTCTGGTTCTGCTAAGAAGCCCTTTTCTTTAAAAAATTTCTGTGCTTGCCATGCTGAATAGTCCGAAACCTGAAACGTATCTTTCATTTTTGGCCGTGACCAATTTAAACTGCAGGTATAATACGGATCTGAATCTGTTTTTTCTTGGATGCCAATTGTAAATTTTCTGTTATATTATTTATCAATAAGTCCATATCAGCGGCTTTTTCTATAACTGTCCTTTGTACATTTGTTTTATCTACTGGAACTTCAACATCTAAAACCAACTCAAACTTCTTTTTAACATTTTCCTGCAAATTTTCCAGTGCAAGCTTTAGCATAGTTTGGTTTGCTGTACTCATTAAGTGCACGCAATTTCAACGGTGAACAACCCACTTCTGTTAAAGATGTATTCAAAGAAGTCAGGACCTCTTCTTTCTGCAAATCAAAATGAGGGTAATTGTCGTCATCTTGAGGTTGTTCATGGTCACTGATTTCTTCATCTTGACTTTTTAACAACGCTTTACGGCAGGATGCACAAAGCTTCTCTCCAGGTTTTATTTTAAATCCTTTAGTGATAAAAAATTTGCTTTGCAGCATTGTCACGACTCGCAAAGTTTTTGTTATAGGCTTTTTATGTTTTTTAAAAGGATCGCAGCATTTTTCTTTTTGAAAAAAAAAATCATATTTCTTTAAAAAACAATACTTGTGGTGCAAACATATTGTTCCATCACCATCTTCTCCTTCAGTTCTTAGTTTAATTAAACTAACTTCTTCTTCAGATAATGAAATAATTTGTACAAATCCTTTATTTTTCACATAACAAGTTTTGTGGCATTCTGTTGATGTGACATCCCCTATACTGCACTTGACTTCCATAGTTATTACACAACTTAACAAATAGTACAAACAAGATCACCAGAATGCATAGTTTAAGGTAGGCTGTATCTAATATTGTTACCATTCAAAAAAAGATTGTCTCCTCAATATTAAAACACAATCAAATTGTTTATAAAACCGTGATCACATACCTAGTTTAAAGCAATTATAATGCACAACTTTTTCATTCACAAAATTAATTTACATTATAAAAAATCACAAACCACTGCTTCTAAGATAAAACACACCTCGATATTAAAATAATCTCATATAAGAACGTTGCTTCAAGGAGTACCAGAAACAAACTGACCAAGAATGGCCAAGACAGCTAGCTGATTGTTGAGCTGCCTGTTAGGACATGAAAACAGCCTGTTGCTACTTGCAAGGAGGAGGCCCATTCAGGCTACTACGAATTAAGGATTTAGTACACTGTTTTACTACTAGTGCTCACAATTCATGTTTTGACCTTTGACTTCACTGTGAATAGTTTACTTTTCTATACATAGATTATTTATTAAAATAGACTATTAAATCAAATCCATAATAAGTTTAAATTTTATTATAATTTAAGTTAAGTTTGTTTTAAATAGAAAAGTGGTTATTTACTAATTTTCACTTAAATAGTTATTCATGCATGCGACTTCGTAAAAATAAAATTTTAAAAATTAAATTCAATTTTAGAAAATTAATTAAAGGAATCAAAACCCCATAAAAATTTTTATTTTATATGACAGCCCATTTAAGAAGGATTATTTAAAAAAAAAGTTTGTGGAGTTATTACATACCGTATCCATGAAAAATAATTTTACGCTAAACCATGCTTTTATTCAAAAACTTTACAAAAATTCTTACAAAATATTTTTTTAGCCTTTGCCATTTAACTTATAGATATTAAATATTTTTTTCTAAAATCCTCATTATTCATAGAATAAGCCCATAAATTTTCATTACTACTGGGTGGTAAATAAAAAAATTATAAATTATTTTCAACACTCCGGCTAGCATCATTTCCCGACACCCGTTCGCTAGAATTGCTGAAAATTCAAAACTTAAAACGGCTCTAAAATGGAAACGGCAAGAGATAGAAAATTCAGATTTGGTATAATTGGTTATCTCAATGCGTAGAACAAATGTGCCAAGTGTAGTCAATATCTGGGATGCTGGGTGAAAAAATAATTATTTGTTGGTTGAATTGATGTGGAATGACCCCGGACCTAACCATGATGGCCTTTTTTTTTGTGGGGGTTTGTCAAAAATTTCGTATATGAACAAGAACCAACAACACAAGAAGTAATGAAAAACAGAATAAGAACCGCATTTGCTAACGTAACTCCAGAAATGCTATTAAATGTGCGTCAATCTCTACAGCAAAGGCTTGAAAAGTGTTTAGAATTAAACGGACAGAATTTTGAGCACCTCTTAAATTAAAATGTTATTGCATATTTTTATTTTTGCTAATAGCTTTAGTTTGTTAAATGGAATATGATTAACATAAAATTAAAATTAATTATTATTTTGCGTCCTTTTCCTTGTTTTTCTGTTACATGGCTACTGCGATATAGCAAAAAGGAAAATAAAAAATAGAAAATCGCCAATTCCGTAAAAAAGGCTAAAGATAGACCCATATGTGTATTAACAAAATCGAAAGAGAAAAAAATCCGCATCTGTCTATGTAAAAAAAATATACCTTTCTATTTAAAAAAATCAAATTATCCATGATTCAATTTTTCCAAATCAAAAATTTACCCGCAAAAATCTGTACCTCAAAAATTATTCTTTTCATAAATTTTTATTGCCTTTTTCATGCTCTATCGAATGGTGAAAACCGCATGTCCATACCTACTTTACTTTACGAGATATTCGTAATTTTTGCCGGAAACGTCATTTTTTTTTCAAAAAACGTGAGATAACGCCAAAATGGTGGACTGTAGGTGACATGTATGCTTAACAAAGTGCCCCTCAATTTCAACGGGAAATTCAAAAATGTAATAATATACAGGGCGTTCCATTTAAAATAAAAGAGTAGAGTGCTGTGCAGCAAAAGTAGAACACCATGTATATATGAAAATATTTTTGGGTTATAGAGCTTGAAAAATAAGGTAAAGTTCGTTTTTATACTGTTTCTTTACAACAAATAATAAAGATGCTAAAAAGGAATGCCAGAACGATGGCGGGCCCGGTATAAATCTAACTTTACAGAGAATTATTATAATTAATTATATATAACCACAAATTTCAAAGTAATTAAATCAAATACGTTGACTAAAAGATAAAAAGCAAATAAGGATTGCTAACAAAGAAAAAAATGTAAAGTGGTATTATTTCGGTAAAATCAGATAAAGGAAATAATTTAGATGTCATACAAAGGGAGGATTATATTAAAAAAATTAAGGAATTTAGTCAAAGTGAAATTGTGGAAGTTTTTATCAAATATTCTACCTCAGAATTCCAATTAAACGAAATATAGACAATTGTAATTCATTTATAATATATATATATATATATATATATATATATATATATATATATATATATATATATATATAACCTAATCACATTTCAGCTAAAAGGTTAGTAGAACATAACAGTTTTAGAACATAAATCAAAATAATCAATAAAAATAGTAGCTGTAAAATTAAGAAATGAACAGCTGCCATCTAATAGTAATTAGTTTTGAAATCTTGACGTTTCGGAATATTTCAGCTACAAGAATACGTTTCATTACTAAATAATTTTAATGGATAAAAATTTGAGTCTACGAAAACGGTTGCTTTAACTATTTGACCTCTGCCTCGATCCAAATTATTTTACATTCAAATTATGAAAATGTAAACTTTCACCATTATTACATATAATTAAAATACTTAGCTTTTGGGTTTTAAAATAGTGTATTTTTTTATTTATATTTTGTATAAATCTAATACGTTTCGATGAAAACTACAATTATCGTCGTCAGTAGTGATAATATCTTTAAGAATTGCTTAAGATGTGTGAAATTAATTATTTATTTATTTTGCAAGCTCGCAGACAGAAACTCTGTTCTTCGTCAGACGTAATATCAAAGTGACAAATTGAATAACTGTTGTAAAAGTTTCAGTTCTTGAAAATAGACACCCAGGTATCGGGCAGTTCAAATCAAATATCCTTGTTCAAGTTATTGGGCTATTTTCGAATTTCAATAGCTTCTAGAATTTTCCTTGTATACCAATTCCTATCGTTAGCCACAATTCTTGATTTTCAAATTTTACATTGTGCAGAGTGTTTAAGACATGTTCAGCAATTGTTGATTTAGTAGGATGAAGTAAGCAAAAGTGTCTTTAGTGTTCTGTTAACCTGGTATTAATGCTTCTTCCAGTTTCACCAATGTAGGCTTTACCACAAGAGCTAGAAGAAGAGATCTTAACAAACCGGATAAAGAAACTTTACCGTTTGCATTTTCTTTTATTAGAACAGCTATCAAACCGTGAATGGAGATTCTTGACAAATTTTTATATAGGAGATTACAAATATATGAAAATCAGACGAAAACTAAGCAGATACGTAAATTTAAATAATAAACAACAATATAACACTACAAATAGTACATTTGACATTATTACATATTAGTACATATAATTTATCCGATAATGTTCGTTGTTTTGTCTAAAGGGTGTGACTCCTTGTAAAGTTCCTGTTGAAGAAATCATCTCTAAAGTTGAAACGAGTATTAGTCATCATCCAGCTCCTAAAGGAGCAGAAATCAGATTTGAAACTACAAGAATACTACTGTAGCGTCCCTCAAGCACCCTATCTTGAATAGCGTAATTTGAACTTATTTGCAATAATGCAAATTCAAGAGCAAAACAATCGCTAAGTGATTTATCTTGACTTGACTGACAATAATATCACCATTACTCAAATTAATTGCCTGCCTTACATTGACTTTCCGGGCAATAGTTAAAACATAAGACAAGTCTGATATTTAATTACTCACAACCCTCAAATCTGATTAAACGAGGTGTCCGTCTAGTGGTAGATACGTTGTGCTATCTAAATTAGATAGACTAGAGCCACCAATAAAACCCACTTTATTCATAAATAAGTAATTGCACAAGTACATTAATAAATCAAAAAAACAATGAAAGGGTTAAATATATAACAAAACCCCATTAAATCAGGTTAAAGTGCGTACAAAATTATAACATTAAGAGAAAATGAATAAAAAGCAGTTTAGTTACACAGAAACATAAAAAAAACCACATGTACATATAAAATACAACAACAGCAAAATTTCAGAGGTGATAATAAGGTAACGACAAGGACAAAAGAAAACAGACAAGGAATTTATACGCACCCAATTGTTTAGTGACCACTAAAGCACAGAATACATAAATCAAATTACAATGAAGCAGATAGAAAGAGAAATCAGCTCGCAGGCAAAGAATTCTACTTAAACAAACTGACAAACAACTCATTAAAACAAAGCCTTACAAGGGTAAGTTATAAATAGATCACAACATCGTGACCACTGTATAAATTTGAGTGCGCTAGAAAAATACAGTGCTCCTCTCTCAGGTTACACATTCATTTATACAACAAATAAAAACAATAAACAAAAATTCGAGGTGTTTAATGGTTATCTGATCTAGGAGTGTGTACACACTTGCCTTTTATAATTAGTAACCAAAACGGTATCATATACCCGTTCATCAGCCCACCTCTACACAAATATAAACAACCAACAATGCTAATTCGCACAAATACCAGAGTTAGAGGGCCCCGTACAAGTAACAAAGATATCTTTTGATCGCGGTCTGTACCGCCACAATTAATCATTAGATCAATGACATTTTTACATCAAGAGCGAGCATAAGAAATTCCAATGATTCGTTACGCCCCTTCAGTAAAGCATTTTTAAGCGTGCACCTATCATTCACCCCCCAACATGTGTTTACAACTCTAGACAAATATTAGTTACAAACAATCCTAAGTTCCTTACATAAACATATATAAATAAAATATTTTGAAAACATTAGCAAATTTCGACGTATTATTAAGATATTAAAAATACACTAATTATCTTTTCTATCGTGGTAACAATGGCGATTTGACAAACGTTTATTACAATAATAAAATTTTCGCGATCCGCTACCTACACTACGTAGAGGACAATCTCCAAAAAAAATTTAACTCATACTGATTATCAAGCCTTAAAAGAATTACGTAACAACAAAGACATAACTAAAAGACGAGCTACTGTTATGGATAAAACTGATTACATAACAAAGCTAATAGTTGACTAAACGATCATACAATCCTAACAACAAGTTCAAATTGTTAACTACGAAACTTACCAGCTGAAGTAATTAAGAAACTAACACCACAACATCCTAAAATATCAAGGTTCTATGAATTGCCAAAAATACACAAAGTAAGCTCCATAAATTCAACAACCTACACATTATCTAAATACCTGAATACTTCACTTCCACCTTTCATTGATTCGAGCAACTCCTTTATAAAGAATTCAGATCATTTATTAGAACGACATTTCAACCACAACGAGATCAAATGATTTAAACATTGTCTAACTACATCATTCTTCTTGTTTAATGGTATTATCAACTGTTACATGGAGTGGTTAATGGGATCTCCAATTTCACACTTGATTGCATATTATTTTATGGAACATTTCAAAGAAAAGGCTCTAAATAATGCTCCTAACAAACCAAAATTGTGGCTTAAATATGTTGATGATATTTTTGCTATCCCGACGTTTGGGGAAGAACAATTAAGGGTGTCTAAACCATTTAAACCATTAGCACACCAACTTTAAATTTATAATAGAAAAAGAAAAAGATGGTTGGCTTCCATTCCTGGATGTTCTAATTAAAACAAAACCAGATGTAAGCGTAATACATTCCGTATATCGTAAGCCAATTCATACAGATTATTATATTGCAAGATCCCAGGGCCGCCAGACGTCACTTATTTTCTGATGAACAAAATGTGTAAGATTGAGTAGTGTTATTAGACATGGTGCACACACGCATACACTTATAGTCGCCAAGAGTAAACCGTAATAGAGAGAGAGCGGGCAGTATAAAACTCATATATGTCTTACTCACGCTTATGCTCACAGCGGCATTACAATTGGGTCTAGGGGATATTTGGCCCCTTGGATCGATCTGTCTGGTTGTTTGACTAACATATATAAAAATGGAGCTTCAGACTGTAAATGAGATTAACTAATTTTTTATAAGCTTTAAAGCGTATGTAAGGTAATACTGCCGACGGGAAGTGTCTGGAGTATTGATGACTGATTTTAACGGTATTGTGTAACATATACGTAAAAATCGGCTGTCAGAATTTAAGTGAGGTAAGTAGCATTTTTACGTATCTTGACTACCTAATACCTAAAAAATAGCTGTCTGGCTAAGGTAGCAGGTAGGGATACGATCATAGTACATACTAACACTACTCAATCTTACACATTTTGTTCATCAGAAAATAAGTGATGTCTGGCGGCCCTGGGATCTTGGTCTATTATATTAACGCTTCATCGCACATCATCCATCACCAAAGTTTAGTATGATACGAACTTTGTACAGCCGTGCCACAAAGATTTGTCATCCAGATAAACAACATGAATTAAACCATTTTGAAAAGGTCATAAATAATGACTTCAACAGACAACAAATTAGACAGTCATTTCAACCGGACAAACAACGTCCTCGGATGATAAATCCACAACTTGAAATAAGTTTTGCGATTTTATCTTTCCTTGCAAACACAACGAATAAAATTGGTAAAATATTACAAAAGCATCATATCAAAGTAGCTTACAAAAGCAGTATTAAAATTAGAAACCTTCTGAATTCTGACAAAGACCAAATATCTATGTATACATGTGGTGTTTACGAAGCACCATGTGCTCTTGTGGTAAGACCTACATTGGTGAAACTGGAAGAATAATTAACACCAGGTTATCAGAACACAAAAGACACACCTACTTTATCCTACTAAATCAGTAATTGCTGAACATGTCTTAAACACTCTGCACAATATAAAACTTGAAAGCACAAGAATTCTGGCTAATTTAATATACAAGAAAGATTCGAAAAGCTATTGAAGTTCTGAAACAACTTGAACGACGATAATGGATAAGAAATGCCCGATACCTGGGTGTCTATTTTCAAGAACTGAAAGTTATATAGTCTACAACAGTGATTTATGTTTAATTCTCTAATCTAGTTAAACCTTCTCAATATTTGTCACTTTTACGACTGATGAAGTTTCTGCCTGAAAGCTTGCACAATAAATAAGTAAATAATTTCACAACATTTTTCCCAGAGAAAGTGATATTTAACATGTCAATTGGTGATACTTTCAATTCTTATATTGAATATATTGATCAATATTTTTTCACAAGATAAAGGTGAGATTTATTCGCATACTGAAGTGAAACCAGACCTGCTTAGCATTCGGGAGGTAATGGGTTCGATTACCGCTATCGCCTACCTTATGTGAGGTTTTTTCAGGGGGTTTTCCGCATACACATGTAGCGACATGGTCACTGGGTATATGCATACCATGTGCGGCTACTTAGGTCAATGCTGGGGTAGTATTTCCCCCCTCAGAACCCTAACTCCGTTCCTTCCGATCCTATCCTGACCACACCCATCCTTAATCCCACCATGCATATATACGTAATGTATGTATGTATGCTGGAAATCCATGATTGTGACTGAAGGAGCTTACAAAGCTCAAGCAGCCCACCCTTTCCCTCGAGGAGGGAATGAAATACGTGGCCTTTTCCTTTCAAAGGATATAACAATTTTTTTTAGTACTGCCTTACAACGACTTATTTTCAGTGGAATATTGTATCCTATAAACAGATACATGATGTAGCAATGGACAACCCACTTTGTCTTGTTGTAGCTTATTTTTACATGGAAACATTTGGAACATTAGCAATACAAAATGCACCTTTAGTTTGGTATAGATATGTAGATGATACACACATGAATTTTTATTAATGGTATTCATCCAAGCATTCAGTTTGCCAAGGGGTAGGAAACTAACAGAAGTTTACCATTTCTTCACATACTAAGATCTAAAACTAACAATTCACTATGTTTTAAGTCTATCGTAAGCCGATACACACTGTTAGATACCTTCGTAAATAACCAAACTACCATCCACGTCAAAAAATTAGAGTAATTAAATCTCTAGTAGAGCAAAAACGAATTTTTGAAAGATCAATATAAATATTTAACAAAATCACTACACGGTAATGGATATCCACTTAAAGATATTAATAATATAATTACACCGGCTAAACTTAACCATACATAGAAACTAGTGCTTAATGTTGGTACTGTTGTTCTTCCTTCTATAACTAATGTTACAGGTAGAAATGAAAAAATCCTACAAATTAATCGTGACATTAGGACTATACTTAAGCCTACTAGAAAAATTGAAGAACATTTAAGGTCACCCATCACTATGTGCAATGTGCACAAACATCGAACCACCGTTCCACATTAATAATCGTTGCTTTATCGCCTTATGGCAGTTCACAGGTTTTACAAAAATAAAAACCTAAATATGTAACAAATTTTGTTTGGCTTAAATTTCAATTTAATATGGTAGATACGTAATAACGTTTAATAATATCTGCATTGAACCACACCTCCCTAGTGATAATCGTATTTTTATCGCCTTATGGCAGGTTTATAAAATCAAAAATATGTAACACATTTTCGTTGACTTAACACTTTCACCGCTGACTATTCTAGAAAAACAACTCCCTGGTGCGCATGCACTTTTTTGTATACTTTTGTGTGCAAAGGGGAATCTCCTCTACTATGAAGTACCTACTATAAATATATTTTTCACCAACAATTTTTGCATGTCACAGATCCGTGACATGCGCATGTCACAATGAATTTTGTTGCTAGGTGCTAATTGTCACGGATACGTGTCATGGATTAGCCGGCCACACACACAAAGATTTATCTGGAGACTTTATCCAGGACGGTTCAAATCTGCGGTCTTTGGCAAACTTTGCATGTCACAGACTAAACTGTCGTACTCCACTAACTTGAAAGACATGTCCGCAGACAACGCTGGCGTCCTTAATCTCTCGCAGATAAAACTGTTCGTTAATGGCGAAAACTTTCAACTTGTGGTCAACAAGTGGTTACTGGAAAAAGGAAACTCTAAGTCATTTGCCTTTATTAAAGCAATTGAGACAAAATAAGCACGATGATTTTAGAAATTATTTAAGAATGGACGCTACAAGTTTTGAAAAATTATTATCTATGGTAAAGGATTAACAAAGCAAATTACTGCCATGCGAGAACCAATTTCTCCAGAGGAACGTTTGCTAGCCACGCTTAGATTTCTCGCAACAGGCAGATCTTATGAAGATTTAAAATATTCCGTTGGGATTTCTGCTCAAGCACTGGGCTACATTATACCACAGACATGTTCTGTCATTTTTGATTCTCTGAAAGCAGAATATATGAAGGTAAGTTAATAAATAAATCTTTATTCTGTATTTGAAAAGCGGTTCTTTGCAAATGAACGTAATATACCTTAAATGAAAGCAACAATAAAAAAACAAACAAAAATAAACTAGTGTTACAAAACTAAATGGTATATCGACTGAATTAACTACATGTTATTATCAGACATAGCTTGTGCGGCATCTAAATAATATGTGCATAATGAATTGGGTGTAGCAGGTGCAGGACTTGGCTGAGGAGATAGTGATACTAAGGCATCAGACGTAGCAGGCCGGGGGCTTGACTGATGGGATGGTGATGACGTGTTTGTGGTACTTGAGGAAAACGGGTAGTTCGTATTATTGATGGTCGACTGCCAAGAAAAAGTATCGTTCATAACATTTTTCTCAGTAACATATGTTAGACGAGCTAATTCTTGGAATAACCCTTTTGCTAATATTTTGTTGATTAGGAACTCAGCTAAGACCTGCTGCATTGGATCCATTTTTCTCAATTTAGCGCTTACATTAATACCAATAGCATCAAATTCATCTTTCCGCTTCAAGACTTAAGTGCAGGTTGTAATGAACTCTTCATGCTTTCCTTGAAGTAACTCGAGCTTTTTTCTATTTGTCAGTGATTTCTTGAAAATTCCCTTCTTTTTTGGAGTTGAAGGTTTCTGAAAAGAAGACTGAAATAAAATAAAACAATGAATCACTTATTTAAAACTTATCTAACCTAGATAATGTATTTCATTTTCCAAAATACGAGGAGGATTGGCAAAAAATTGCATCCGAGTTTGAAGCTCGTTGGAATTTCCCGAATTGTGGAGGAGCTTTAGATGGAAAACACATTCGAAAAGTTCCACCACCTGGGACAGGAGCTCTATATTACAAATATAAAAACTTTTATAGTGTTATATTAATGGCTTTGGTAAATGCAAATTACGAATTTATTTATATAGATGTTGGAAAACAAGGCAGAAACGATGGTGGAGCAATTGAATGGACATCTTTTTATAAAAAGTTAACTACAAATGATTTGAAATTCCCAGACAACGGTGAAACTAAGGAAAATCTTAATTTTGTACTTGTAGGTGATTCAGCATTTTCTCTAGAAACAAATTTTTTAAAAATATTAAATATTAATAAAATTATTATGGCTTGTTGCATATTGCACAATTTCTTAAGAAAAAATAGTGCGTCTTATGCAACAGCGACTACATTTGACAGAGAAAATCCAGTTACACATGACACTGAGAATGGCGACTGGCGTTCGCAAGGTGTTGAATTGCTTTCTTTGTCGAAAAATAAAAAAGGTAATGCATCATTAAATGCTAAAATTAATAGAAACAAGTACTGTGACTATTTTAATGGTAAAGGACAAGTTGCATGGCAAGATGACATGATAAATGCCGGAAGAGCCATAAGTTTTTTTTTAAATAAATCATTGCCAAATTAGTCACAAAGTAATTTGTTCAACATATCTAGCAAGATATACGTATCTACTTACTTATTACTAAAATACCAACGTACGTATTTTCAACCTCTATTGGTTCCTGTGTATTTTCAATACCATTCCCTTCATTATTCTCGTTTTGACTCGCATTCTCCATTAAATCATTTCAAGTTTCCTCCTCATCTTCTGCGTCAAGCACATTTGGACTCGCCGGCTCCTCTAAATTCTGACTTTCGACACTTTTCACCGGAAGCTCTTGGTCAGTTGTAAACAGTCATAATTCGAAGTACCACAGTTTTGGTTCATAAACGTCGTCTATTCCTGTTCCTGTAGTTTTCGAGGCTACAACATTTTTTAATTTTTTTCTAAAGCACCCGCGTAAATTTTGTATTTTTTTTAAACAAAATTACGGTCCGCACTAGGATACACTTTTCTACAATATTCAATCAGAGCTTCATAGCCTTTATTGTTTAAATTTTTGTTGGCATATTCATTTGATTTTATTTTCCATAAAGCTGGATGCGATTTATAAATGTCTATAAATTCTGTTAAAAATTCTTTCCCCATAAAACGAGTATCCACACTTTTACACATTTTTAATTCTTTTTAAATACTCAACTAAACACGTCACAAAAATCTGTACATTTATGGTAACACGGAAGTTAGCCCGTGAAGTTTACCTTTCAGACAAGTCGCTGCAGGATAAGACTGAAGCGCGTCTGGCACGGCTCAACCACTAACGCATGGATTTGTCGAGACTTTAACGGTGGCGGGTAAAGTTTCCTGATAAACGTTTGTGTGTGTGGCCGGCTATTGTCTCCTGCGTTTTCAGGTTTTTATTAAGGCTATTTCGCACCATATTAAAAGGTTTTGTTAACAATTCTCCTTTATGACTCAACGTATTTCATTTATTTTTGCACGGTATATAAAAATCAAGCACCGGAAGGGATTGATGACATTATTTCTACAAAAAATAGTTTAAATAAAAAGTTTACAATTTTTTTTTGAAAAAAAAAATTTTCTCAACCATCAGTCCGTTAAATGATTTTTTTTTGTAATTTTTTTGTAAATAACATTTATATATTGTTAATAATAACCTAAAAAAATTAACAAAATGATGTTAGTAAAACTGTCCACGAAAAGTATATCATGAAACGTGTTACGGAGAGAACCCGACTGGAGCTTATGACTCCGCCCTCAACTTCTCGGAACGTGCACTGATACTACCGGAAGTGGCGAATGTTTTAAGTAGTATTAGTATTGTTCTGAAGACAGAAGAATAAGTGTATGAGATATTCGAAATTGGTGACGAGTTATTTATTGTAAATAGTGTTCAGTGCTTATACTTACATACTATTTTGTAATTGCATAAAGACATGCCACTTACGTACAAAAAGGGACATACAAGGGGAATGAGTGTTCGAAAAAGAAGCAATCAGGTAAGAACAAACGTATTTATATAAAAAAAATATCACTACAGTCGAAGACAGACAGATTCTAGAATGGTGACTTATGCAGCTCATCGTTTCCGGTGTTTCTCATGCT
Source organism: Vesta saturnalis (assembly GCA_036346205.1). Taxonomy (NCBI): domain Eukaryota; kingdom Metazoa; phylum Arthropoda; class Insecta; order Coleoptera; family Lampyridae; genus Vesta; species Vesta saturnalis. The sequence goes on from JARFJB010001320.1 coordinate 699,867, forward strand.
GGCAAGTGCTAGGATCAATCACATTCATGTCCGGCCGCAGCGTGCGGTACTTGTACTTGAAATGCATTACATTTTGGTACGTAAAAAATTATTTTAGACAAAACAGGTAGGTACCAAATAGGAAAAGGTCGGTTATAAAAAAATAATCTGAAATAATTTGTTATTTACTGTAATTACCTGTATTTATCTCAACATTTTTATGCATAACAATAAAATAATACAAAAATTCTAAAAAATATTGTAGAAAAAATATTAAAAATTTATTATAGGTAAAGTTCTCATGTTAGTTGTATTCTTTCATTCTTTTTTAACATTTATGGTTTTTAAGAAAAAAAAATTTTTATGCATGCAACTGCATCCTTTAAAACGAGCCGATTGCGACACTGGCATCCGCTCTCGCAGAGCCAATACGGCGCCATTGCGCGTCGTTATCCTATTTGAAATACACTGTCTATGCTTCGCCATTCTGCAATCTCAGTGTGTCTTCCACTATTCAAGAAAAAATGTATTGTCCTATGTTTGTGTCCAGTAATTTGAAAAAAAATTCAAAAACATGAGTTCCCGTTGGCGAATCCCGCAAGGAATGAGAATAATTTTGCAAACTCAGAATTAGGTACGTTATAAGCAACTCTTTAATTGTTTAGAGTACTCATCTAATATCTTTTTAGTTCTTTAGTTAGGTCCCAAAGTTTGTTAACTGAACAACCAAATTTAGAAGAAGTTGCTCTTTCAACATCAAGACAGTAAGTGTATCTACTAGTCGTACTAAGAAATACAAACAATTAAGTGATCTTTCATTCTAGATTTAATGCCGTGGAGTTACTCGTAGACGCCATGGTAGATTCGGGTCAAAATAATAAAGAAACAAAACCAAGCGGAAGAAGAATTATTGACATCAAATACTTTTTCAAGCAAATGCAACGTTGTAATAATCACTCCCCTTTTAGCTGTAATTTATCTGATATGGAATTCTCTGCTAAAAGACAAGAATGGCTTATTAGCAATTTTACTTTGATCTGTAAAATGTGTAATTTAAGTAAGACAATTGCTACAGAAAGTCCAGACTTGACAACAACCAGCATGAATATAAATTCAGCTGCTGTTTTGGCAGCTATTTCAACTGGTCGTAGACATTCTGAAATGTCACAATAACAAGCGATTATGAATATTCCCCAGTTGTCTTACAGGTATGCTAACATTGTATTGTGTTATTTGTAATAGTAAAATTTAAAATTATTCGCAAGCATCATCGAACAGTGGCTCAAAAGTGATACGACTCTTTGTGGCACAATATCATACAAGCCGGCCGAGAAGAGCTAGAACTAGCACAACTTGGAGATGTTAACGCAGATGGTAATGGACTCACTACAGTTATTGCAGACGGTGCGTGGTCCAAAAGGTCGTATAAACTCAATTATGATGCCCCATCTGGTGTCGTAAGTAATCACTGAAACGAATTTATGGTTTCTTAATAATATTGGTCTAGGCTTGTATTATTGGTGCCAAGACTGGAAAAATACTGTTTTTGGCTACTCGAAACAAGTACTGTTCCATATGTTCTCGTGCTGGATCTAAAAATGAAGCAGCACCTAAACATGTATGCTACAAAAACATCGATGGAAACTGACATCATCCTGGAAGGGTTTAAAAAGAGCACAGAACTGCATCGGCTAAAATACATTAAGTTGGTAGGTGATGGTGACAGCAGCGTCTACAAAAAACTCTCTGAAGAAAAGCCGTATAGATTTAGGTTGATGGTGAATCACAAAGAAGAAAGTTAGCAGTACAAGTAAACACGTAACTGTAGAATTGAGAAAATGTTGGTTACGAGGATAGAAAGATTGAGGAGAGGTATAAAGAGTTCATTATTATACAACAGGAAACGTGATATATCGCTAAACATAGATATTACCAATTGCCCGTTTCATGTTTTCCGTTGTCATGACAATTGTCAAGAATATCTTTGTACAGGAGCAAAGGATGGTGGAAAAAATATGTTCCTGACATGAAACTATGTGGACTTTGTAATGTGGTGGTTTAAAAATTTTAATAATAAATAAATAGGTTGTTAATGTTCTCATAACAAATCGTTAAACTAACCAGAGATCCAAACACTCAATAAAGATAATAAATATAGTAACTGCAATGTAACAATAATAAAATTATCTCGGACGCCAAGTTATTTTTGATTATGCTCGGAATAACTAAACCGAGTATACAATAAAAAATTCACCACAATGTCAAAATAAAAATATATACAAACTATGTTTATTAAATATTTGAATTTAGAATTATATTGTAAAGATCCAGCTTAACTTTACTAAAATTTATGTAATTAATTTTTTTTAAGTGCCCTACAGTAATTAAGATAGGTACAGTTGTTTAAAATTAAAACCCATTACAAAAGATTGCGCGATATTGCACCATAAATAATTAATTTCTATCCCCTCCGACGTAGATGTTAAAAAGCATAAAATGCTATTACGTCCGAGAACCCTCAGCCAATCACAGCCAGAGGACCCCTGCATAGAAGCCGGATCCACCCACCGCGAATCAGTTATTAAAACCGCGGCGCTACCGGAAGAAAAAAACTTCCCGTTGCTTCGCTTCGCGACTACTTTTCTGTTACTTCGTTTCGCGACTATTTTTTGCTACTTGCTTGGCGATCACCTACCGCTACTTGTTACTTAGCGACTCCGCTATCCTGATACGCTCGCGTCTTCAGCAGCCAGAACCGAGACCTAGACCGCGCGCCTGCCGTAGTTAATGTCGTTGTATACATCGCCGACTGCCGATTACCGCATCCGTTTATCCTGAATCATCGTGCATTTCTAGTCGCGTTACTTCGCCGCCGTCACCAATCAATTAGCTTTGTACAATCAAACTGCTGGTTGAGTTACGCCAGGGTTAACATCACGTAAGTTTTATTGCACCACGTTTCTAAAATATTACACCAGACACCTAGAAAAACGACGGGCTGCAGAGCCTGACGTGATCTACCCGTTCCAGTACACACACACACACACTCGAAGTATACGCCGGGCTGTATAGCCTGAAGTTACCTTCTGCAACCAGTACACACACTAGAAGTAGACGACAGGCTGTAAAAACTGAAGTTGCCTTCGACACACATACACACAAACCAGGATGTTGCTACTTCGGGCTAACGCCCAGAAGACATCTTCCATTTACTCCAGCGCAAAGAAGGGTATTCGCTCAAATTCTAACGCTCCCCCAGGTAGACCCCTTGATATAGCAGCCGACGGGCTTGGACCCAGATTCTTAGCAAGGGCTCTCCATTAACCAGATATTACACATACAATACACCGACCTGATCCTGAGGAGAATAGCAATACAAACAAGCGACGCCTTGACCTAGAGGTAATCTCAATACCAGAAGCCGCATTCGTAGAGATCACCCGCGTGATCCTCCAGATATAAAGACGAACCCGTGGTGCGTCTACGTGATAAATTACAGTAAACGTACTCCTGCGTCTCACAATCGCATTCAAATCACTTACTTGAAACACCTGCATTTCGTCGGAAACAATTCTCAGAATTGTTCAATTTATTACGCGCAGTCCTAAAAGGTCGTGTAAACTCGACTCCGATTAATTCGTTTATAACAATTATTAAAGAAGCAATCTTTAATAATTATTAACGTAAAAGATCGTGATGAACTCCGTCTTCCCTGTATTTGTTAGTTAGAGTAAGTTTCGCTAATACGAAAAGGATACGCGTTTAACAAAAATAGACGTTTTGCCTAATAATAAGGAATTAATACATTTATTTTCGCCCAGAATTAAATGTTAGATATTCATTTCATTACTGTAAATACGTTCTCCATTAATTAGAAAATCCTGAGATTAGCTTGTTTAGTTAAATAATGAAACGCGTACGTACAATTTGCATTTAATACATGTAAACTGTAACCTGTCCTGTATAAAGCATTCCCAGTACTGAGCTCATCCAGCCCGTGTGAAAGCCAAATCACGTATAAGAATAGTCATGCGCACCAAGGTTACTTTAAATTATTGATTTTCTCGTTGACCTGCTTAAAGACACCAACGCGTTCGTTGCCCCAGCTTATCTAAAATATACAGAATTTTACATAGCGCCACCTGAACAAAACCCAGGCTACCGTGTACAGGGCAGGCCTGAGCAGTCGTAACAGACAAAATTAAATTGTCATTAGTGGGATTTTTGGGTCATAACACACCAACCATTGAACCACAATAATTTATATTTCCACAGAAACGGCTCAGGATCCAGTGAGAACCACTACCGTCCACGGGGGACCAGCCAAACGAGCGCTGCTAACCAGGACATCCCGAGGAACACCCAATCAGATTTATTTTGTTATACTATCGTAATTTTTCGTTATATTAATGTTATTTCCTGTAGGTTAGGTTATCTTAGATTTATAAAACAATAGGTAATATACGTTTAAAATAGTTTTGTTATTATTCAAAGAGTACAGTGTTGAGCGCCACGATACGAACCACCCCCGTCTTGTTAAGACAAGACCCGATTTGAGCTAGACCGAAGTAATTAAATTAAACCCTTTTAAATTTAATTATTGTAAAGAAAGAGGCGTTACAATATAAAATATATCTTAAAAACTAATTGTAATAGCCTTAAATTACTAAATTATGGATATAAATAAGGTCTATTAACCTGGCACCCCCACCATGTCAAAAATTTTTGGGCTTCGTATAGAAATTACAGGCTTTTTATGGGCTTTCAAATTTTACCAATTAAATTTTTTGGGCTCTTTTCATTCCCGAGGAAAAAGATATTTAAGTGTGGGGGTGCTGATTTGCCGTTAAGCTAGCGCCAACTTTTTTCCTGGGGTACTTAAAAATTTCCCGTTTGTGTCAGATTTATGGGCTTTTATGGGCTTTTCGAATATGCAACTCCCGATTTACTTGAATCAACCCTAACAAAGATATCAACCCTTAAAATTAAAAGAACAAAAATATTTTTCAAAATAAATATTCTTGTCAGATAATTACGGGCTATTTATGGGCTCTTCGAGAATGCAACTCTTGATTGCCCCGGATTAACCTCAGTAACAGTATCAACCCTTAAAGAAAGAAAAGATTGAAATATTTTAAAAATAAAATTCTTTTCATATCGCATCAATGATTATTCAAACTGCAGAAAAAGGTCGTAAAAGTGTCAAATATTTTGATAAAATGATGTATTATTGCTATCCTGCTGAGCTTTGCGTTACAGGAAGCATCGGTCCCTAATCTTGCTAATAAAATATTGGCGCCTGCAAGACGCATCATACGTACGCATAATGCGTGGGCGTGTAATTCGCAAAGTAATCAGTAATATAGTACCTTTATATTTTGTTTAGACTAGTCGACTACTTTTATTTATTGTTTTAACTTTAAACTAATCTGTATTTTGTAAAATATTATACTACACTTTAATAACTTTTAGTTTGTAGCTGACTATCGTTGAGTAGGTAGTCCGTGTCGCAATAAGTTTTGCGAGTGTATATAAATTTGAAATTTGTAGTTATATTTTAGCAGCCTACTGCCGCCTATATCCGTTTGAGTGTGTCCTATAAAAGTGATTACCGTGTGTACGTATTAATTAGTTACTATTATAAAATAAACACTGATAAAAGTATTTCAAGTAGCGAAGCATAGCAGCGCTTTAAAATCGCAAAAGTTATCAGAAAATTTTATTTATTTATGGGCTCAACATTTCTGCCGTTCATGACTTTTGGGCTGCCCTCCCCCGTCAAAAAAATTACCCGTATATTGGTTATAAGCGATATCTGGGATGATCAACGTCTCACAGTCATGTAAACTGTCTTAAAATTAATATTCATTTATGAGCTTAACACTTCTGTTACTCATGAGTTTTGGGCTGCCCTCAGGTTAAAAAAAACTACCACTGAATGAAGTTTCAACCAAGTAAACGAAAGTACAACGTATTATTATAAAAAATATGATAAAACCTTTATTTCTTTATAGATCTAACCCGTGTGTCTGTGGCCCGTGATTTTTGCGCTGCAGTCCTGGACGAAAAGATCTACTCCCAAATCCATTATATATCAATACCTGAGGAAGCAACACCCAACGATCCATAAACTAATAAATTTATTATTTATTTATGAACTCAATCTTTCTATAGTCTACCAGTTCTGAGTTGCTATCAAAACATTGTTTTAAGTGGTAATATCTTGGATAGGTTTGATCCAGACACATCGGCGATAATACATACGGAGAGCCCGCAAATAACCCATAAATACCCACACGAACTTTTATTTTTGAACATATTTTATTTTTATCAACCTTTAAGTGTTGATATTTTTATTAGGTTAAACTGGGATAATCAGGAGTTACATATTTGAAGAGTTCATAAATAACCCATGATTATCTGACAGGAATTTTTTTTTAAATATAAATTTTTTTTTTATCTTTAAGGATTGATCCAGGAAAATCGGGAGTTACATATTCGAAGAGCCAATAAACAGCCCATATTTATATGAAAAGAATTTTTATTTTTTAAAATATTTCAATCTTTTCTTTATTTAAAGGTTGATACTGTTATTGAAGTTAATCCGGGGCAATCAAGAGTTGCATTCTCGAAGAGCCTATAAATAGCCCGTAATTATCTGATAAGAATATTTATTTTAAAAAATATTTTTGTTCTTTTAATTTTTAAGGGTTGATATCTTTGTTAGGGTTGATCCAAGTAAATCGGGAGTTGCATATTCGAAAAGCCCATAAAAAGTCCATAAATCTGAGACAAACGGGAAATTTTTAAGTATCCCAGGAAAAAAGTTGGCGCTAGCTTAACGGCAAATCAGCACCCCCACACTTAAATATCGATTTCCTCGGGAATGAAAAGAGCCCAAAAAATTTAATTTACAAAATTTGAAAGCACATAAATAGCCTGTAAGAATATTTATTTTAAAAAATATTTTTATGTTCTTTTAATTTTTAAGGGTTGATATGTTTGTTAGGGTTGATCCAAGTAAATCGGAAGTTGCATATTCGAAAAGCCCCTAAAAATTCCATAAATCTGAGACAAACGGGAAATTTTTAAGTATCCCAGGAAAAAAGTTGGCGCTAGCTTAACGGCAAATCAGCACCCCCACACTTAAATATCGATTTCCTCGGGAATGAAAAGAGCCCAAAAAATTTAACTGACAAAATTTGAAAGCCCATAAAAAGCCTGTAATTTCTATACGAAGACCAAAAATTTTTGACATGGTGGGGGTGCCAGGTTAATAGACCTATATAAATACCTGTTCGAAAATTTTTTGTACACAACTTTTTAATAACATCTGGTATCTAAACAAATACGGAAATATAAACAAAAGGTGATGTAATCTTTGCACCAATAGTGCGCAATATATCGTAATAACAATGCTGTACGTTGTAAACCATACCAAAGTTGAATTTTACTTCTTATAAATTTATCTTCATGAAATTTTGAATAATCCAATGTTTATTGCATTCTCTCGAAAGTTGTGATCTAAATTTAGATCTGAATTGAAAACAAACTTGCAAAATTGTAATCATAAGCATCAAAAATGCCAAGAGTAAAAGTAGTAAAAGTAAAAGTGCCTGCAAAAAGCAAATGTTTTAAATTTTAATATAATGCGAGTTTAGGTGGAAACCCAAAAATGGCTTCCTGTATAAACAGAATACATCAAGAAATGAAGAAAAGGACGCTTAGGATGTCAGATGATATAGTGGTGCGCGAAAAAAGGTGCGCAAAGAATAAGTCAATTTTGTAACATTATTTTATATTTCCAGATAGAACGCCATGAGGAATTTTGGGAAAATATGGTGCCAAAATTGTCTAATTTTTATTTAGAAGTCATGTTGCCGGAAATTTTAAAAAATACATCCACACAAACCACTTGCCCGCTTGCTGGTCCATGTTATAGTTATACGTTAATCTTATGCAGTATTAAAAGCTAATCATCATACAAGTCTCAAGAGGAAACAAGGTTCTGGTCAGCCCAACTAGTTAAGTAACGCTGAACTTCGAGATGTTGTTGAAGCAAATCCATCGACAAGTACCCGTAAGTTGTCAGCAGAACTTGGGTATTCCAAAGAAACCGTAAGGCGCCGTTTGCATCAACTTGGAAAAGCCAATAGACGCTGTAGAGAAGTTCCTCACGACTTAACGTCAGGAATGGCAGAAAAAGTTCAGGTTTGTGATCAACTGCTTTCCAATCCTTGGGATGAACGTTTCTTTAAATGGATCGTTACTTGCGATGAAAATCCTAGCACAAAAAATCAGTGGATTACTGTTGGACAACATGCATTGCCGGTTAATTCAAATAGCACAGCGTACCTGCCACTAGACGGCCACTTCGTTTAATCAGATTTGAGGTTTGCGAGTAATTAAATTTCAGACTTGTAAATAAATTCTAATGGTTTAATTATTGCCAGGATAATCAAATTTTAGTAATAGTAACATTATTGTCAGTCAAGTCAAGATAAATCACTTAGCGATTGTTTTGTTCAAATTACACTTTTCAAGATAGGGTACCTGGGGGACGCTACAATAACTAGAATAAGTGCGTGTCATTTATATAGCTGAGCATTTTCTGCCAGTATTTACAAGTTTCTACAATTTCCCAAACTGCGTGAACAAAATTTTTACGTTAAGACTTGTCGAGTTTTGCTTCCTATCTGCTAGGGTTGCAAAGATTAATAAATAGATTTTATTAACCCTTAAACTACTACGTGGGGTCCTTTTGGGACCCCAGGTCTTCATTTATCAATTTTCCGAACGATAATATTTTTTTTTATCCATGAATTTCCAAGTAGCCGAGTTTTTTGTTTTTCCACACAATATTTAGTAACTTGGACTAATTTTTAGCAAATAGTTTTTTATAAAAACTACATCTTTATGGATGGGGTCTCTGGAGGACCCCATGTAGTAGTTTATGTAAATTTTTTATTTCATACTTTTTTTTTGTTTCGGGAGCTAATCAAGATCAGGAAGTGGTAATATAGTAAAAAACTTTAGGAACTAAAAGTGTTGTGAACTTTATGAACTAAAAGTGCAAAAACTTTTAAAATGTCCAAGTGGCGTCGTCCGTACCTAACTCAAGAGGAGCTTGAAGAGGTCGCATACCTTAGTTCGACTGACTATGAAAGTGATGATCAGAATGAAATCGATGAGGAACATCGTGATCCCAATTTTGTGCTTGGAGAGGAAAGTTCATCGGAAGTTGAAGACAATATTGAAGAAGTTGTGGAAGAAAAAGAAGACGAAGCACCGATTGAGGAGGATAAGTCAGAAAACTATGATACTTCAGATGTGCAAGGGGTATTACAAGTGGAAGAAGGCGAGAGGTTAACAACTGAAACATATACTGCGAAATCTGGACGTATATGGACCTCTGACGCGCCGGTTCCATCGCGACGCCCTTCGAGAAATATTGTTACCACCGGACCTGGCCCAACGGCATACACCAAAGAAGCCAATACAGCTTATGAAATTTTTAGCCTTTTTGTGACTCTTGAAATGAAGAGAGAGATCTGCGAATATACGAACCAAGAAGCAACTCGTATTTACAGAACCTACAATGAAAAAAATCCTGAGAGGCAGAAGATGTGGAAATACATTGATGTTGAAGACCTCGATGCGTTCATTGGAATTTTGATTTGCATGTGGAGTACCGATGAGTCCATCCGCCGCAATATATTCACAGCATCAATGTCTCGTGACAGATTTGTTCAGATCACTAAATTTATTCGATTTGATGATAAGATGACAAGACAGGTGAGGCGAGAAACAGATAAGTTAGCAGCATTTAGGGACACATGGGAAGTTTCTGTTTCGAATTGTAAAAAGGCATTTCTTCCCCATGAATACGTTACGGTGGATGAACAATTGGTAGCTTTCAGAGGAAAGTGTAACTTCAAGCAGTATATGAGTCCAAAGCCTGAAAAATATGGGCTTAAAATTTGGGCACTTGCCGACGTGAAAACAACATATCTGAGTAATTTACACGGGCAAGCAGCCAGGAAGACAATCTGAGAAAAATCAAGGTTTCAGAGTAGTAACAGACTTAGTGTCTTTTTTATATGGTACTGGTCGAGGTGTTACTACAGATAATTTCTTTACGCCCTTACCTCTGGCCGAATTTCTTCTCACCAAAAATCTAACCTTACTGGGAACTATGCGCAAGAACAAACCAGACACTCCACAGGAATTGAACATATCTAGAGGCCGAGCTGTTTACTCATCCAAATTTGTTTTTTCTGAAAACGTCACAATGGTATCTTACATACCAAAAAAAAAAAGGTCCATATGCTATCTACGCAACATCAAGATAAGTCTGTTTCTGATGAAGAACATAGAAAACCGGAAATTATCTTATCATATAATGCTACTAAAGGGGCAGTTGATAATGCCGATAAGATGATAAGAGAATACACGTGTGCTAGACGCACATCCCGCTGGCTTTATCGACTCTTCGTATAATCTCCTTGATATTGCATGCCTAAACAGTTTCGTGATATATGTGGCAAAGAATCCAAACTTCTCAGCAAGAAAAACATTTCTTCAAACCCTAGGCAAGGAGTTAGCTAAACCGAACATGGAACGGAGGCTGGGTGATGCAAAAAAAATCCTGGCGTTTATAGAGCAATAGTTACATGCGGAATAAAAGCTCCATTGCAAAACAATGATGCCATTCCAATAAATCCGAAGAAACGAGGAAGGTGCCACCTCTGCCCTCGTTCTCTTGATAAAAAGTGAACTTCAAATCCGATGACTGCAAAGAATTTATTTGCAATAATCACAGACTCAGTGTTACTAGTGTAAAGTGCAGTTCAAACTGTGGCGTCGAAAATTAATTAATTAAATTAATCTAATTTTCTGTTTTTTCTTTCTATTTTTTAATAACGTATCTTGTTTCAGTCAACAAGTTTTTGTTTGGGTTACGTAAAAGTATACATTTTCATAAAAAAATATTTAGTACATAATATACAGAAATAATAACACATTTCTATGAAAAAACAGATGGGGTCCTGCGAGGACCCCACCCAGTACTTAACGTAACAAAATCTGTAGTAGTATTTTAAGGGTTAAACGAGTAGAAATTTATATTAAACATGTTGCCCGAGTTTAAACGCCCATCAAATAAAAATGTGTGAGGTTCTTAAATATCTGCCAATAAGACTACGAGAAGCATAAAAATCGTGATGTATAAAGGTGAAACTTTATCCTAAACTACTAAATGCTTCAAAATAAAAACACATTTTCATTGTTGTATATTTAATAGATTTATGACCCCACCTGGAGTATGCAGTAAATAAAAAAGCTGACCTAAGTTTGTAAAGTGGTTATAGAAAAATACTTCTGCTAAATTAAATATAATATAACTATTTGAATCATCACAATTTCAAGAGTAAAGAATAAAGATTATTCTAATTTAATAATTTATATTCTGAATAAAAATGCATCAGCACAATGAATGAATGCTAATTGTTTACCTTATCTCGTTTGTTGCAGTTCTAGTTTAATACTCCCATTGTATAGCTTGAAAAATTGCTAACATTACAGGTTTTGACGGTTAAACAACATTTTACTTGTGCAAGGACGTTTAAACGTGTAACTAGCTGTAGACGTTTAATCGCTGCAACCCTACTGCCTGCAAATATTTGTTTGCTTAACAAAACAAAACATTTGAAAATAATTAATTAATAAAAACTAGTCAAATTTAAAAAAAAATCATGATTTTTAAAAAAAATCACTAGTTATAATTGTGCCTTTATCGCCTTATGACAGTTCACAGATTTTATAAAAATAACAATTAAAAATACGTAAGACATTTTGTTTGAATTAAATTCCAATTTAATATGTTACTTACTAACATTTAACGATATCTACAGTGAACCCCCGGACTAATTGGACCATTATCCTTGTAGGACAATTTATCGATTTTACAAAAAAAAAAAAAAAATGAACAAACTTTGTTTGGCTCAAGTATATTTTAGGAGGTATATTATTTGTTGGGACACAATTAGATTTCCCGTCTGAAAATTTACAATAAATATGAATCTAAAATTAATTAAGAGAAATTTTAATTATAAATCTGAAGCCCCATTTGTCTGCTGGCAGAATGTGAAGCATAATATATACAAGCAGGTACATTATAAGGCAATAAACCATCTTTATGTAACATCTGTAACATGAAAACCAATTTTAACGACGTGAGAGCATCTTACTACTTTATATAGTAACAAAACTCGATTCAGTTTCTATTTATAATTCAATTTAAAACTAACAGTAGAGTGTGACGTAATATCTACAAGAATGACGGATAACCGGAAGTGTGAAATTCGTCATCGAAGTGTCGTGGTTGAAATAAAAAATGTAGGAGTTATTTTGATAAAAGTTTAATGGCTAACGAAAAAGATTTACGTTTACGTAAAGTTTTCGTTTTCGAAAATTTAGATTGTTTTAAGCGGATAGTTAAAGTTTTATAAAGGTAGTTCTGTTGTCGTTATCCACCAGAGCATTATAATAGAATTTAACTAAAAGAAAGTTAATTGAATTGAAATTGGTTTTATACAAATGTTTAAATGCACAATTAAACCACTCTCAGTCTACGAAAGTAAATAATCCATTTTTAATCGCTGTAAAGAATTACATTTACATAATACAAAAAAAATTAATATGTACGTGCTTGGTTTAATTCTTTAATTAAGGAAAATGGCGCTATTGGTTTTCGATTTATTGATATTGACAAGGGCCGTTAAATACCAGTACAAAATGTAAATACTGTAATTAAAGATGTAACAGCTTCGATAACAAGCGAAGCCTACTGATTTGTGTTTTTCAACATTCGATGCCTCATTATACACCGTCACCATTAGTGGCATCGATTTTCATAAAAAATAAAGTTCTCTTCCTGACACTTTTATAATGTCTACCAAAACAATACAAGCATCTCCTATTAGTGGCATCGACTTGCAGAAGGGCTGAGGGGGATAAATTTCACTCCATTTCCTTTCAAAATTCATTAAAAATAGAGTTCCATAAAATTATGATTATTGTAATACACGTTTGTCAAATCGCCATTGTTACCACGATAGAAAAGATAATTAGTGGATTTTAATGTCTTGATAATACGTCGTAATTTGCTAATGTTTTCAAAATATTTTATTTAGAGATTTTATGTAAGGAATGTGAGATTGTTTGTAACTGATATTTGTTGGTGGTAGGCATGTATACTCCATGCCAGCCAATACCATTACCATGGGCTCCTTAATATTGGGTCTCCGATTTTCTGAGCTCAGGCTGCCGGTTACCTTTTCCTTCACCCTTAATCTATTCTTATCCTTATTCTTCCTTCTCGCCTTCACTGTCTTGCTATCGGATTAAAAGTTCCGAATTAAAAATAACATGGCTGTGGTTTCTAGGGTAATAAATTCCGGACGTAAAATCCTGCCATTTGGATGTTCGAGGCAGGGCCCAAGCGAACCTATGTGAAGTTAGCCATAAATTTCATCCATAAATTTTTTTCGTTTTCCGAAAAATTTCGTTAAAACCTATAAAAATTAATAATCAAAACATATTAAGAGGAATATTGATATAAATCACATTTTCCACTTATTTAAAATTAAAAACTTATCGCGATCTCCTCGGTCAAGCGCATGAACAAATTCTTTATGGATGATATGTGGGACCACTTTTTTTTAAATTTTTTTGTCAAATCCTTGAAGAGTACATAATATTACATAACATATCCAAAAATTGGGATGTAATTATCTTTTATAAGATTAGAAAATGACTTTGAATTTGGATGTATTTCGGGATCAAAATTTAGTCAACGCGTATGCTCAAATTGTTTATGGATGACATGTGGGACAACTTTTTTTAAATTTTTTTGTCAAATCCCCGAAGAGTACATAATAATACATAACATATCCAAAAATTAGGATGTAATTATTTTTTATAAGTCCAGAAAATGGCTTTGAATTTGGTGTATTTCGGGATCAAAATTCAGTAAACGCTCATAAACAAATTGTTTATGGATGATATGTGGAACAACTTTTTTTTTAATTTTTTTGTCAAGTTCTGGAAGAGTACATAATAATACATAACATATCCGAAAATTAGGATGTAATTATTTTTTATAAGATCAGAAAATGACTTTGAATTTGGATGTATTTCGGGATCAATATTCAGTAAACGCGCATAAACAAATTGTTTATGGATGATATGTGGGACAACTTTTTTTAAATTTTTTTTGTCAAATCCTCGAAGAGTACATAATAATACATAACATATCCAAAAATTAGGATGTAATTATTTTTTATAAGTCCAGAAAGTGACTTTGAATTTGGTGTTTTTCGGAATCGAAATTTAGTGAACACGTATGAACAAATCGTTTATGGATGACATGTGGGACAACATTTTTTTAATTTTTTTCACCAAATCCTCGAAGAGTACATAATAATACATAACATATCCAAAAATTAGGATGTAATTATTTTTTATAAGTCCAGAAAGTGGCTTTGAATTTGGTGTTTCTCGGAACCGAAATTTAGTAAACACGCAGTAACAAATCGTTTATGGATGATATGTGGGACAACTTTTTTTTAATGTTTTTTGTCAAATCCTCGAAGAGTACATAATAATACATAACATATCCAAAAACTAGGATGTAATTATTTTTTATAAGATCAGAAAATGACTTTGAATTAGGATGTATTTCGGGATCAATATTCAGTAAACCCGCATAAACAAATTGTTTATGGATGATATATGGGACAACTTTTTTTTAAATTTTTTTGTGAAGTCCTCGAAGAGTACATAATAATACATAATATATCCGAAAATTAGGATGTAATTATTTTTTATAAGATCAGAAAATGACTTTGAATTTGGATGTATTTCGGGATCAATATTCAGTAAACCCGCATAAACAAATTGTTTATGGATGATATGTGGGACAACTTTTTTTTTAATTTTTTTGTCAAGTCCTCGAAGAGTACATAATAATACATAACATATCCAAAAATTAGGATGTAATTATTTTTTATAAGATCAGAAAATGACTTTGAATTTGGTGTTTTTCGGAACCGAAATTTAGTAAACACGCAGTAACAAATCGTTTATGGATGATATGTGGGACAACTTTTTTTTAATGTTTTTTGTCAAATCCTCGAAGAGTACATAATAATACATAACATATCCAAAAATTAGGATGTAATTATTTTTTATAAGTCTAGAAAGTGACTTTGAATTTGGTGTTTTTCGGAATCGAAATTTAGTGAACACGTATGAACAAATCGTTTATGGATGACATGTGGGACAACTTTTTAATTTTTTCACCAAATCCTCGAAGAGTATAATAATACATAACCTATCCAAAAATTAGGATGTAATTATTTTTATAAGTCCAGAAAGTGGCTTTGAATTTGGTGTTTTCGGAACCGAAATTTAGTAAACACGCAGTAACAAATCGTTTATGGATGATATGGGACAACTTTTTTTAATGTTTTTGTCAAATCCTCGAAGAGTACATAATAATACATAAATATCCAAAAACTAGGATGTAATTATTTTTATAAGATCAGAAAATGACTTTGAATTTAGGATGTATTTCGGGATCAATATTCAGTAAACCCGCATAAACAAATTGTTTATGGATGATATATGGGACAACTTTTTTAAATTTTTTGTCAAGTCCTCGAAGAGTCATAATAATACATAACATATCCAAAAATTAGGATGTAATTATTTTTATAAGATCAGAAAATGACTTTGAATTTGGATGTATTTCGGGATCAATATTCAGTAAACCCGCATAAACAAATTGTTTATGGATGATATTGGGACAACTTTTTTAAATTTTTTGTCAAGTCCTCGAAGAGTACTATAATAATAACACATCCAAAAATTAGGATGTAATTATTTTTATAAGATCAGAAAATGACTTTGAATTTGGTGTTTTCGGAACCAATTTAGTAAACACGCAGTAACAAATCGTTTATGGATGATATGTGGGACAACTTTTTTAATGTTTTTTGTCAAATCCTCGAAGAGTACAAATAATACATAACATATCCAAAAACTAGGATGTATTTATTTTTATAAGATCAGAAAATGACTTTGAATTAGGATGTATTTCGTGATCAATATTCAGTAAATCCGCATAAACAAATTGTTTATGGATGATATGGAACAACTTTTTTAAATTTTTGTCAAGTCCTCGAAGAGTACATAATAATACATAACATATCCAAAATTAGATGTAATTATTTTTATAAGATCAGAAAATGACTTTGAATTTGGATGTATTTCGGGATCAATATTCAGTAAACCCGCATAAACAAATCGTTTATGGATGATATACAACTTTTTTTTAATTTTTTGTCAAGTCCTCGAAGAGTACATAATAATACATTACATATCCAAAATTGGATGTAATTATTTTTATAAGTCCAGAAAGTGACTTTGAATTTGGTGTAATTTTTTGGATATGTTATGTATTATTGTGTACTCTTCGAGGATTTGACAAAAATTAAAAAAGTTGTCCCATATTCCATAAACAATTTGTTCATTCGTATACTCAATTTCGATTCCGAAACACCAAATTCAAAGTAACTTTCTGATCTTATAAAAATATTACATCTAATTTTTGGATATGTTATGTATATTATTACTCTTCAGAATTGACAAAAAAATTAAAAAGTTGTTCCACTTATCATCCATAAACAATTTGTTTTGCGCGTTTACTAATTTGATCGAACATCCAAATTCAAAGTCATTTCTGATCTTATAAAAAATAATAATAATTTTGGATATGTAATGTATTATGTACCTCGAGGATTGACAAAAAATTTAAAATTCAATATCATCCATAAACTTGTTTATAGTGTTTACTAAATTTCGATTCAGAAAACACAAATTCAAAGTCATTCTGGACTTATAAAAATAATTTCATCCTAATTTTGGATATGTATGTATTGATTACTTACTTCGGGATTTGACAAAAAATTAAAAAAAGTTGTCCAATACATCCATAAACAATTTTATGCGTTTACTGAATATTGATCCAAATATCTCAAAGTCATTTCTGACTTATAAAAATAATCTATCTGATTGTTATGTATTATGTACTCTTCAGACTGACAAAAATTAAAAAAGTTGTTCTATCATCCATAAACAATTTTTTATGTGCGTTTACTGATTTTGATCCGAAATCACCAAATTCAAAGCCATTTCTGACTTATAAAATAATTACATCCTATTGGATTTTAGTTATTATGTACTCTTCAGATTTGACAAAAATTTAAAAGTTGTCCCACATGTCATCCATAAACAATTTGACATACGCGTTGACTAAATTTTGATCCAAATACATCCAAATTCAAAGTCATTTTCATCTTATAAAGATAATTACATCAATTTTGGATTATGTAATTTATGTTTCTTCAGATTTGACAAAAAAAAAAGTGGTCCCATATTCATCCATAAAGAATTGTCATGCGCTTACCGAGAATCGCGATAAGTTTTAATTTTAAATAAGTGGAAAATGTGTGATTTATATCAATATTCCTCTTAATATGTTTTGGATTATTAATTTTTATAGGTTTTATCGAAATTTTTCGGAAAACGAAAAAAATTTATGGACGAAATTTATGGCTAACTTCACATAGGTCCCAAGCGACCACGTCATCGAAAGTATGAACTTTCTGATTCACTACTGCAACATCAGCGGTATGAGGTCTAATCTTAATGCTATTCACCAACATCTTGAATAATTACAACCTGATATTTTGTTTCTATCTGAAACACATGTCTCCTCTAAAAGCTCGAGTCACCCGACTTGCAATTTCCTCAATACCGCCTTCACTCTAACTTTCGATATAAAGGAGGCGTATGTGCCTACATCAAGGACAGAATTGCTTGCAAGAGGGTTTCTTCTTAGAAAATAAAAATTTGACGTGATTTGGTTTAAACATTCTGGTCTAATTTTGTGAAATTCTACTGTTGCATTTATAGGTCTCTATAATGACAGTAACTTTCAAGACTTCTTCGATTACCTTAGTATGAAAGTTGACTATCTCCTGTCTCAGTTTCCATCTTGCGATATCTCAATTGTATGCGATTTCAATGTTCACAACTCTAATTGGCTTCAGTTTTCATCTACTACAAATCCTGCTGGTCATAGTGCAGACACATTTGCCATTTCATGTGATCTCACACAAATGATTTCTGAACCCACAAGAATCCTGATAACCCTAACCATACTCCACATCTTCTAGATCTCTTTCTTACATCAAACCCTCTTGTTTATAAAACTTCCGTACTTTCCGACCATTGTCTAATAGAAATCATTTCTACTGTACCTAATTCCACTGTTGTTCGCAAAACCGATAGAACCTTGTGGTGTTTTAAGTCAGCTCGATTGGAGTAATTTAGGATTTCTTTGCAACCTTTCCATGGCGTGAATATTGTTTTAAGTCGTCCTCTTCTTCGGACATCGCTCTTTCAGTATCTGAAGTCATCCTCATGGGAATGGAGTTATATAAGTCATTCACGTTCCCAACCCTGGTTCAATAAGGCTTGTGCTGATGCAATATCTTTAAAAATAAATATTAAATTAAATGGAAATCTAATAAATCGGTCGACAGTCATGTAGAATACGTTGGTGCTAGAAATATCTGCAAAAGTTCATCACTAAAACTAAAAACGAAAATGCAATGAACTAGCTACATCTCCTTTAGGCAGTCGTAAATTTTGGTCTTTAGCCAAAGCCATTAGTACAAACTTTGGAACATCTTCATTTCCCTGACATGTATTGACGGATCGGTAGTTGCTGATTCTGTAGACAAAGCCAATGTTTTTGTGGATTTGTTTGCATCAAACTCGTGTCTCAATGATTCTGGAAAAGATGTGCCCTAGTCAACTCTTCTTCATACGCTATGAAACCAATTCATTTTCGGTACAACTCTTGGAATCGATCATCAGTAGGCTTGATCTCAATAAGGCGACTGGTCCAGACGGTATCCCAGCTATTGTCTTAAAGAAATGTTCCCCGAACTAGTACCAGTCCTATCTAAGCTCTATACGATCTCTATGTCTTCTGGGAATTCCTTCATCATGGAAGTTAGCAAATTTCAACCTATTCCCAAAAAGGCGATAAGACCGATCCTCAAACTACCGACCAATTGCCATCACTTCCATTTTATCTAAAATCATGGAAAAGCCATCAATCAGCAACTGTTCACGTTCCTTGAAACTAACAAACTCCTTAGTGACCACCAATATGGGTTTAGGCAAAGTCGTTCAACAGGTGATCATATGTGACCCAAGTTTGGAACAATACAGTAGAGCAGTCCGATGAAACAGTTGTAGTCGCTTTAGATATCTCAAAGGCATTTGACCAAGTTTGGCATAAGTGTTTACTTGCCAAACTCACCTCGTTTGGGTTAAATGATACGCTCATCAACTGGGTTTCTAGTTTCCTTGATAAAAGACGAATACGTGTCGTAGTTGATGGCTTTTTTCAAAAGAAGTTAGCATTAACGCGGGCGTACCACAGGGATCCGTTATAACGCCTACACTTTTTCTGCTGTACATAAATGACCTTATTTCTTCAACAACTAACCCCATCCATTGCTTTGCTGACGATAGCACTCTTCACTGCAGTTCATCTCGGTCTACTCATAGTGATAATAAATAATAAATTAAAGCTGAAATAGCAAATTCAATCAACAAAGACATTCAACGTATTCTCGAATGGGGAAGCAATAATCTAGTTAAATTTAATGCTAACAAAACTCAGTGTTACCTTGTGTCCGCCAAAAAAGTTCGATCATTTCCTATTGTAAGTATGAATGGCTCAGTTCTTAAGCTTTCAGACTCTATTACTCTGTTGGGTATAACTGTATCTTCAAATCTCTCATGGGTTGACCATCTTCTGCCAGCTACCAATACAGCTGCTCGTAAAATTGGCTTTTTGTACAGATCTAAGCAGTACCTTACCTCTCGACAACTCCTTCTGCTGTATAAGGCCCAAATTCGGCCTTATCTGGAATATAATTCTCATCTCGGGTTAGTGCTCCCCAATACGCTCTCGATATCGTTGATCGTATTCAAAAGAGAGCGATTAGGCTTATAAATGACCCGTATTTAACTTCTCACATACAGTCCCTTGAGCATAGAAGGATGGTTTCAGTTCTTTCTTTGTATTATCGTTATTACAACGGCTATTGTGCTGCTGAATTATATTCTTTGATACCATCTCGGCTATCTTTGCGAGAAACTCGGTTCGCTCATTCACATCATCAGTATGCAGTACAAATCTCCAAACGGGCGCAATCCACATTTTCTACACGGCTTCTAAACTCTGGAATGATCTCCTAGTTCCTGTTTTCCTCTCACTTATGATATGAGAAAATTTAAGGTAGCTGTTCATAGGCATCTATAGGCAATTCATTATCCCTCTATCCATCCTCCTAAGTGTTCCTGAGTGCTTTAGCACGATAGGCCAAATTTAGCCTGTTCAGGTCCACAATTATAAAAAAAATTGTCTAGGGGAGTAGCAGGTGCACGCTTAAAATGCTTTACTGAAGGGGCGTAACGAATCATTGGGATTTCTTATGCGCGCTCTTGATGTAAAAAGTCATTGATCTAATGATTAATTACGGCTGAACATAGCGCAAATCCAAAGGGATCATTGTATGATACGTTGAAACCCGAGACGTAAATGTAAGGTTTGTTACGAACAAATGCATATTTTAAAATGAAGATGTCGTGCAATAATTAATATGAAACTGTTCCAACGGAAATCTTATTTTTATTACTTTTGAAAAACGGGGTGGTTTTTCGTGAGTAGATATAGTTAGTTTTGAAATCGAAGGGAGGGAGTTACAGTTAGAGTGTCAATCGAGCCAGATCGATTTTTGGGTTAAATAAATACCTTCATTGTAAACAGTTGGCCTTTAAAATAATTCTTGCGTGTACATTTTCTTTTGAATTCGCCACCACTAAGTTGTCTTTTCTTTCGGGGTTAAACCGCCTAGGTTAACGATTTGTGTCTGTGATCAATTAAGGAATATTTATTCTAGTGTATGTATTTTTATATAACTGAAAGCTCGCAGCCGATCACTTGACCAGTCTATGTAACGTATTAAAAGAATCAAACATTGCCTTGCAAAGGTATCTTATTCGTACGTGGACTCATTAAGCTGAAATATGCTACAATAAAAGATAGTACAGAGCCTCTCACTCTGGTAGTTGTGCGAATTAGCGTTGTTGGTTGTTGTTTATATTTATATTTGTGTAGAGGTGGGCTGAGGAACGGGTATATGATACCGATTTGGTTACTAATTGTAAAGACAATTACCAAGCGTGTACACACTCCCGAGATCAGATAACCATTCAACACCTCGAATTTTATTGTTATTGTTTTTATTGTTGTATAGATGAGTGTGTTAGATATTGCATATATCACTGAAACCCATCTATCTGAAAACGACACGTTCAAAATATATGGATACCAAGTGCATAGGAAAGACAGAAGCGCCCGAACAGCAGCAGAAGGGGTAGCTATACTCATTAAAAAGAAAATCATCCATAGTCCTACCGTAGACATTGACAACCTAACCCTGGAAACAATTGGAATCAAAGTAAAACTAAACAACCAAAGCCTCATATTAATAAGTAGGTTAACGATTGATCATAGAGATCTATTAAGGGAATATTTATTCTAGTGTAAGTAGGTACTTTCATAACTGAAAACTCGCAAGGTAAGTCTAAAACTAATTAGATATGAACGAAAATAGTTAAACTATATTAGTGATATAGAAGTAGGCGGCTTTTTTTTCAAGTTAACATATATTTATGTCTATTAATCTCATCTGGCATGAAGTTTTAAACGTCATTCTGACATAGATTATTGTTCTTATTTTACAACGTTGCCTGTTTTCGTTATGGACGTATAAAAAGAGATTGCATAGTTATCCTAAAAAACTATAATTAATAGCATACATGATTTTTCCTGAGATTTAGTTTGCAGCACGAGGACGAAGTCCGAGCTAAACATCGAGGAAAAATAGTTCTCTCCTGAAATGTATACACTATTTTTGCAAAACCAAATCAGTGGCCTTTGGAATTCGTACCTTGACAGCCATACCTAGTACCAGAAAATTGTTTAAAAAAAATGTGAATAATTTCAATAATTATGGGCCTGCATCATTTACTGTAAACGCAAATAAATACGTTAGTTCTTTAGTTCTTGTGGTTTTATTTGTACTCTGTATCTGAAACTGTCATAACATATAAACTTAGGGAGATAATGTGACATTTTTGCTATGGAGAAAATGTTCCACTTCTGTCCGATTTTAACAACAGAGAAACTAACTACTACTTCCGTTTTCGCAAAAAATGATTTCATTTCTTTTAATTTTTTAAGTTAGCATCTAGATGTCCATGAACCTCTGTCTGACATGAAGCTTTAAACGTCTTTTTGACATAGATTTTGTTTTTGTTTTTACAATGTTGCCTATTTTCGTAAAGAACTTATTGTAAAGAGGTTGCATAATTATCCTATTGTAAAAGAGGTTGCATAATTATCCTAATAAAAATACTATTAAAATTATTATTATTTCATTTAATTTCCATTTGTATTTTCATAAAATATACATTTAATAATTGAAAATTATTTACACCGAAAGAGCTCAAAACTTATATGAAAAAAAGTCTTTAACTTTGGTGCTAAATCCAAATTTTGTTGTGTAACGCATTAATTATTGATCGGATTGCTTTCAGTCATTAGAGTTTCTTATATAACTTTCTAAGTACTATCCAAATCTATTTTGGGAACTATTGGAACCCTTCAAATATTGTTTATCTATACTTGGAAAATTTATGACGATATAGATGAGACGCTGGTCGATTTTCAAAAGTTGTGATTATTCTAAAACAATTCTCGTATATTCTGAGCATACACAATTTTTTCCAAAGGATGATAAAATTAATTAGATCATTTTTAAACAATTAGTAAAAATAGCCCATTTTTCGGATAATTTAATTTTAAAAAATTATATAATTAATTTTAGCATCGAAACTTTTGGAAAGGCATTGTGCATGTCGAGAACTACACGAGAACTATTTGGAACTCTTAAAAACATTTATCGTTGATACTTTAAAGTCGAAAAATTCTATCAATATTAATCGGATCGCTTTCGATCATTAGTTTTTCTTTCAGACCTTTTCGAATACTATCCAAATTATTAGAACTCTTTAAAATATTTTTGTTAACATTTTGTTTTTTAAGTAAAAGGGCTGTAACTTTTCATTTTTGATTGTAATCTTTTTAAATTAGCGAGAACTCAGGAATGAATAAAAGAACATCAAAAGTTGATTGGAACTATTTACATGTCAAAATTGAATTTTCAAAATTTTTAATTTTTTTAATTTTCAAAACAAATTCTTCATATCAGGAACTCAGAACTTTACAAAACATAGTAATTTAGCGAGCCCAGAACTACTCAATCTCGATTTTCAATGTGAAGTTAGTACCGCATTTTTCATTTTTCAAATTAAAATTTGGAATCGTTAATGAGCGGAACTCTTTTATTTTTTATAATGTACTTCTATACTCTTTAAAAGGAACTCTAATCAGAATTATTGGAACTCCTTGTCGGGTGCTAACTTCACACGCGCCAACACAAGGATTAGCGACATCAATTTTCAGAGGCGCTAAAAAGGAAAGCAACGTGCTTCATTCCCAGCCCGAAGGGTAGGGTTTAAATTCCACCCATTTCCTCTAAAAAATCATAAAAATGGAGTTCTCATCCCGCCACTTCGCGCTGTTAATATAATTTAGGCCATGCTCCTTTCAGTTGCACGGATTTGCGGTATGGCGAAGGCGATTAAATTCAGTCTATTTTATTTTTCCACTTTAGTATAATGTCTATCAGCACAACGCACGCATTAGTGCCGAGGGCTGAGGCGGTTAAATTCCATCGCATTTCACTTAAAAATTCATAAAGATGGCGTTTTGATCCTTTGCGCTTTTATTATGTGTACCAATACAACACAAGGATCTCCTATTAGTGACAATTTTCAGACGGGGCTGAAAAACCAACGTGTTCATTCCTCCTGACGGGGAGGACGTGCTCGAGCTTTCCATGCTCTTTCAGCCAGAGTCATGGATTCCCAGAAAACATATATACATTACGTATATATACATGGTGGAATTAAGGATGGCTGCGGTCAGGATAGGATAGGAAGGAATGGAGTTAGGGTTCTAATGGGAAGTTATTACCCTAAATAACCGCATATGTGAATGAGGCAAATCTCCTGAAAAACATACATAAAAGGTACACGGTAACGGGGATCGAACCGATTACCTCGAATGCTAAGCAGACTGTGTTACCATAGAACCAACTCGCTTGGTCAGACGACCTGAAAGTTTACATCATTATCCAGACTGAAGGCAACGTCATCTAGTAATATTTACAACATTTACTAAAATGAATGGAACATTTAATATTAAAACCAAGAAAGAAAGTAGAAGATTAAAAAGTTCCTAAAGCAATTGTGTCCCGAATTTTCCTACCTCTTCCTGGGTTTCTGTTAATGATCGTCATTCTTAGAGAATATTCAAGTCACAGAATGAGAACTATTTTTTGAATTTTTAAAGGAAATGGGTGAAGTTAAACAACCTCAGCCCCACTGCAAATCGATGCCCCTAACAGGGATGCTTGTGTTGTGTTGATAAACATTACACTAAAAGCGTAGTGACTTTTTGGAAACCCTGTATATTTCAAAATATTTTAAATGTAGCTTGAATAAATCTGGATATACCTATACACAGACAGTTGCTTAATAGCGACGTGTTTAAATCTCTCAAAACTATGACCTATAAGGCATTCTTACTTTACATACTTGGGAATTACCTCATTTTACAACTGAAATCCGCAAAAATAACTGTACAGGGTGTTCTATAACAATTATAATTAATACATCACGCTTTAATTAGCAGTCATTTGAACAAATATTCGAAAATATCTCGAAAATTTTAAAAGTATTGTAAAATGGTCGGTAAAAGTGATCACCCAGTATAATGAAAAAGATTACAAAACCTATTTTATCAGAATTACAGACTTTATTATAAAGAATATTATTCTACTCAATTGGTATCTTGACCATCGGCTTCTAGATTTGCCATTTTTTTAACAAACGTTGAAATATCTCTAAAACTATAATGTTTTGAAGATATTTGAAATATATCACTATAATACGGCACGTTTTTCGACACCCTGCATATTTAAAAATATTGTTAAAATACAGCTTAAATTAACCTGGGAAAAAATCCGTATGAATATATATATATATATATATATATATATATATATATATATATATATATATATATATAGGTTGCCCAAAAAACGGAATTTCCTTTTTAATATTTTCTTTTATTTCTTAACCTATTTCATTGGTTTTGTTTGAAAGAGAATTGATGAAGACACATCACTAACTAATCTAATATTTTGTTTGCTTTGTTTAAAGAATATCGAAAGAAAATAGGAGTCAATATGTTAAAATGAACTTTTTTTTATGATTGGGGACCTGAACAGGCTAATTTGGCCTATCGTGCTAAAGCACTCAGGAACACTTAGGAGGATGGATATAGGGATAATGAATTGCCAATAGATGCCTATGAACTGCTATCTTAAATTTTCTCATATCATAAGTGAGAGGAAAGCAGGAACTAGGGAGATCATTCCAGAGTTTAGAAGCCGTGTAGAAAATATGGATTGCGCCCGTTTGGTACGACAAGTGGAAATTTGTACTGCATACTGATGATGTGAATGAGCGAACCGAGTATTTCTCGCAAAGATAGTCCGAGATGTTATCAAAGAATTTAATTCAGCAGCACAATAGCCGTTGCAATAACGATAATACAAAGAAAGAACTGAAACCATCCTTCTATGCTCAAGGGACTGTATGTGAGAAGTTAAGGACGGGTCATTTATAAGCCTAATCGTCTCTTTGAATACGATCAACGATATCGAGAGCGTATTGGGGAGCACTAACCCAGAGGTGAGAATTATATTCAGATGAGGCCGAATTTGGGCCTTATACAGCAGAAGGAGTTGTCAAGAGGTGAAGTACTGCTTAGATCTGTACAAAAAGCCTATTTTACGAGTTTTGGTAGCTGACAGAAGATAGTCAACCCATGATAGATTTGAAGACAGTTATTCCCAACTTAGTAATAAAGTTTGAAAGATCTGAGTCATTGATACTTACAACAGAAAATGATCGATCTTTTTTGGCGGACACACGTCAACACTAAGCTTCGTTAGCATTAAATTTAACCAAATCATTACTTCCCCATTCTAAAATAAGTTGAATGTCTTTGTTGATAAAATTTGCCATTTCAGCTTTAATTTCTTGATTCGACATAGAAGGTGGATTATCACTATGAGTAGACTGAGATGAACTACAGTGAAGAGTGCCATCATCCGCAAAGCAATGAATGGGGTTAGTTGTTGAAGAAATAAGGTACGTACAGCAGAAAAGTGTAGGCGCTATAACGGATCCCTGTGGTACCCCGCGTTAATGCTAACTTCTTTTGAAAAAAGCCATCAACTACGACACGTATTCGTCTTTTATCAAGGAAACTAGAAACTCAGTTGATGAGCGTATCCTTTAACCCAACGAGGTGAGTTTGGCAAGTAAACACTTATGCCAAACTTGGTCAAATGCCTTTGATATATCTAAAGCGACTACAACTGTTTCCCGGACTGCTCTAATGTATTGTTCCAAACTGGGATCGCATATGAAAGAAGATCACCTGTTGAACAACTTTTCCTAAACCCATATTGGTGGTCACCAAGGAGTTTGTTAGTTTCAAGGAACGTGAGCAGTTGCTGATTGATGGATTTTTCCATGATTTTAGACAAAATGGAAGTGATGGCAATTGGTCGGTAGTTAGAGGGATCGGTCTTACTGCCTTTTTTGGGAGTAGGTTGAACATTTGCTAACTTCCATGATGAAGGAATTCCCAGAAGACATAGAGATCGTATAGAGCTTAGCTACTTGCCTTTGTCGTGCCATACGTCAGAAAGTTTTTGACCGATTTCTAAGTTCGACCTCTCGTTCTATTCACAAATATCCAAGCTTTCGTAAAGTAACTTGCAAACATATACAGTGCGACTCGAAAAAGTTTCGTAAAGTTTGAATGTGCCCGCCATTTTGTTTATTAAACAAATCGCGAAAATATTAGGTTAGTGATATGTCTTCATGAATTCTCTTTCAAACAAAACCAAAATCAATGAAATAGGATAAGAAATGCAAAAATATATTAAAAAGGAAATTCCGGTATTTTTGGACAACCACCTATATATATATATATATATATATATATATATATATATATATATATATATATATATATATATATATATATATATATATATATATATATATAATATATATATATATATATATATATATAATATATATATATATATATATATATATATATATATATATATATATATATATATATATGTATTATTATTATGTGGTGTGTGTGTGGTGTGTGGGTGTGTGTGTGTGGTGTGTGTGTGTGTGTGTGTGGTGTGTGTGTGTGTGTGGTGTGTGTGTGTGTGTGGTGTGTGTGTGTGTGTGTGTGTGTGTGTGTGTGGTGTGTGTGTGTGTGTGTGTGTGTGTGTGTGTGTGTGTGTGTGTGTGTGTGTGTGTGTGTGTGTGTGTGTGTGTGTGTGTGTGTGTGTGTGTGTGTGTGTGTGTGTGTGTGTGTGTGTGTGTGTGTGTGTGTAATGTCTGTGTGCGTGTGAGCGTGCGTGTGTGTGGTGTGTGTGGTGTGTGTGTGTGTGTATGTGAGTGAGTGTATATACGTGTGTCGTGTGTGTGTGTGTGTGTGTGTGTGTGTGTGTGTACAGAGTGTTACACAAAACTATAATTAATATATCACGCTTGCATTATGAGTTACTTGACCAAACATTTGTATTATCTCAAAAATTATAAGATTAAGGTATATAACACGCTTAAGAAAGTTAAAAGCTTACATTTTAGGTAGTAATGCCTTTCATATATTGTAAAACCGCCAAAATATACAGTATAGTATTTAAAAATGTATAACCTTGATATTGCACGATTTTTGGACACCCTGTATATTTCAAAATATGTTTTAAATGTAGTTTGAATTAATTTGGATATAACTATGTACAAAGTTTTTTGAACAAAAAAGTGGATTAGATTCTAAAGACCAACGCATTAAGCGTGGTCCACCCTGTATAATGTAGTAGCAGTTATACATTAGTCCAAAACAAAAACATTAAATTTAAATTTTCTGATCTCAAAAGTTTAGCAAAATAAAAATTAGACGTGCCGTTTTAAAGCGCAATAGCTATATTTTGATGCACTACATCATATTGAGTGAACCACTTAAAAGCTAAGTCCCCACCATTGCGAAAATGATTGACAACATTTATTCAAACATTTTATAAATTTGGTTGTTTCAGACTGAACTATGTTGTCAAACCACGATCAAGGTGTAGACCCCCTCGCCCATTCCCAGCAATTTTTCTCGAGGAATTAAATGGTAATAACAGATTTTGGGCTCTATGGCCCTAAAAACATTGGAATTTCAAATGGGAACCATACTTTTTTATATCATATTTGGATTCAGCGTAAAATTCTACGTCAGCATACGTCTTTACTCTTTTTAGGGGCCCTAAGGCCCATTTGTAGGTTCCGAAAAACTTCTAAAAAGGTCGTGAGTACCAAAAACTTAAATTGGTATTGAATACCTTGTTTTTATCTTGAGTATTTGAGCAAATGAAAATGCTCCTATTAAAGCCCTAGAGCCCATTGTAGGGCCCTAATATGGTTAAGAAGGGTCCTGCATGGGAAAAAACAAAATCTGAAGTTCGTACCTTATTTTTATCTTGAGTATTTGATCCAATAAAGAAAATTAATTTAGTATCTTATAAGGCTTTAAGGCACCAAATCTCAATTTGAGGTGTGCACCTTATTTTTAGCCTTGATTGTGGAGGCAGTGAAAAATGTATCATTTTAAGCCTTAAGCTTTAAGCCCTAGGGCATTATTAAGAGATAAAATGTTAAATTCCTTACTGAATCAAATATTTAAGATAAAAAAGGTACATTCTCCAAATTTCGTTTTCTACCATACAAGATCCTTTTAGAACATTTTAGGGGCCCTACAAAAGGGCCGTAGGGCCCTTAAAAAAAGTAAAGACGTATCGTGACGTACAATTTCCCGTTGAATCCAAATATCAAATAAAAAAAGTATGGTTCATACTTAAAATTCCAAAGTTGGACTCTTTTAAGGTCATAGGACCCAAAATCCGATATTACCATTGGATTCCTCGAGAAAAATTACTAAAGGAACCTTTTTAAATTTTAATTTTTTTGCCTGAAAAAGTTATTAAACAGATTCCAGACTTTTTGGATACTCTGCATATAGTGCAACAGTCGTAAAACCAAGTACGCCAGAATTTGCTGTTTGAGGATAGCGTGAACCATTTTGTAAAAGTGACCTTATTTAAAAAATCAGAGTAGCTCATACGCAGGTGCATTTTAGCCCCGCCTACTTCAAATTCTTTAATGAAATTAATTTTATCCTTTACTACATCGTTAGTGCACAATAATGCTTACTTGATTTTCGTTAGTACACGTTACCGGTAGAGATATTAAATTATCATTGCCGCGATAGTGCACGTCAGCGCATTTAAGGTTTTCGTTAGTGAAATGTTGCTTTACGAAAAATTAAAAGAAGTGGGTCCTTTTGGCAGAGTTATTACTAAATCTTCATTCTTACATCTTCAAAGAGGTTTCAACATCTAAGGTCTGCCCCTCCCCAACCCTTTGGCTTCCTCTTAATTGATTAATTTCCATATTAAGGATGTACAAGTTTCAATCATTAGTTGCACTGTTAGTGTACTTAAGACTCGTTAATGCAATGTCGTTTTTCGAGAAATCAAAAGAATGCTCCCCGCCAAGTTTGAATATTGCAAGAGTACTAGATTTAATATGTAGTGCAGTGTTAGTGCATGTTGGTTGCACCTCAATTTTTATTTAGTGCAATGTTACTTTTCGAGAAATTAAAAGAAGTCATTGGCGGGGTTGTCGAAATGCTCCCCCACCAATTTGAATATTGCGAGAGTACTAGATTAAATCTTTAGTGCAGTGTTAATGTACGTTAGTGCACCTCAATTGTTAATTAGTGCAATGTTACTTTTCGAGAAATTAAAAGAAGTAATTGGCGGAGTTGGTGAAATGCACTTCTGCTCAATGTGAATATGGCCGAACTACTAGAGGTAATCGCTAGCGTTAGTTAAGTTAGAAAATTGTTACATATTTTCATTTTCAGTTGGTGAAATCTCAAACATAACCGTTGTTCGCCATGGAGGGATGGTTCGATGTAGATATGGTTAAATATTATTAAATATGATTAATGTATACATATTAAAGAATAATTTAAACAAACAAAAATTATTAAGCATTCTCTGTTTTTTAGTAAAGTCGGTGAAAAAGAGAAGATGTTGTAGCGACGTTTTTTTATCTATGGAGGGGTGGCTTAATGTAGATATCGTTAAATGTTATTATATATTGTAGGTAGCGGACCGCGAAATTTTATTATTGTAATAAACGGTGTTCTGCCAAAACTGTCATGACTAATTGTTGAAAATTTCTATACGCGCGCTTTTGAATTAAAATGTCATTGATTTAATAATTAATTACTGCTGAACATAGCGCAAATCCAAAGGGAGCTTGGTTTGTAGGTTGAAACACGAGACCTAAATGTAGGGTTTGTTACGGACGAATGCATATTTTAAAATTAAGATGTTCAATAATGAATATGAAACTGTTCCAACATAATAGTTTGCTGTTGAAATTTTGATCGAGCCGGATTGCTTTTATTTTTTTAATTAAAAACTCCCGTTGTAAATCGTTCGGTCTATAAATATTTTGTCGTGTACCAACTAAAACGCTAATTCGTTATTTTCTTTTTGTGTATGTTTTAATTTAAATTTTTCTAAAAATGAATCTGTAATTAATCGTCGCGGCGTCGGGTTTTAAACCGCGTATCTTAACCCGTAGTATTGGTGATAAAGTGTTTAACTAAAGGGAATATATTAAAGTGTAAGTAGGTATTTTTATATAACTGAAAGCTTGCAGCAAATCATTTTACAAGCCTATGTAACGTATTAAAAATCAAACATTACCTTGCAAAGGTATCTCATTCGCACGCGGGCTCACTAAGAAGAAATCTGCTAAAATAAAAGACATTACCGGGCTCTCTCACTCTTGTATTTGGGTGAATTATATTTATATTTGTGTAGAGGTGGTCCTGGTGAACGTGTACAGGATACCGCTAGGTTATTAATTGTAATAGGCAATTGCCGAGTGTGTTGACACTCCCGGGGCCAGATGACCATTAAACGTCTCGAATTTTATTTTTATTGTTTTTATAGTTGTATAGATGAATGTTTAGCCTGAGAAAGGAGCACTGTATTTTTCTAACACACTCAAACTTGTACATCGGTCACGATGTTATGATTTATTTACAACTTACCTTTGTAAGGCTTTTCTTAATGAGTTTTTTGCCAGTTTGTTGAAGTAGAATTGTTTGCCTGCGAACTAATTTCTCTTTACATGCAATTTATTGTAATTTTATGTATGTATTTTGTGCTTTAGTAGTCACTAAACAATTGTGTACGTGTAAATTCCTTCTCTATTTTCTTTTGTCCTTGCCTTTACTTTATCATCACCTGTGCAATTTTACTGTTGTTCTATTTTATATGTACCGTAATTTGCATCATTTTTTTATGTGCTTATTTATTCTGTTTATTTGACACAATTATGGGTGTGATTACATGTTTTTTTTTATTGTGTTTATGTGTAACTAAACCGCTTTAATGGTGTTTTGTTATATATTTAACCCTGTCATTGTTTTTTTTTGTGTTATTTGATTTATTAATGTACCTGCGCAATTACTTATTTATGAATAAAGTGGATTTTATTGGTGGTTCTTTCCCACAATAATATATTAACGAGCTGAACCATCCTTGCGCAAAGCTCGTTAAGTAGTTTCATTGTTTACCTGCCCCACATGATGCAACACTTAACCCCGTCCAGCCTATCTCAGTCAAATAGCACAACGTGCCTACCATCAGACGGTCAATTCGTTTGATCAGATTTGAGGTTTGCGAGTAATTAAATATCAGACTTATAAATAAATTCTAATGTTTTAACTATTGCCAGGAAAGTCAATGTAAGGCAAGCAATTAATTTGAGTAATAGTAACATTATTGTCAGTAAAGTCAAGATAAATCACTTAGCGATTGTTTTGTTTTTGAAGTTTTATTCTTGCAAATAAGTCCCAATTACACTTTTCAAGATAGCGTTACATGGGGGACGCTACAATATTAAAGAGTAATATAAGCAAAAAAAAAAAAATTGTTACATATTTTTAATTTTGTGAAAAGTCAAACAAACGCAATAGTGAAACACAAGGATACGCTATTTCTCTATGGAGGGGCGGTTCAATGTAGATTCAATGTACATTTAACGGCACCTACATCGAATTATCTCTCCATAGAGAAATAGTGTCACTACAACAGCGTATCCTTGTGTTTGACCTTTCACCGAATTTACTAAAAAATTCAAAATATGTAAAAATATTTTTTCGCTAAGATTATACTTTATATATGTATATTTTTTATTTCGTTAATAAAACTTGCTTATATCAGATTCGACATAAGTTGTATTATAAATTATTCTGAAAAGTAATTGCTCACTTCACACTAAATATGCACCAATATGCACATTGTATTGCTGAACTTTCTGAGTGACTTCCTATCGGTATTTCATTTATCCTATTTATAGCAGAATTAATGTAGAACTAGTGTAACTGTTGAGGACAAGGATTTCCCTTAAAACGTTTTTAATCCTACCGACCATATAAATCACATCCCCAAATTTGACATTTTTCACAAAAAAAAAAGAATAGGCCACTGTTATTTAGCCTATTTAAAGCATAATACATATACGACTGGTTTCAATGTAGAGGTCAAGAATTTCCTTTAACACTTTTTTACTCCTGCCAACTATATAAATCACATCACCAAATTTAAAATTTTTTCCAAAAAAAAAAGCATGGACCAAGTTTTAATTTAACCTATTTTGCACAAAAAAATATGCACTAAATCTTATTCTATTTATACCATAATGCATATAGAAGTAATGATAATAATTAAACATCAATTGTGAGAGTAAACACACATTATTAAAACATTTTTACCTCTACATACCATATAAGTCACATTAATCAAGTTTGAAATTAAAAAAAAAAAATATATATGCACACCCAAAGTTGATTTATCCTATTTACAGTATACTGTATGCAACTGGTGTCGAGGTTGAGGACAATCATTTTCTTTAATAGCTTTTACCCCTACCTACCATATTAAGCCACGTATTCCCAAATTAACAATTTTTCCAAAAAACGAAAAACATGAACCCAAATTTTATTTATCCTATTTACAGGATAGTGCATGAAGAACTGGTGTCAATATTGAGGACAAACACTTCCTTTAAAACCATTTTACCCCTATCTATCATATAAATCACATATTCCCAAATTTACATTTTTTGCCAAAAATGAAAAAATATGCACCAAAAATGACATCCTATTTATAGCATAATGCGTGTAGAACTAGTGTTAATGCTGAAAACAACCATTTCCTTCAAAACATTTAACGCCTACCTACCATACAAATCACATATTCTCAAATTCAAAATTTTTTGCAAAAAAACAAAAAATATGCACCCAACTTTTATTTATTCTATTTATAATACATATAGCATAATGCAAGAACTGGTGTGAATGTTTGGACGAGCACTTTTTTTAAAACGTATAAATCACATATTCCAAAATTGAATTTTTTTTTAATGAAAAAATATGCACCCAAAATTTGATTTATCCTATTATAATACAATGCACGTAGAACTAACTGATGTCAATAATTAAACATCAATTCTGAGGAAAATACACCTTAAAACTTTTTTATCCCTATATGCCATATAAATAACATATTCCTAAATTTGAAGATTAAAGAAAAATGTAAACTTTCACGATTACACATAATTAAAATACTGATCTTTTGGGTTTTTAAATCGTGTATTTTTTTAATTATATACTATGTCAAATTAATGCGTTACGATAACAATTACTGTTATCGTCCTCATAATATCTTCAAGAATTACTTGACTTAGAACATATTTATAAAATAGGAAAAAAATCAAAACGCAAAAAAGAAAAATACACGATTTAAAAACCGAAAAGGTACGTATTTTAAATAAAAAAAAATATGCACTCAAATTTTATTTTTTTTATTTAAAGAATAATGTAAGAACTCGCGTGAATGTTGAGGACGAGCATAAAACCTTTTTATCACTACTTACTATATTAATCACATATCCTCAAATTAAATTTTTTCCCAAAAACTAAAACGTATGCACTCAAATTTGATTTATCCTATTTATGATTTAATGCACCTGTCAATAATGCAACATCAATTTGGAGTGCAAACAAACTTCCTTAAAACTGTTTTACCTCTACAAAACACAGAAGTAGCATCCTTTGACTCTGAATTTTTTTATAAAATAATCTGCACCCTTACTTGATCTTTCAAAATTTTGAAAAATAGTATTACTACCGAAAAAGATTACTGTAAGTGTTATCAAAATGATCAGATTATTATATAACTTAAATATAAAAATTCACTAAATTAAAATTTTTCCAAAAAATAAAAAGTATGCAATTACATTTCATTTATCCTATTTATGTCATAATGCATATAGAATAATGAGCACAAGCATTTTATTTAAAATCTTTTACCCAAACTTACCATATAATCACATATCCTCAAATTAATTTTTTTCTCCAAAAACAAAAAATATGCACCCACAATTTATTTATCCTATTTATAGCATAATGCCAGTTGAAGTGACGGCGATAATTAAACATCAATTTTGAGGGCAAACACTCCCTTAAACTTTTTTATCTTTACATAACACATAAGTCACATCCTTTGAGTTTGAATTTTATTACAAAACAAAAAAATATGGACCCAATTTATAGCATAATGCATGTAGAACTAGTGTTAATGTTGAGAACAAGTAATCCCTTTAAAACTCCTTACGCCTACCTACCACATGATCACATATCCTAAAATTTTAAATTTTTTCGCAAAAACAAATAATATGCAACTAAATTGTATTTATTCTATTTATAGCATAATGCAAGAACTGATGTGAATGCTGTGGACAAGTATTTCGTGTTATCCCTACCCTATCATATAAATCACACATTTCCAATTTTTTTTCCAAAAAAAAATATGCACCCCAAATTTGATTGATTCTGTTTATATTGCACGTAAAACTGACGTCAATAATAAAGATCGAATGTGAAGGCCAACACACATCATAAAAACCTTGTTACCCCCTTACGCCATATAAATAACATATTCCTCAATTTGAAAATTTAAAAAAAAAAAATATGCACCTGAATTTTATTTAGTCACATCCTTTAAGTGTGAATTTTTCCAAGCAAAAATATGCGCTCAAATAGTATTTATCCTATTAATAGCATAATACATGAAGAATTGGATCGATGTTGAGGATAGAAGCATGATTTTTTTTACAAAACCAAAAAATATGCCTCGAAGATGGATTTATCCCATTTATAACAATGCAAGAACTGGTGTGAATGCTGACGACAAGTATTTGCTGTTATCCTTACCTATAATATAAATCACACATTCCCAAATTAAAATTTTTTTCCAACAAAGAGAAAATATGCACCCCAAATTTGATTGATCCTATTTATATTGCAAAATGCACGTAAAATTGACGTCAATAATTAAACATCAAATGTGAGGGCCAACACACATCCTTAAAACGTTTTTAAAAAAAAATATATGTACCTGAATTTTACAGTCACATCCTTCGAGTGTGAAATTTTTTTACAAAGCAAAAATATGCACTCAAATTGTATTTATCCTATTAATAGCATAATGCATGAAGGTCAATGTTGAGGATAGCAGAATCTTGATTTTTTTTTACAAAACCAAAAAATATGCATGCAAGATGGATTTATCCTATTTATAGCTTAATGCATGTAGAACTAGCGTTAATGTTGGGGACAACTATTCCCTTTAAAACCGTTTACGCCTACCTACCATATAATCACATTTCCTCAAATTTAAAATTTTTTCCAAAAAACACAAAACATGAAATTTTATTTATCACATTTATAGCGTAATGCAAGAACTGGTGAGAATGATGTGGACAAGCATTTCCTTTAAAACCATTATAAACCACGTGTACCCAAATTTAAATTTATTTTCAAAAAATAAAAGATATGCACCCCAAATTTGATTGATCCTATTTATATTGCGTAATGCACGTAAAACTGACGTCAATACCAAATGTGAGGGCCAACACACATCCTCAAAACCTTTTACCCCATATGCCATATAAACAACAATTTAAAAATTAAAAAATATATGCACCTTAATTTTATTTATTTTATTTATAGCATAATGCAAATAGAAGTGATGGCAATAATTAAATATTTTGATGGCAATCACACTTCCTTAAAGGTTTTTACCTCTACATTTAACACAAAGTCACATCCTTTGAGTATGAATTTTTACAAAGCAAAAATATGCACACAAATACATGAAGAATTAGTTTAATGTAGAGGATAGAAGCATAATTTTTTACAAACAAAATTTGCATTTATCCCATTTATAGCATAATGCAAAAACTGGTGTGAATGCTGAGGACAAGTATTTCATGTTATCCCTACCTATCATATAAATCACACATTCCCAAATTTAAATTTTTTCCAAAAGAAAATATGCACCCCACATTTATATTGCATAATGCACGTAAAACTGACGTCAATAATAAACATAGGGCCAACACACATCCTTAAAACCTTTTTACCTCCATATGCCATATAACTAACAATTTGAAAATTAAAAAATATGCACCTGAATTTTATTTATAGCATAAGCATAATGCAAATAGAAATGATGGCAATAATTAAACATTTTGGTGGCAAGCACACTTCCTTAAAACTTTTTTACCTCTACATAACACATACAGTCACATCCTTTGAGTGTGAATTTTATACAAAGCATAAATATGGACTCAAATGGTATGTATCCTATTAATACCATAATACGTGAAGAATTGGTTTAATGTTGAGGATAGGAGAAGCATATTTTTTTTACAAAATCAAAAAATATGCATCCAAGATTGGATTTATTCCATATATAGGATAATGCAAGAACTGGTGTGAATGCTGAGGACAAGTATTTCCTGTTATCCCTACCTATCATATAACTCACATTATCAAATTTAATTTTTGTTCAAAAAAAAAAAAAAATATGCACCCCAAATTTGATTGATCCTATTTATATTGCACAATGCACGTAAAACTGACGCCAATAATTAAATATCAAATGTGAGGGCCAACACACATCCTCAAAACCTTTTTACCCCCATATGCCATATAAATAACAATTTAAAAATTAAAAAAAAAATATGCACCTTAATTTTATTTATAGCATAATGCAAATAGAAATGATGGCAATAATTAAACATTTTGATGGCAAGCACACCTCCTTAAAAAATTTTTACCTCTACATTTAACACAAAATCACATCCTTTGAGTATGAATTTTTTACAAAGCAAAAATATGCACTCAAATGGTATTTATCCTATTAATAGCATAATACATGAAGATTTAGTTTAATGTTGAGGATAGGAGAAGCATAATTTTTTTTACAAAAAAAATATACATCCAAGATGGATTTATCCCATTTATAGCATAATGCAAGAAGAGGTGTAAATGCTGAGGACAAGTATTTCATGTTATCCCTGCCTATCATATAAATCACACATTCCCAAATTTAAATTTTTCCAAAAAAGAAAAAATTTGCACCCCAAATTTGATTGATCCTATTTATATTGCATAATGCACGTAAAACTGACGTCAATAATTAAACATAGGGCCAACACACATCCTTAAAACCTTTTTACCTCCATATGCCATATAACTAACAATTTGAAAATTAAAAAAAATATGCACCTGAATTTTATTTATAGCATAAGCGTAATGCAAAGTCACATCCTTTGAGTATGAACTTTTTACAAAGCAAAAATATGCACTCAAATGGTATGTATCCTATTAATACCATAATACGTGAAAAATTGGTTTAATGTTGAGGATAGGAGAAGCATAATTTTTTTACAAAATCAAAAAATATGCATCCAAGATGGATTTATTCCATATATAGGATAATGCAAGAACTGGTGTGAATGCTGAAGACAAGTATTTACTGTTATCCCTACCTATCATATAACTCACACATTATCAAATTTAAATTTTTATCCAAAACAGAAAAAATATGCACCCCAAATTTGATAGATTCTATTTATATTGCATAATGCACGTAAAAATGACGTCAATAATTAAGCATCAAATGTGAGGGCCAACACACCCTTAAAACCTTTTTGCCCCCATATGCCATATAAATAACAATTGGAAAATTAAAAAAAAATATGCACCTGAATTTTATTTATAGCATAAGCATAATGCAAATAGACATAATGGCAATAATTAAACATTTTGATGACAAGTACACTTCCTTAAAACTTTTTTGCCTCTACATTTAACACATAAAGTCACATCCTTAGTGTGAATTTTTTACAAAGCAAAAATATGCACTCAAATGGTATTTATCCTATTAATACCATAATACGTGAAGAATTGGTTTAATGTTGAGGATAGAGAAGCATAATTTTTTTACAAAATCAAAAAACATGCATCCAAGATGGATTTATCCCATATATAGGATAATGCAAGAACTAGAGTGTTGCTGAGGACAAGTATTTCCTGTTATCCCTACCTATCATATAAATCACACATTCCCAAATTTAAATTTTTTTCCAAAAAAAAAATATGCACCCCAAATTTGATTGATCATATTTATATTGCATAATGTATGTAAAACTGACGGCAATAATTAAACATCAAATGTGAGGGCCAACATACATCCTTAAAACCTTTTTACCCCATATGGCACATAAATAAATTAAAATTAAAGAAAATATATGCACCTGAATTTTATTTATAGCATAACTCAAATAGAAATGATGACAATAGTTAAACATTTTGATGGCAAGCACACTTCCTTAAAACTTTTTCACCTCTACATAACACATACAGTCACATCCTTTCAGTGTGAATTTTTTACAAAGTAAAAATATGCACTCAAATTGTATTTATTCTATCAATAGCATAATGCATGAAGGTCAATGTTGAGGATAGTAGAATCTTGATTTTTTTTACAAAACCAAAAAATATGCATCCTAGTTGGATTTATCCTATTTATAGCTTAATGGATGTAGAACTAGCGTTAATGTTGGGGACAACTATTTCCTTTAAAACCTTTACGCCTACCTACCATATGATCACATTTCTTGAAATTTAAATTTTTTTCCAAAAAACACAAAACATGAAATTTTATTTATCTCATTTATAGCGTAATGCAAGAACTGGTGCGAATGATGTGGACAAGCATTTCCTTTAAAACCATTATAAATCACGTGTACCCAAATTTAAATTTATTTTCAAAAAATAAAAATATGCACCCCAAATTTGATTGATCCTATTTATATTGCATAATGCACGTAAAACTGACGTCAATAATTAAATATCAAATGTGAGGGCCAACACACATCCTTAAAACCTTTTTACTCCCATATGCCATATAAATAACAATTTAAAAATTAAAAAAAATATATGCACCTGAATTTTATTTATAGCATAAGCATAATGCAAATAGAAATGATGGCAATAATTAAACATTTTGATGGCAAGCACACTTCCTTAAAACTTTTTTACCTCTACATAACACATACAGTCACATCCTTTGAGTGTAGATATTTACAAAGCAAAAATATGCACTCAAATGGTATGTATCCTATTAGTACGTGAAAAATTGGTTTAATGTTGAGGATAGAGAAGCATATTTTTTTACAAAATCAAAAATATGCATCCAAGATGGATTTATTCCATATATAGGATAATGCAAGAACTGGTGTGAATGCTGAGGACAAGTATTTCCTGTTATCCCTACCTATCATATAACTCACACATTCCCAAATTTAAATTTTTTTCCAAAAAAAAAATATGCACCCCAAATTTGATTGATCATATTTATATTGCATAATGTATGTAAAACTGACGGCAATAATTAAACATCAAATGTGAGGGCCAACATACATCCTTAAAACCTTTTTACCCCATATGGCACATAAATAAATTAAAAATTAAAGAAAATATATGCACCTGAATTTTATTTATTTTATTTATAGCATAACTCAAATAGAAATGATGACAATAATTAAACATTTTGATGGCAAGCACACTTCCTTAAAACTTTTTCACCTCCACATAACACATACAGTCACATCCTTTGAGTGTGAACTTTTTTACAAAGCAAAAATATGCACTCAAATTGTATTTATTCTATCAATAGCATAATGCATGAAGGTCAATGTTGAGGATAGTAGAATCTTGATTTTTTTTACAAAACCAAAAAATATGCATCCTAGTTGGATTTATCCTATTTATAGCTTAATGGATGTAGAACTAGCGTTAATGTTGGGGACAACTATTTCCTTTAAAACCTTTTACGCCTACCTACCATATAACCACATTTTTTGAAATTTAAATTTTTTTCCAAAAAACACAAAACATGAAATTTTATTTATCTCATTTATAGCGTAATGCAAGAACTGGTGCGAAGGATGTGACAAGCACTTCCTTTAAAACAATTATAAATCACGTGTACCCAAATTTAAATTTATTTTCAAAAAATAAAATATCACCCCAAATTTGATTGATCCTATTTATATTGCATAATGCATAAAACTGACGTCAATAATTAAATATCAAATGTGAGGGCCAACACACATCCTTAAAACCTTTTTACTCCCATATGCCATATAAATAACAATTTAAAATTAAAAAATATATGCACCTGAATTTTATTTATAGCATAAGCATAATGCAAATAGAAATGATGGCAATAATTAAACATTTTGATGGCAAGCACACTTCCTTAAAACTTTTTTACCTCTACATTTAACACAAAGTCACATCCCTTTGAGTGTGAATTTTTTACAAAGCAAAAATATGCACTCAAATGGTATTGATTAATACTATTAATACATGAAGAATTGGTTCAATGTTGAGCATAGGAGAAGCACAATTTTTTACAAAACCAAAACAGATGCATCCAAGATGGATTTATCCCATTAATAGCATAATGCAGGAAATGTGTGAATGCTGAGGACAAGTAATTCCTGTGTTATCCCTACCTATCATATAAATACACATTCAAATTTAAATTTTTTTCCAAAAAGAAAAATATGCACCCCAAATTTGATTGATCCTGTTTATATTGCATAATGCACATAAACTGACGTCAATAATTAATCATCAAATGTGAAGGCGAACACACATCCTTAAAAGCTTTTACCCTCATATGCCATATAAATAACAATTTAAAATAATATATGCACCTGAATTTTATTTATTTTATTTATAGCATAACGCAAATAGAAATGATGACAATAATTAAACATTTTGATGGCAAGCACACTTCCTTAAAACTTTTTACCTCTACATAACACATAGTCACATCCTTTGAGTGTGAATTTTTTACAAAGCAAAATATGCACTCAAATTGTATTTATCCTATTAATACCATAATGCATGAAGGTCAATGTTGAGGATAGAAGAATCTTGATTTTTTACAAAACCAAAAATATGCATCCAAGTTGGATTTATCCTATTTATAGCTTAATGCATGTAGTAGAACTAGCGATAATGTTGGGTACAATTATTACCTTTAAAACATTTTACGCCTACGAACCATATAATCACATTTCCTCAAATTTAAATTTTTTCCAAAAACACAAAACATGGAATTTTATTTATCTCATTTATAGCGTAATGCAAGAACTGGTGCGAATGATGTGGACAAGCATTTCCTTTAAAACCATTCAGAAAATAAAAATATGCACCACAAATTTGATTGATCCTATTTATATTGCATAATGCACTGCCTTAAAACTTTTTTACTACTAACATAATACATAAGTCCCATTCTTTATTTAAGTTTGAATTTTTTACAAAGCAAAAAATATGCACAAAAATTTTATTTATCGTATTTATACTTTAATGCATATAAAACTGATGTCAATAATGTAACATCAATTTTGAGGGTTAAACGTCCTTTCTCAATATTTTGAACGTTATTACAAAAAATAAGGATTTCTGTTTTGCAAATTTATTGCCAATTTCACATAGGTTGTTGACATGAGTTTAGGAGTAAGTGAATATAAATATGATCAGATTATTTTGCAATTTTAAATAGTTCCTAGACAAATAAGTAAAATCAGATTGCAATTTCACTTTTGATAAATATCTTTTATATGCGGTAGGCTTAAGGTTAAATTTGTTTTCTTTGTAAACCTTAAAATTCCGAGTTTCCGTTGTTTTTTGCGATATGCAATTGTTTGAAAAAGGTAGAAAGAATCCCTAAGGAAGAGTTAGTTTTGTTTCACAATTTTGAATTTTGGAAATGAAACCTGTTGATAAATAATTCCGTTTGAATATCAAAATTTAAGCGTATTCTTATTAGCACTTTCAATGAAATTATCGATGTTTCACTAATAAAAGAACCTCGTGATTTTAATTTACGTTTATAAATAAATTACATTCTATAATCAACTTTGTTTTAGATCTCAATTTAGCGTAACATTTGTCATTGTTATAGACTTATCATTAAAACGGTTCTTCTACTTTTAATCAATTGTGTGGAATAAGTAAGTGTCATTGATTCAAGTTCAAATGAAACATCATTAGACAAAGTACCGAAAGGATTTCTCATTAATCGTTTATGATAACACATTTTTGAAAAAACTCACCTGTCTATTTTATCCAATCCCGATGATTGGTGCAGGATTGTTTGTTGTTTGTCCATTTCCACAACACATGGTGTTAGTAATTCCAATTCTATAAAAATTTAAAAAAATTCGATAATAATAAATAGAATTATTGAACAACCTAACTACATTTTCAAGGGATATTATTATTAAATATAAATGTAGGTGTCCCCATTAATAAATGTTTTATTAAACGTAAGGTATTAGTACGTATTTTTTGTGAATTCGAGTGAATGTAGATGGAGCACAAAAATAATTGTAGGTGTAAGATAGCTATTTTTTCACCTACTTTATAATTGTTTTTGTTCCCGAGATAGCTTACCTCTCCTGTTGAAAGGACGGACCCTGACGGCAACTTTAATTTTATCAGAAGACATTGTAGTAAATTTATAATACCGATTTATTTTAAACAAAATTAAACATTGCACATTTTTTTAACGAAAGTCTAGATATTTATCCATTTTCGAACATAGTAAATTCGAGACTTCACTTATCACTTCACTTTTACATATCACACTTCGCCATTTTATTACTTCGGAATATTGGTATCTGCGCTCTGTTATGCTACGAAGTTGGCAATCTATTATTATTTAAGCATGCGCTTTAATCTCTTTTCTAAACCATATCCAAATAAAAAATCGGAATTTATTATGATTGTTAGGCAACACATCAAACTGCAGTGAGATCATTGTCAAAAATACTTCATATAGGTGTTTCTGTACTAAAATAAAAATTTGAAAATGTAAACTTTCACCATTGTACATAATAATTAAAATACTCAACTTTTGGATTTTTTTAATGATGTATTTTTCTATTTCTATTTGATATAAATCTATACGTTTCGATAACAATTACAGTTTGCTTGAGACGTTAAAACAAATTTCCGAAAATATGAAAACGCAAACATAAGCCTGCTATTAATATAATAGTTTGGTCAAAGAACGTATTATATGTTCTTTGGTTTGATAAACGTATAAAGCCAACTATGGAATGTAATTTTAGTAAAGAATTACTAGACCCTTAATACACTTCTTGTAAAGTATGGACACTGGAACGATGGCAGGATCTGCATCAACCAAAATACGCCCACATACCGCACAAAAATAAAAAAAAACACCGAACGCGTTTCAATAGCTAAGTTATCATCGTCAGCAGTCGACTCGGATGAATTTCTAACATATACAGGGTGCTGGAAAAATGGCGTATTAACTCTACGGTACGTTGTTAAGGGATGTTCCCTGAGTGTGAGACAAATAGTAAAAAAATTCTCTTATATGTTTGAAAATAATGCCGTTCAATGTGGTGATCTTGAAGTGCTATAGTGCTATAGCTATTA
Source organism: Vesta saturnalis (assembly GCA_036346205.1). NCBI lineage: Eukaryota > Metazoa > Arthropoda > Insecta > Coleoptera > Lampyridae > Vesta > Vesta saturnalis. Next base: position 744,325 of record JARFJB010001320.1, read on the forward strand.
AAAATAATTATTTCCAGCTGATTTATACAAACAACTATAATTCTAAACGATTTTGTTCATTAGTACTACGAATTTTTAAGAAATTTTAAAATAAAAAATTTTGAAACTGTATTCAAAACCACAAAAATCTCATTTGGCAACATAGCTTTTAAACAATGAAAGGAGTATAATAAAAATCACATTGACATGTAAAAATATTTTGTTATCTAATTTTCCAATGTTTGACAGTACATTTACTTACTCACAAAGTTCAAATACCAGTATTTTAGTGAAAATGTTTTTAGTTATAATTTAGTTTTTATTTCATTGCTATAAGTTTGAATTATGATTATTAGAATTTTAAAATTTACTTAAGTTTAATAAAGCATTACATTCATGGAAACACAGCTTTATAACCTTTACTTACACATGCAGTTACATGCCAACGTTGCCAACTTTTTTTATTTTTAAACCACTGTATTAGAATAACTATTACCCAAAGAACTTTTTTTATGCACAGAAAACATTCTTTAATCTAATAGTGAAGAGTTGACACGGCATTTTCCAACACCTGTGGTTTATATATATATATATATATATATATATATATATATATATATATATATACAAACCTGTATCAGTCGCGATCGGAATCGCGTGAGGTACGAACGTGTTTCTGTGGCTTTATGGACTGTGATTGTGTGTTTAACAGTTTTATACTACTCAGTTATTAGTTTATTTTATATGCAGTGTTTTAAAAAAATAATTGGACTATTTTCATTATGGGTAGAAAAGGCGATCTTTCACCATGTAAAAAAGCTGAAGTGAAGGCCCTTGTGAATGCGAAAATATTTACAAACCGGGAAATATCAGGAAGAGTGAAGGTTTCTGAAGCTAGTGTACGACGCATAAAAAAGAAAATTGAGTCAGGTGAGGAATTAAGCTCGAAAAGAAAGAAAGGATGCGGTAGAATTCTAGCGTAAATGCTTCTGAGCGCACTGTTCGAAGAAAATTGAAAGAATTAGATTTTAAGGCCTATCGCTCCGCCAGGAAGCCCAAGTTAACAGCTGTAATGAAAGCAAAGCGCCTACAGTGGGCCAAACAATGGAAGACAAAGATATGGACTTCTGGAGATCGGTAAGATATTGTAATTTAATAAAAAATTGATACATTATTATTATACAGGTCTGCTTCAGTGACGAAAGCACATTCGAAATTTTGCAGAATAAAGCTCTGTATGTGCGTCGTCGTCATGGAGAAAAGTTTCATCCTGACTGTGTCGTTCCAACGGTTAAACATCCACCAAAGTGATGATTTGGTTCATCAGCAAGGCACTGGACGTCTGTACGTCGTAAAAGGAATAATGAGGCAAGATCAGTACAAAGAAGTATTACAAAATCGGTTGATTTCGCAGTTCAGTGAATGGTTTCAAATGAGAACTATTCACTTTCATGCAAGATGGAGCTGCCACACTGTTCGGTCTGTTAAAGCTTTTGGCAGAAGAAAATATCCTCTGTTGGATTGGCGTAATAGCCCTGATATGAACCCAATTGAAAATGAGGAGATGATGAAAAGAGAAGTGGCTAAAGATGTGATCACCAACAAAACCCAGCTCCTAGAAAAGATTATTCATGTGTGAATCATCATCCTCAAATGCAGGAGACAGTACAGTCTTGCATTGATAGCATGCCGCGCAGAATTAAAGCTTTGATAGCGGCTAAAGGTGGCTCAAGTAAATATTGACTTTACTTACATTATTTTCACTTTTCTTTAAAACTTAATAAACATATGATTTTCTAATTAATGCTGTTTTATTTATGTTAAATTAATCGATTGGATAATATAAAATAAAAAAATCAATTTAAAACAATAAAACGGTACAATATCACCGTAACTAATATTTGCATGAAAGCTTGCAGTGCGTCTAATAATTTAGAAAATATATATATATATATATATATATATATATATATATATATATATATATATATATATATATATATATATATATGTAATATATAGCAAACCATTCGTCCCATATTATATGCGACAGTCTTGTTTTAAACACATCATTTCGTATATGTAATCATGTTAATAAAGAATAAGATATATATATATATATATATATATATATATATATTGTATGTATATAAGACACAAGAAGATAACTACAATTTACGAAACTATTGTTGACTTTTGTCAACTTAAATAAATACCGCGCGATCTCGCTTATGAGGCAGTATTAAATATCAAGTCTAGCGCGAAAAGAATTTGCTTACGACGGCGTCTTGTAAGTAGGTAAGATTGGAGACTTTTGGAACACACCACATTTCCAAGGTTACCACAATCTCAAGGTCCCACCCGCCCAAAGTTACGCAATAAGTAGGTCATGTCTACATAGAAATTTCCCAAGGTCGTACTTTTCTAAGAATACCACACTGTATGGTGTAAAAAATACGAAGGTCACTAACACTCAACACATTCACAAGGCTATTTGCGCACCCTACCTACTCAGATAGACATCTCACTTTTTGAATGCTTGCTCATGTAATTTTTTACACTTCTCTGATACCACACTTAGAACCAAATTAAAAAAAGATAATGATATGCTACTATATTTATTTGTTGTATGTACACATGTAATCAGTGTAAGTGCAAAAGGTCCTTTCCACTTCTGTATCATTACACCTGCGAGGACGTGGTGCAAGTAATTGAGCGTACGTGCAGTGTAGTGCCCATCGGAGATGCTACTGTAGCGGAGTATCAGTTGACCGCCATTGGTTTATTCGAACTCCACTCATGAATCATTCAACCGTATCGTCTGAAGATATGGAATGAACCCTGCTGCTGCAAGCGATGTAAGTGAGTGAACTCCAGACCATGTTCGATACGTAAGTAAACGGTTATCGAAACAATTGTAATACTGAGGATAACAAAATGTTGGTGTCACGTCGCACATCTTCTCACCGTAGAACACAGTAAGATACTAACAGGAAATAATTTATTATATACAATATATACATTACAAAAAAACTAATTGTCCAAATAATACACTTCTCCGCAGAGCATGCATGAATCATCTTCATATACCTCGTGCAGCATTGTTAGGGGCGCTCTACACGATAAGCACCAGTATTCTTGGTGTGGCATGTGGTAAATTACGACCCATCTATCCATATGTGTATGATGGTCAATAACTCGGTATTCACTTGGTTGCAAGGCTTTGTAGCAGGCATAGCATAAATGCATATGGCCAGCAAGATGGTAACGAGTATGAAGAGCAAATGTGTGCGAATAATATCCCAAATTACCCATGAAGGCATGATGGTGGAGATAGCGAATTCTTTTATCTAGGTTGGCAAACCACTCAGTATTCCATTGCACATCTTCATATGTATTCTTTAATGCTTCTAATGTCGTAGAAGGCAGTAGACCTTTTTTTTTAAATTGCACCTAGTTGGGAATTAGTTCACATACTCGCCGCACACTTAGATTAAAAAGTGATAATGGTTGGTAGCACTCCCTATAATCCCAATTGTTCTGTACTGGGCTAATACACATACTGACAATGGTGGAAATAACACGATACTATATGTGTAGTTATCCCTACTTTTAAAGAAAGGAAAGACCTTGTGAAAGCATATGTATAGTTAACCTTGAAGAATGACATGATTGATATCGACATTGTGTAACCTTGGAAAAGTGGTAAACGTGAGAGTAATAGAGTGAACCTGGATAATGGGAGACCGTTTGGGGGGGAAGGTGGAGGGGAGCTCGTTGAAGTGATTGGTGAGATCCCACCAACTTTGCAGAAACGTCGTGAATAAAGGCCTTCAAACGGTAGGATTGCTGAAGTAACGTGCAGTGTGGCGGTCAAGGTGAAGCAGGTAACTTTGACGGTAGAAATAATGGGGAAATTAGGATATAAATGCAGAAGGAGTACATGTGAAACCAGTATTGTATGTAATGGAGAACATATTACGTCAAGCGGTAGAAAAGGCGAAGATTGTGAGTGTTATGAATTCAAGTGGATGTCGTGATATTTTAATTAACAATGTGCAGTATTTTTTACATAAAAGTAAACCAAAGTATGTTAGTGTCGGTCCAATTCAATTTTGAACCAGTCATGATACTTAGTGGATCTAAGAGTAATGGAGTGGTGTTTGATAAGCAGGATTGGCACATACTTATGGACAATCAAGGGATAATTACAAATTATTTCTACACACCTGAAGGGACATGGCTACCTACTAAGATGGCTTCGAAAACGATATCGTATGAAACTATTAACAAGACGAAAATTATACGCATTTCTGATTGTGAAGAATTAGAAATCTATTTAGGATGGGAGTCTATAGAACAGTTATGGAGACTTCTTAAGATAGTCAGTTACCGATTGGATTTAGTACCTACTATGGAATTTCCTGCATTTTATAATAAAATAATACATGCGGCAGCGGAAAACCCTGATGTTGACATGCACAGGTTAATAGTTCCATTACAAGATATATTTGATCTCAATGTAGCACGTGTTATGGAAATTGTAGAATTTGCCAAGGAGAAAATTGATATTGACGTAGAAGTTGGGAAAACCGTTAAGTAATAAGTGGGCGTAACGACTAAAGCGAGAATAGGGAAAATAATAAAGTTTAGTCAATATGTGGATGTGTTATAGTGCAGAGTCGTGGCCTAAGGCTGTGGATTGTGTTAGTGCAGTGCAAAGATTAATATGCCAATTTCAATCACTAGAATTTGATGCTGAACATGAAAAAGTGTATGGGCGGGGTACGTTTAGTAATGACTATTTAGATAATCTAGTTTATAAGTATGGTAGTGGAATACGTCTGTGTGAGAAATATTTTCTATCGCATGACGATGATGTAGAGTGCTTTTGTTGTATTAAGCGGTTTATAGAAGACCTTAGAGAAATATCTCTGGAACAATTTGTACATGAAATAGAATGTCATTTGCCAAATTCTATTTCAACAGATGACAACACGGCAAGTGAAGGAGGTCTGCATTAATGAGCTCAAAAACGTAGTTCAATATGTGGTAGGATGGGAGCGAAAAGGAGAATGGGAACAGTTAGCAAGAGACTCTGCACGCTTTAGGAAAAGAATAGAAGGGTGTAGTCAAATACTTTCAGCTGTCCTGGAAAAGCAACATCGTGATTACGTATTTATGAAACGCTTTAGTAGTGTATAGTATTGTATGTATTAATAATAAATAAAAAAAAATAAAAAAAGAGTTATTTATTACATCATATTACAATATATAAAAGGAATCATACAGAGCGTATTATATAATGTCTTTGTTAGAAATCCATGAATTGTGAGAAGTATCATACCCTAACCACTTAACAAGAGACATATTTCCTCGACGTCGTATTACACGTTCAACTAGGTGAATGTCAGGATGTTTGAAGTTCTGGCTCATAGAAACGTCCCTGTATCTCTTCATCTCGACTATCACGTAATCTGTAGGTAATTGGACTGGAACGTTTCACTACTGATATTCGAAAGACTTCGTAACTCCAATTAGGCGTGTAACCCTTAGAGAATATGCTTCTGTATTTGCTAATACGTACATAATCCCCTACTTAAAATTTAGGTGTCTTGCGGTCAAGAACTTTATGACATTTTAAATGTTTCAAAATAGAGGCAGCATTATTTTCCGTTACTTCTATAGGTTTGTATCCGGTGGTTCTATGCTTTCTTGAATTATAATCCACAACAATTTGAGGTAATATTGATAACCATTTATAGGAACCTTGCACACTGAATGTTTTCCACATTATTGCTTTAAGAGTGCGATTTGCACGTTCAACTATACTACTCTTCAAGTTGGAATAACTACTGTAATGATTAATATTAAATTTTTTCATAACTTTTTTAAATTCAGCATTATAAAATCCATTCCCATGTCAGTTTGTATATGTGTAGGCGTCCTTTGCAAACCAGACAAAAGTTTATTCAGTACATCTGCGACTAGTTTACTATTCTTGCGTTTGATGGGAAAAGCCCAGACATATTTAGAGAAAGTATTTATTATCACTAAAATGTATCGAAATCCATTATTTACCCGAGCGTAAGGTATCATTTCCACTAAATCAGCTTGAAAGAGATCATTTAAACCTTTCCAGTACTACACAACGCCGCGGAAAATTTCTCCTTGCTGGTTTGTGCAGTTCGTCAACAATATCAGCTTTACTCATTTTATCACTTTCGATTTTAGTAGAATCTCTATGATGAATGGTTGTTCTTGCGTTGACACCGTCTGGTATTATAGGTTGAATCACAGCTTCCTTACGTATAGTTTGACTAATTAGAAACATCGGTGTCGTATACAGTAGACCATCCACTTGAAGATGAGGTACTTGAGGTGACCACATACAATGCGTTGTACACTCTATATAAGGAATCAAATATTTGCCATCTGTACCCAATGGAATATCTACTGTCTTCTTATGCAATAAACCTTGCAAGGTAAAATAAGTTTCGTAATACACATCACCTTGTTTCGTGGCATCACTATGATGATAAGTAATATGTTTACCAAGTTTATCTATTGTCATTTGATGATGTAGGTGTCCACCAAATTTATCTATCGACATCAGTGCTGGATATGTAGTAGTGTCTAAAGTGATGGTCGTTGTAACAGTGAAATGAAATGAATACAGTAATTGGTTTATAACCAGAGATCCTACTTTATTACTTTCGCTTTACGTAATTCGTCATATATATATATATATATATATATATACATACATATATATGGTTGTGTGTGAGTGTGTGTGTGTGTGTGTGTGTGTGTGTATGTGTGTGTGTGTGTGTGTGTGTGTGCGTGTGTGTGTGTGTGCGTGTCGTGGTCTGTGTCGTGTGCGTGTGTGCGTGTGTGCGTGTTGTCGTGTGTGCGTATGTGCGTGTGTGCGTGTGCGTGCGTGTGCGTGCGTCGGCGTGCGAGCGCGACCGTGCGTGTCGTGCGTGCGAGCGAGCGTGCGTGCGTGCCTGCGTGTGCGTGCGTGCGTAGTGCGTGCGTGCGTGCGTATGCGTGCGTGCGTGCGTGCGTATGCGTCGTGCGTGCGTGGTGTGTGTCATACCCATTAAATAGTTTAGTAGTGAATTGTCAGTCAGTGTGGTATCAAGCATAGTTCTCCGTGTAATAGCTATAAAAAAGGTTCTGGATTAATTAACACCTTAATAAATAAATTACCCGTTGAGTTACATATACTTGGGTACAGATAATGCGGTCCGGGTACCCGTTTACGAGAACGATTAGCTCGCGGTGACAGAGGTATTAACGAGCTGGACGAAGCGTGTAAAGAACACGATATTGCCTACTCGCAGTCAAACGATCTAAGGCATCTCCACATAGCTGATAAGGCTTTGCAACAAAAAGCTTGGAATATATTTCTTTCCTCAAACGCTACCTTTGGAGAAAGAGCAGCTGCATTAACCATATCCGGTATACTGAAAGGAAAAAGAACAATGGGAATGGGTAGCAAATCACGACGTAGGAAGCGTTCTCACAGAAACAGACCAATTTCATTCAACAAAGCAGTGCTTCTAGCGCGACGTTGTGTTGGTGGTAAACTTCGGTCATCGTTCAAATCTACGGTACAACAAGCCTTAAACGTAATTAAAAAATTAAAAAATCTTGACACACAAGAGAAGAATATTACCAATACCAGAACGTTGGGGATTCATACCTCTTATTCCCCTATTTGCAGCATTAGGAGCTTGGGTGGAGGTGCAGTTGCAGTTAGAGGGATATACATACGAGATAAATTACCTACACGAATCCATACGAATGAATGTGGTATCGTGAATCTGGATGATCAAAATAACAGGGGAACACACTGGACGGCTTACATCAAGCGTAATGGTATTACATACTTTGATAGCATAGGACATATTAAACCACCATTAGAATTAATTCACTATTTTAAAAGTGATGGTAGCAGAAACACTATTGACTATAACTATATCAAGGTTCAAAACTTCAATACATACAATTGCGGTCATTTAGTCTTACGATTTTTATATGACGGTTCGTTTTGATTCTCAGCAGTCGTTGCTTGATCGTAATATCGTACACATTTACATTTACCGATGCAAGCAGTATTTTGCAAGCCAACTTTAACCCACCGATTTATCTTGATAATGAGTCGGAATATGTAATGGGGTTAACTAGTTTTGAATCTTTCAATACTGTACAAAACGTTACTTCCAATAATAACCAACTGATATTTGAAGGAACTAGAATTACAATACCGCCAGGATCATATGAAATTGCGGATGTGAATAAATATATAAACGATACAGTGAAGGGTTCAAATAAATTTTTAATTTCCGGGCGAACAATAACGCTATGAAAGCAACACATGATATTAACTTTAATGTAGAAAATTCTGTAGGACCTATACTGGGATTTAACAAAAAAGTTTACAAAGGTCATGAATTACATACCTCTGAAAATCCTATTAACATTATTAAGATTAATTCGTTAATTATCGGATGCAATATAACAAGTGGAAGTTTTAAAAATGGGGAGGCGTCACATATTATTCATCAATTTTTTCCCAGTGTACCAGCGGGATACAAAATAATTAAATCTCCACTACATGTCATCTATTTACCTATAAATACATCCACCATTTCAACCATAACACTTAAAATAGTAGACTAAGTAGTAGACAAAGATAAACATTTTACCGTCTGTATACCTCTAAAATACAAAGTATGGAAGATTATTGACAAGTTATCATGAATATGCGACAGCAGTAGGTATACGTTCCAGAAGCGATGCTGATTGTTATAATGGTACCGCCGACGATTCTAAAATAACCCTAACGCGCTATAATTTGTGGTCCTTCCAATTGTGGGAAAACAAACACCATGCTTACTCTCCTAACTGAACTGAACGGTCTTCGTTTCAAACACGTGTCTATTCGAAATCGTTGAATCAGGAAAAGTATCGACTCTTGGATGAAATTCTAGATCCCATGAAAGATATTGGTTATTATTGCTTCAGCGATAATGCTGATATTATGGAACCGAGCGTGGCAAAACCCAATTCAGTTTTTATCTTTGACGATATCGCTTGCGAGAAACAAAACCATATTAGTGCGTACTTTTTAATGGGACGTCATACTAACGTTGACTGCTTCTACTTGGGTCAAACCCACTCTAAAATCCCCAAACAGCTGATTAGAAACAACGCCAACTTGATAGTACTCTTCGAACAAGGTGATTTGAATTTGCGTCACATCTATGAAGACCATATCGCCCCAATAGTAAGAATGCAGCTGTTTCGTGACATGTGCTCAGAGAGTTGGCGAAATCGATACGGATTCATGGTAATAAATAAAGATGCTGAAGTACAGAACGGTCGTTTCAGGAAAGACTTCGATCAGTATATAATATCATAGCGGTATCGTTGAAATACCATTTGGGAACAAACGGCCTACAGGTAAACAGCCCCCGTTTCAACAGGATACATAACAGACCTGTTTTAAACAGAGCTTGTTATTTACCTGTTAGTCCTGTTTATCTGTTTTATTCTTGACCTGCAGCGATGGATAGCAAGAGATTGGCGTTGACGAAACGTAAAATTCCAGTTCGTAAAGCTATACAGCAAAAACGATGATCATCTTAAGGAGGATCGATTTACTAGACATGTTTCATTAAAGCTTACAAACCACTCATTGAACCACTTGCAAAAACCGAAAAGAAACTCGAACCGTTAGTAAAGACGAGGCCGGAGGAGGAGGTATTTGAGAAACCGTCACCAAAACGTTATTCATCCCCTATCAAAAAGAAAACTTCACAGATTCAGCAGTATAGTACCACGCCATCAATACCTTATCATTTGCGAGGAATTAACAAATGAAGATCATCTTATTTTAGTCCATTCACTCGACTTCCGTATTTTCAAAGAAATCATCTGCGTCAAGAGACGCCATCGTTCCTCGGGACTAGTGTGATTGGAGATATTGTACCCAGGTGGAAGGAGAACATGTAGCCACTACGACCGATTCTATTTTACTCGATACCTCTGCATGGAGAGAATTTCTGGAACAATATGGTCCATTACCAGGAACATACGTAGAGGGCATGCTAAGCGATGCATCGAATGCAATTGAAACCACTTATAGAGTTCTTTACGACATTTCAACCGATAAGTGGGCATTTGGAGAAACAACCGTAAACATATATGGAAAGGATTTTGTTATTAAGGGAGTTCGGGGCAATGGTATGAGCGGCCTCTATGACCTAATCATCATGAAAAATAATAACTAGCGAAGACGAAGTCAACTATACACAGATCTTGATTGCAACTAATGCAGCTCGTCGCGATAACGACCCATTTAAACAATTGAAAGGTACACGTGCCAAAAAATATGCGGGGATAATTAAACCCTTACTGGAGAAGGCGGAGGTGACGGTTGAATACAAATACTGGAACAACGTGTATGAATTGATTTAAGATTTGGAAGACCTATGGGCGGAAAGAATGGCCGGTAATACTGGACACGTCAACGATAACATACCAATCGTTGAAGAACTATATAAAGATGGATATATTGAGAAACCTTCTAAAATTTTTTTAGTAAACTATAGTTTGCGCAACGATAGACAAATTTGAACGTTTCATGTCCACGCTCAATCCCATAAACTGCTAAAAACGCAATTATCCATTACCGACGATAAGTTCAATGTGGAAAATAAGTGTTTAAGTAATGTAGCCGATCCCATCGAACGTCAAGATCCGCTGACCTTACAGCACTATCAACTTACGAGGTTCCATTTAAATGAGTACCGCTTGAGACAGGTGGCCGATCCTCAAGAAGACACCGATGTCAAAAATAAAGGCAATTCTGAGTAAATTGATAAAGGATGGAACAGGTGGTAAACGAATTGCATAAACCGGCACGTAAAAATTTTCCTCGGACGCACTACTATTAAAGGATTCGATAATCTATGGCAAGCCGATTTAGCTGAATTTGTACCTTACACCAAACAGAATAAAGGCTACAAATACATACTGGTAGTTATCGACAGTTTCTCTAAATACCTATGGACGAGGGGTTCGAAGCGAAGATGGGTGCAGACGTAACAAAAGCTATGCCAACCATTTTTAAGGAACGGACGCCTAACAATCTGCAAACAGATGTTGGAAAAGAGTTCTACAATAATCTTTTCGATAAACTGATGATAAAATATAACATTAATCACTACTCCACTTACAGCACAAAAAAGTCTAGCATATCATAAAGAGTGATTAGGACAGGACCATCAAGAATACCCTGTACAAAAAATTTAGGCTGCGCTGAAAATACGTATAGATTGGAGGACTTCTCGAGGAAGTAACGACGGAATACAATAATCGTAAACATCGAACGATCGGAACGAAACCTAGCGAAGTAAACGCTAACACAACGCTTAATGTATACTAGAATCTCAAAATCTTTAATAAAAACCACCGATTCATGGTGGGCGACATAGTTTGCATTAGTAAATTTAACAGCATATTTGATAAAGGTTATATACCAAATTGACTGAGTTAATTTTTTAAGGTTATTAAAGTACGCGTAACCAATCCGGTCACGTACTTGCTAGAAGACATGAAAGCGACAACTATATTAGGTAGATTTTATGAGCAGGAACTGCAAAAGTCTGAATATCCGGACGTGTAGTTGATTGAAAAGGTCATTCGACGTAAAAAGAATAAAGTTTTTAAATACAGGTCCGAATACTGACTCAACGTTCTAATGTCAAAAACATTCCATACTTTTAAAGCGCATATGCTTCACTACTAACACCTTCGTTTTGCAAAAAACTAAATAATTCCTATTTAGACGGTACAGAGGTCTCATTTAACTTTTCCTATGAATCTATATACTCATATCGAAAAACACCGTTCGTATTTATCAAATCGAATTCCGATTCGTTACGGCAGTGCGATTTAATTATGTCATTATCCAAATAGGAGCATAACTTCTTATAATTGCTACTCAGAAATCGACACGAGTCGATAAATCTAAACTGAATGCTCCTATCGTATTATCAACATGCTTCGTAATGGAGATATACTTTGCTTTGTTTAACGGTGAGAGTTTAACGGGTCCAGTAATACCGGTTGACAGTTCTTCGATGAAAAAGTGGTAATCGTACCCGCTCAGGTTATGGACTACTACAGGGATCATTGTAGAATTTTGAAAGTTTAGTTACAGTTATTATAGACATCCCTTCTATAAATCTTCATGAGAAGCGAGTGGTCGTTTATTTTAGTTTCGTTTTCTAGAAAAGGGTTTTCATATATGTGGCAATGTGTGGCCTACTCAAAATTTTGTTGTTGAATCGAGCTTAGCGGATGCATGGGAATTGCGTTAGTAATAATTAAATTGACAGATTTTGCAATAATAAAATACTTATCTTTTTCGGTTGAAAAATTTTTCAACTTTGACAAAATTGTTTAACAATTTCACAATTTAACAATCTTTAACAATTTTTAACAGGTATTAGTACTGAGGAAGATAACTGTAAGTGTTATCGAAACGTTTAGATTGTATAATTTAAAATACACCATTTAAAAAACCCAAAAAAGATAAGTATTTTATTATGTGTGATAATGGTGAAAGTTTACATTTTCAGATTTTGCAATGTTCCATAACTGATTGATAAGCCACGTAATACGATCTGGTCCTCTATAGCAGAAAAACTTTGACAAGAAGTTATCGTAAGAGCACTTGAGATAAAACGCAATACTGAAAGGTATATATATATATATATATATATATATATATATATATATATATATATATATATATATATATATATATATATATATATATGGTTTTGGAATAGTTTCGTGTTTACGCATCTAATTCTGGAGAATTGTTACATTTTCCAAGATACTTTCAATATCTGCGTAAATAGCAGTAGGAATGGTGAGTAAACTCTAAATACTTCTGACACGTCGGGCAATATTACTGAACATTTATTTAATTGACGACAGTGTGTAAAGTGTTTCAGTAATATGCTATTGGAGGAAAAATGATTTAAACATGTTACAAAAGAATGTTTTGTGACCTCGATTACAAAGTTAGGAATACAACAATGCTGATATGTCCTTAATCCATGCAAAGTGAGAATACCCGTTGTTGTTCTTTGTCCCGTTTTCGTTAGAGGAGAGCACTAATAAATTTATCGCGTGAGAAGCATCGTTGTGATTATCACTTATCATAAATGGCAGTACATACTTTCTTACTATGCAGTATCAATTTATAGATAGGCGATTCAGTTTTTTGAATTTTTTATATTTGTTAATTTAATGGGAAATTTAATCGTACCCCGATTCAATACCTCATCGAAATGGGGATAGCTTTTTATTCTATGGGGGTTTCGGTTTGCAGAATACAAGGTGGACACCACCGATCAAAACAAACAAAATTTATCGTTATTTTTAATATCAATGACGACCCTCTTGAGTGCAATAAAACGTGGAACTTTCATATAAGTTAAAATCCCACCCCTTGACGGGAATGTAATTTTTTATTTCAAATGCAAAATTGCACTTAGAGCAAACCCCGATCCTTCCTCTTGAAACTCTTCCAGGTTAACTTGCAATTTGGTGGCAAAATGCTTTAATTCTACATTCATATTTTGGAGGTTAATAAAGTGGCATACCAGTACAACATTCACTATTAACAAAGACCTCTTCAACATGACATTAATGTTTCTAATAAGACTATCGTATACCTTTGTTAAAAAAAACTAGGGGATTTTTGCAACCCCAATTGACTATAATATCCGTTAATAACCTGGAATCTAAACAAAACTTGAGAGAATACCAAACTAAACTTGACGTATTGCGGTCATCACCCGCCCCCGTTATATGAAAATACTGCACAGCACACATAACTCGAGTATTTTCACGTGGGAGCAAGACACGTAATCACTTTCAGCATCAATAAATAACGTCTTATATAGACCAAGTGCTCGACCTGCAACAAAGCAATGATCATTCAACTAGCCAGACGCTACGTTACATTTTTCTCATTTCTTGCAAAATACTTTGGCTCTCTGCTCTCCCCCTCTCCTACATAATAAATATATAACGAAAATGCTTTCGTTGGTTAAGTCATTTAACGTCAGTGCGGTAAAACGAAAACAATAAATTACCACTACATAAAAAGAAAGCGTTTAGAATAAACACTCTGCAAGACATGAATGTGTGTGAACCGAAGAAAAGTGGTGATGTACCAATACAAAAGTTCATTCAGCGGGAGGCTAACAACCCTTAATGGCTTCACCATATAGCGTCATCACAATCATCTCGGATGATGAGTAAATTGTTTTTGCATGATTTTGTATCTGCAATATTTTAAATAGTTTGCTAACCTGAATAATTTCTTTACAGAGCGACAAACGCACTAGAAGCTTTGCTACAGGACCTGGAGGGGGATGATAGACATTTATTTGAACCCACCGTTCAGTAATTACTACAAAATATGCAAGTCCATAGCTATTATAATGTTTTATTTGTAGAAGCACAATGAATCTTATGTTGATACCCGCGCCACCAACACCGTCACCAATGGCTGAGCTTTATCAATCTCCATAGTAAGTTACAAAGCACTACATAAAAGAATTTATCTAACTTGTATAATTGTTTGCAGTCATGAAAAGATGGTGACCTACCTTCCATTTGTAATTTGTATAATTTCAACGTTTGCATATTCGGTATAAGGTACATCAAGGAGTTCTATTTTTAGAGCGTATTTATAAGTTTCTAAATATTGCGATACGTATGCAATGAAATTGATTTATAATTGCATCTTTCAGTTCAGTTACATCATTTCTTCGGTTGAATCAATATACATCTATAATTCAGTAAAGCACCTTTATTTAGTTTGCAAATTTTCATGTGCATCATACAACTCCGTAAAGCATCTTTATTTAATTTTCATTTTTACACATACTACAAACGCATAGGGAATATAAATACATTAGTAAGACCCTTAGTATAAACGTGCTTTTTTCATATAACTCCCCAAAACCACCATTTTAACGTTTTCCTTTTCAGTATTAAGTCTTCTATTTGCCACTTTCTTAAAGACACCATAAAAATGGATGCAAACATTAAAAAAACCTTAGGATAATCGTGCATTTTTCAATTTCCGTTGCACTTCATATAATTCCAAGTCCCGTTTTAACATCTTTTTTTCCCGTATTAAGTCCTCTATTTTCCGCCTTACAAATGGACGTTTGTATTGTTTTTTCATTATGACGCTGTTCTTTCTGTGAACTTCTTTACCTCAATGAGCCTACATCTGTCTAAAGACTCGTTTTATATACACATAGTCCTTGTCTAGCGCAGTTACGAACCACACGTATCTAGTTACTCCTTTTAGTGATACAGCGAACGTAATGATGCTCTCACAATCATTTTTAGAGTTAAGATCTGAACCATGCTTACCTTCCGGCTATTTTTCGCTATAATACCTTTTAACGAGGACGCGTGGCTAAGTGCGGTGCACTTAGCCACGATAACAACCATTTCTACGTATTTTTCTAGCTACCTTTCATAATCTAGTGACTTTTCTGGTTACGCGCTATTTTTAACACGCCTCACCTATTTTTAGCAACGATCATTTTTAGCTAAAACGCGAACCGACTAGCGCGACCACCGAGGACATGAACCGGTCATTTTTAGCTATGATGCCTTTTATACAGGACCCGCACCGCACTTAGCCACGATATCGACCATTTGTGCTTATTTTTTCTAACTACCTTTTACACCCATTTCACAATTTAGTGACTTTTCAAAATCTAGTTACTTTTCTAGTGACAAAGTGAATTAGGGTTGGCCCTGTATTACTACTTACATAATTTTGCTACGCACGTTACAGTAGGTACATTGTTTATTTGTCTAGTTTTGTTTTAGTTGCATAACAAAATGCATTGTATTATTACATGACAATTCAAAAAAATTACGAAACGGATGAGGATATTTTTTATAATGAAGATTACTAAATTGTATAATATCATGATAGACAGAAATAGTTTGCTTTTGTCAAGACAGATTGCAAGTGGAGTTCAAGTTCAAGTTCAATAAAGTTTATTAAAATTTCATGATACATAACAATACAGGTATTTACAATACGTATTACAAGATATAGTATTATACAATAAAAGAAAATAAGTAATAAAGTGTTGTGTAATGTTTGCGGTGCGCTGCTCAGGATTCTTCATCCTCTTCAGCGCAAGGATTGCGTAGCTGTTGGTCTTCGTGATTGTATGTAATGCCTGTTGACATCTTTGTGTTGAGATTTGTAGTATTCCAAAAAAAGCGTTGTAGTGATGGTGTCGCTGTTGTGTGGACTGTCCTGTTGTCGCTCGATTGTGTCTGATATTGCTGATGGCCTGCGCATCTGAAATAAATAGAAGCATGTATTAGATGTGTGAATATATTATCGGTGTTAACAGAACAGAATTAAATAAATTATAGATACTGTATACCTAGCTAGGGTACCAGTCCTCGCTCCGGACTTTTGTTTGATTACCCGAAAAGGGCAACCACCTCTGAACGGTGCGTGAGGATCACTCCCCACAGGTCCATCGCAATTTGCGCCTGAGTGAGCGTCGCTGTCACCTTGCGGATGGCAGGTAGGGCCATCTCCATATCGAGACCTCCGAGGAGGCCCAATATGGCGTCGAACCCTAAGGCGGGTTGGGCAGGCGGGGTAATGACAGCGGTGGGGCCCGCTCTCGGTGCTTCCATCTTCTCATTCTTGCCTGCTACCGGTCGGGGTTGAAGAAGGCGCCGCCATCGGTTGTTGTCCTTCCATCTTCTTCCACTATGGAGGCCGAGGGAACTTCGGGCAGCCCCTGTAGCTAGCGGGGTGGTCCCCACTGCAGTTAACACACTTAGTCCGGTCTGTACGGGTTTCGTGCGTTCACTGGAGTGGTGATCTCCGGCGCACTTAACACAGCGTGCTGTCGCCCTGCAGCAACGCTGTGTGTGATGGAGACCTTAACACCGGTGACACTGCCCGATGCCGGATTTCCGCCGAAAATCCTCTACAGTCACGCGGAGGCGGGCGACGTGCTTTACCTCCCAGATCTTCTTGTTGTCTTCCTCGGTCGGCAACTCTACCATCACGACGGGGATCGGACGCCCTCGCTGTTTTATCCTGTAACCGGATAGTTCTATGTGCACGCCGCGTATCACTACCTTAGTCAATCGCGCGCTCTTTGTCTGAAAGGTGTGACACGGAGTACACCTACCCATATACCTCATCAGCCTGTCTCTGCCCTGGAGTGAGGCAGGCAGGATCCGCATTCCCTCGCTGAAAGCCTTGGCTTCCATGAAGGCCTTTGTTGTTTTCTTCGGCTTTTTTCTGTGTTTTGAACTCCTCGTCGGTAGATCCCTGGCTGGTTTCTTGTCTCTGGATCGGTGCGGGGGCCGCGTTGGACGTCGACGGAGCCGTTAATGGGGCCTCCACTAACGGGGCGACGTCTGGTGGCGGCGTCTCTTGTGTCGTCTGTTTCTCTGTCGCGGTGGTGACGGTAGGGTGCCTGGTTTCAAACCATACCACATCGGCTCGTCGGTGGTCCCTGTCCCTCCGACGTCCCCGAAGTCGTTCCAGACCGCATCGTCGAACTATTCGCACAATCTGCGCCACATCGTGATAACGACGTGAGCAGATTGTTCTATTTTTTCAAATTTAAAATTAGCTTATGCTAAATTATCGATGTTAATCTATCGGATCTCAACTTTGGGATGGTGCAAGTGGAAGTAATAATGACCTTATAAGTACTGTAACGCAGCTTAATAATAGTGCATGATCAGTGCGCATACGCAAGTGACATGCGGCTATTTAGGCGAATGTTGGGGTAGTAACTTCCTATCACATCCTAAACTGCAATTCTTCCGGTCCTATCCTAACGGCACCTACCATTAATTATTCAATGCTTACATAGGTACCTAACGTATGTATGGACGTTGGGATACACACATAGCGACATGGTCACTGCTTATACGCACACCATGTGTGGCTATTTAAGCGAATGCTGGGATAGTATCTTCCCCCTCAGAACCCTAACTTTGTTCCTTCTGATCCTATCCTGACCGCACCTACCCTTAATCCCACTATGCATACATGCTTAAAGTATGTATGTTGGGAATCCATGCTTGTGACTGAAGGAGCTTGGAAAGATCAGGCAGCCCGCCACATGACCTTTTCCTTTTATTTTTTAATAATAGTAAGTGCTTATTTACATTTAAACCATTTACTTTTTGTAATATTTGAGAGCCGGTGGTCTTACAACGTAATACCTCTGAACATCCGGCTAAATTAAAAACAAAGCCAAGCAGCAGCTTAAAAAACTATAACACTATGTTCGTTTACAAGTCAACAAAATTTTGGTGGATAAAAATGAACAGAAAATAACTTAGTCAAAACTAGATATATATTATTTTACTTGTTTATAATTAAAAAAAAATATAATTATGAATTAGGAAAATGTAATAAATATAATACGCCCCCAAAAATTTATGTTATACTAATATTTATATAATAATAATAATAATAATAATTGAATTTGGTTTATTTCATTGATATTTATAATTTAAGAGTATAACTAAATCTTAGAGACTTAACGACGGTTCGCTCGCGTATATAGACATAAAATTATTTACAGTAACATTTTAGTAAAATATATATTTTGATTTATGACGCTCTTTACCATTAACCAATAGCCATTAATTAACCCATCCCGTAATTTTACATAATTATTCAATTAAATATCCCTTAAACACTTTCATCATCATCTTCATTTAGCCGAATCCAATTTCAAATACCATTTCCCATTACTAATTTTCATAATAATAATAATAATAATAATAATAATAATAATAATAATAATAATAATAATAATAATAATAACCAATACAGTATTGAATACTGATAAAATTAACATACACTGTATAAGAGATGTAACGAAACACATTAAGAACCTGATCACGAATAAGTGGCAGCGCTCTTGGGAAAGTACCCAAACCCGTTTACGACAATTCGTCAAAAACATACAGTTAATACCCAGACTAAAGCATAGTACCCGAAAGCAACAGGTGATCTGGACAAGACTGGCTATCGGTCACACAAGAATCACCCATTGCCACTTGCTGCTAAATAAAAGAAGCCCTAAGTGTGCACAATGTCATCACAATCTTACGGTAACCCATCTAGTGGAAGACTGTCTCGTCTTACAACCATACAGAAACTTTTACAAAATAAAAAATGAAATAGACATGATGCTAAATGAGGACAACTTTAAAAACCTAATAAGATTCCTAGAGGCCATAAACATTCTGCAATTTAAAGATAATTCAGCTATCATAAATTACTCACAAAAAGTAAGCAATTAATTAATAGGCTTAAACTTACCCTAAAAGAAGGACACCATAATCCAAAGGAAGCATTTAATGATCACAGCAATCGACAATGCTTTCACTTGGTAACGAAAGAAATAATTAAAAAAAAAAAAATAATAATAATAATAATATGCCTAGGGGTTGGACTACCTACTAGGCGCGTCCCCAGGTGGCGGATAGGGGAATGACCTTGCAAATGATCGTAAGTGATGCAAGGCCAACATCGAAATATGAGCTCGTGGCGGCAAACCGCCACTGTTAGCTGTAGAGAATACGATGTCGCGGACCAGTCCACGTGGGGCCTCGTTTCTAACGAGGTCAGGGATGGCAACCCTGCGTCCCCCTTGCTGGAAGTACACTTTTCTTATACTTCCCTTACTTTAACTCTTTTCTGTCGGAGCACCCTCGCTCCAACTCTTGTTTTCTTCAGGCTCACAGCGAAAGCTGAGAGACCCCTTCCTTTCCTTTCTACTCTTCCCAGGACATGCGCCGTCAAAAGCGTATACGGGTGTGGCAAGCCCGGGATATCCTTGCTGGGGACGGCTGAGCGCTAGCCGTGTCCTAACACCACAACCGTGAACTGTACTTCAGAGACCCTAGCAGGGCGTAGCTAGGGAACGTCGTACAGGTAGCGGTCGGTGGTCTTGGATTAATTGCCTGGACTACGAGGAAGGTAACCTCTATAAAAAATCTCCCAATCCCAAGGGCGTTTGGCAGTTTTAGGTGCTGACGGGATTGCGTGAGGGGAAGCCTGAGCGTAGCCAAGGGGATGCCTGGTCTCTAGCGTTGAAACGCCTGTGGGGGAAGAAGCGCCCTCCACAGTATAAACGCCGTCTTGCAGTATACCGGCTCTGCTGCAAGTGACATTTTTTTCCGAGTGATCTCGTGGGAACAGGATGAGTGTTTCATTAGATAATAAAGGGAGGTCCACCTCGTTAAATATGGAAATGGCTGAGGGACCACTTAAAAAGCCCTCAAGAAGCCGTCCTGATGACTTAGGTCATAAGGAAGGTGTGGAGTATTTTCCCCCACTAAATATTAATAAAGGTACCAGTGAGAAGGAGGACTCAGTGCCCCGGTTCCTGGTCCTAAAAAGGAAGGAAGGAGATTTTACAAATGTAAGTCCCTTCCTAATAAGCAAAATCTTGTATGGATTAATAGGTCACGTAAAAGATGTCAAGAAAGTTAAGGGAGAGTTGTTAGTGGAGACTGGATCTAGCAAACAGTCGAAGCTACTAATGAAATGTTATCGCTTTGGAGATTTTGAAGTAACGGTAGTACCTCACGGTGCTCTGAATACGTCGAGGGGTGTTGTGTTCTGTCGCGACTTGTTAAATTGCACTATCGAAGAGATTAAAGACAACTTAAGGAGTCAAGGGGTATTGGAGGTAAGAAGGATTAGGACGAGACGTGACGGAGAATTCATAGACACCCCAAATCATGTACTTACTTTCAATGTCCCCAAGTTACCTAGAACCATTCAAGCAGCATTCTATCCCCTACAGGTACGTCCGTACATCCCTAACCCTCTGAGGTGTTTTAACTGTCAGAGATTTGGACATTCCTCAGTAAATTGTAAGCAAGACAAGCGGTGTGTCTGCGGCAAACCTCCACACGAGGACTCTGCTTGTGAAGTCCCAGTTGTTTGTCCAAATTGTCAAGGGCCGCATAAGGCAATTACAAAAAGCTGTCCAGTATTTAAACTGGAAATGAAAATACAAGAAGTTAAGGTACTACACAGGCTGTCTTATTTGGACGCAAAGAGGAAAGTAGACACCTTAGTAACTCCTACCAATACTTTTGCGCAGGTTACGTCAGCACCTGCACCAGAACCTGTTCGATCTGTTGTTCCAGAAATTAAGCAAATTATTAAAGAAGAAGTGGGAACCCTAATAAAATTACTCCTTGCAAAAAAAAACACTCGAAAATCCTAAATCTGTTTTTGAAGTTCCTCTAGCAAAACCGGCCACAAGAAATGTAAACCCGTTTTCAGAACCTACCACGTCCTCCGAGGTGGAAAATATGGACGCAGAAACCAGGGGGGCAAAGAGAAAGACCTCGCTCGCTAGATCTTGTTCCAGAGACTCTAGCATTACGTCTCTGGATGAGGAGACAGTGATAGAAGCGAAACAGGATAAAGAGAAGAAAGGGTGGCCAAAAGGTAAGCCCAGAAATCCCCCTTCAAAGGGGGGTAGTTCGATAGGGGCTTGTACCACTTAGCAGTGATAATATCTGTGATAACTCCGACTGTGATATTTTTAACCATACTTTTCTGTGATATATACGATTATTGTGTCTTGTATATTCGTTATTTATTTATATACTTGTTATTTACATATTTACTTGTTATTTTGTATCTTATTTATTTACTTGTTATTAAATTATAACTGTCTGTTTCCTACGTGTACTTCTAATATTAACATTCTCATCCATGAAACATATAATTCAGTGGAATTGTAACGGATGCATAAGCCACTATTGTGATCTTAAACTAATAATCTTAGAAACATATCCTTTGTGCCTGTGTTTACAAGAGACCCATCTCAAACCAAACCAACCGTACGCCTTAAAAAATTTTGAGATTGTGAGAAAAGATTTGACTCCTGGCCTCCGCGCCCATGGCGGCGTGGCGATCTTGATTCGAAATGGTGTTTTATATCGTCAAATCAGACTAAATACCCAACTTCAGGCAGTCGCAATCCGCATTACTTACCCTACTTCACTTACGGTTTGCTCTATTTATCTACCCAATAGGGAATGGCAATTGATGGCCTTACAGCGTCTTGTAGACCAGCTACCAGCACCACTACTGTTGATTGGAGATTTCAACTCCCATAACCCTATTTGGGGATCCAATCGTACAGATGCTGGAGGGCGAGATCTGGAAACTTTATTGGAGCGAGATGACCTGATTATACTAAACGATGGGTCTCCAACACACCTGTCAGCTAGAAGCAATAATTTATCTGTAACAGACCTTGCATTTGCTTCTCCGGCACTAGCCACATGCTATACGTGGAACACGTTAGAGCATCTCTACAATAGCGATCATTTCCCTGCAGTCATCACCACTGACAAAAGGAAAACGTTGGAAACGGTCCCGGTTAGGTGGCTGTACAAACGTGCAGATCGGCGTCTCTTTCAAAGCACACTGACAGATTCTGAAGATCAACTGCCTATGATCAATGTAGGCCAATTCACTAGTGTGGTATTGAGAGCGGCAGAAACCGCCGTCCCCCATTCCATGGGCATTCGACGCCGAGGTAATCTACCCTGGTGGAATGCGGAGATCTCTGTTGCTGTCCGGGCCAAGAAAAGTGCCTTAAATCGTTTTAGGAGATGGCCCACAAACGAAAATTTGATATCTTTTAAGAAAGCAAGGGCTCGCGCTCGTCGTCTCATGCTTGAGGGTCAGCGTAGCTCCTGGCGTACGTACGTGACCTCAATAACTCCAAGCAACACGTCGTCGGAGATCTGGAATAAGGTCAAGTCTGTGGTCGGCTGTAGATCGTACCAACAAATAAAATACCTGAAAAAACCGGATGGGTCGATCACGGACAGCGTGAACGAGATGGCTGAATTGTTAGCCGATCACTTCGCGGAGGTCAGCAGCTCAGCCCGACACAGCACCAACTTCTTGGAGCGCAGGGCGACCCTGGAAACAAATCTGGACTTTGCCACAGAACAACTGCTAGCCTACAATGATCCACTGACCTTTGTAGAACTAGAAATAGCTATAAAAAGTGCAACTAAGTCCGCTGTCGCCCGGATATGATCAGCTATGAGATCATATCTCACCTGCCACTTAGCTACAAAGTTGCCCTACTTGAGCTGATCAACAAATTATGGGTAGAATGTACCTACCCGGACGAGTTTAAGGAAGCGGTGATCGCTCCTATTTTGAAACAGGACAAAGACCCCTCCACACCAAGCAGTTACAGACCTATCAGCCTATTGTGTTGTCTTGGCAAGCTGATGGAAAGGGTGGTTAACAAACGCCTCTCATGGGTCCTGGAGTCAGAAAACAGAATTGCAGAACATCAAGCTGGTTTTCGAAAACAACGCTCCACCATAGACCATCCTGGCTTACATTGAAAACACTGTCCAGGACGCCTTCAAGAACCGACATCACACTGTTGCCGTGTTCTTTGATATCGAAAAGGCGTATGACACCACGTGGAGATATGGCGTTCTTAGGACACTGTATGACTGGGGTCTTAGGGGTAATTTGCCTATGTTCGTTGCCTCTTTCCTATCCGTTAGGCACTTCAGAGTTAGAATAGGAAACCATTTGTCCGCTCCTAGGCTTCAGAAAAATGGCATACCTCAAGGGTCATCTCTCAGCTGCTTGTTGTTTCTGATAGCCGTAAATGGATTGACAAGTCTGGTCGATCCGAGAGTGAATATTTGCCAGTTTGTCGATGACCTTGCGATATGTGTATCGGGGCAGACGGTGGGAGAGGTCTCACGCGTTCTGCAACCGGCCATCAACCAAATCTACAGGAATGCAAGGAAAGCGGGTTTTATAATCTCGCGTACCAAGACGCAGTGCCTCCATTTTTGTCGTCTCCGCAGGCCCCACTATGACCCGCTTCTCTATCTGGAAGACACTCCTATTCCCTGTAGACCTTGTGTAAGGTTCCTTGGTCTCTTGTGGGACTCCAAAATTTCTTGGAGACCTCACATCGAAAGTCTAGTCATTAAATGCAAGTCTGTGATAAACCTAGTCAAGTGTCTGAGCTCCACTCGCTGGGAGTAGATACAAGTGTCCTTGTTCATGTGTATAAGTGTATTGTACTGTCTAGATTAGATTACGGCTGTGTTGTGTATTCATCCGCTAGAAAATCGTTATTGAAGACTCTTGATGTTGTGCATAACCTTGGTCTTCGTTATTGTCTAGGTGCTTTTCCAACGACACCGGCTGACAGTTTATACTGTGAGTCTGGAGTACCCCCATTATCAATTCGTAGGGCTGCCCTGTTGATGGCCTACATAACAAATCTGCGAGCTAGACCTGACAACCGAAATACAACAGTCCTCCTGCACAACAATGACCGATATTCTGACAGGGTCACTATAACCAGGCCCTTGGGCGTACGAGCTTATAAGCTCGCTCGAAATTTAAATCTGAACCTACCTGAGGTGTTTACTTTCACAACACCAAAATATCCGCCGTGGTTGCAACTGAGGCTACCAGTACGTTTTGATCTGACCGTATTGGCGAAAAGAAGGGATCCGCATATTATGATTCGACAACGTTTCTGGGAGATACTAGGCGAACTCTCTGATGCGATGGTGATCTACACTGATGGGTCGAAAACCCGACAGGGTGTAGGATGTGCTGTGGTCGAAAATGGTAGGGTACACACATGGGTCCTGTCAACAGTCGCATCTGTATACACCGCGGAGCAATACGCGGTCTGGCAAGCGCTAAAGCTATGTGACCACTGCTCCGGAGTTGAGTCGTTTGTCATAGTCAGTGACTCCCTATCAACATTGACTGCACTTCGGAGTGACAAATCATCCGATCCCATCGTCCAGATGTGCAGAGATACTCTGGTGTGGTTGGAAGAGACAGGGAAAGTTGTTACGTTTCTTTGGGTCCCTAGCCACGTAGGAATCAATGGAAATAACACAGCAGACGCTGCTGCGCGAGAAGCTGCAGAAACACAGGGTGGTGTTGACGTTAACACGGTAAAGCATTCAGACCTCCGCAGGTATTGCATGGAGTGTGTAATGTCATGGTGGCAGCGGACATGGAATGCCCGTGATACTGCACTGAGGCTTGTTAAACCGAAGATTTCCCCTTGGTCCTTCCCAATTGCGCTACCGAGATACGAGGCGAGTAAATTACACCGTCTACGACTAGGACATACAGCATTGACTCACTCTTACTTATTAAGTAACGGACATCCACCGATTTGCCATTTTTGTAATCAAGAGACCAGTGTCGTCCACTTTTTCTACTGCCCCATGTTGGATAACATGCGGGAAATTTTCGGCATTGAAGGGGATTGGACCAAGTATTTAAAAGAGTCAAGAAACATTGTGGCCTTGATTGATTTCTTAAAAACTACAAACATTTTTGAAAAACTGTAGTCTCCAAGATATGGGCCAATGACCTCAGAAGTCGACGCCCTATATAAACAAAACAAAAAAAAAAATAATAATAATAATAATAAAGTTCCGTTATACACTTTGCCTTTATAAATTACAATTAACCACTCCATTCGTTAGCCATATCACCAGATCGCTAACTAGAAAAACATAACAAAAATTAATTTTTTAATTAAAGACTCAATCCTTCGTACAAATCAGCGATATTTTTTTATTCTATTGGAGGGAGCCCGCATCCATCACAGGTATCTGTGGTCTCTATTTTGGTTCATGACTAGCTCCTATCAGATATCACTGTAACAACAGATATACACACATATGTATATCTGTGCTGTAATCGTATAGTGTTACACCACAGACACAGCTTAAAAAACAATATGTTTTTCAAGCTGTGCCACAGGAGGCGGTAAACAAAGGACATCGGATGAGGATGGTGCCGATGTGCGACGTCATCTATTTTAGATAAGTAAAACAAAACTACTGTAACCTAACATAATTAGATTAGATACACAAAACTACTGCAACCTAAGATAAAAAAAAAGTGTACGAGTCGGGAATGGAACCCGCACCAAAAGCGTGGAAGCCGACTACTACCATACCACCATGTAGCAAACCTTTATGTATGTTTAAAATTTACGTTCTTATTGTCAACTTAAGTGCATTTAGTGTAGCGTTAGTTGCATACCTTATTGGCGTAAAAAATGTCTTTTAATAAATTATTTCAATACATCCCTTTCCGCGCATTGAGTCATTTTCGGTCATTGCACAGGGTTAGTTTGAGCGTCCTTCATTCATTGCTTGAACTACGTGTTTAAGTAGAAGCCATTTTCGTTTTATGTAATTTTTGTATTAAGAGTGCCACATTTATATGGAGAGTTTTTAAATTTATGATACTGAAATTTGAGACATTTACATTTCAGGCAATTCAACTTTAGTTATACTCTTACCACTTATTTTTATTTTGGGTTTAATTTTATTTTAACGTTAACTTTACAAAACGATGCAATAGCTGTCCTAATACGAAGTGGGATTTCAATTACCAAATTTTACTTTGAACCAGACAAAATCAATTCAGTTTGGAGGTTTATAAAGAAATTTCTATATATTTGGAATTACCAGCATATCAATCTGATGTTTACTTCAACTTCCATTAAAATTGCGCAGATTACATTATTTATTTTACATTATTTATTTATTTTCAATATTTGAAGCAACACCTTTTTTTGTAAAGCGAAAATATCTAAGCAATTCTATATTTGTTAATAAGCAAATCAAAAGTTATTGAACCTGGACCTATTAATCTACCAGTGAGCAAAGTGGCATAAAATCTTCTAGTTATCTATTATTTTCCATAGCTAATTATAGCTCTGGGCTAGAAGCATTTAATCATGAGCGGGTGAATTATTTATACGACACCCCAGTAAGATTACAACCAGCGCTCTAGCAGTTTGACATTGAAAGTGATATTTAAAAGGAGACGGCAAACAAAGGAACATAGGATGAGGATGGTGCCGATGTGTGACGTCATCTATTTTAGATATGATAAACAAAACTACTCTAACCTAACATAATTAGATAAGATAAACAAAACTACTGTAACCTAACATAATTAGATTAGATAAACAAAACTACAATAACCTAACAGAAGTAGATTAGATAAACAAAACTACTGTAACCTAAGAGAAAAAAAGAAGTGTACGAGCCGGGAATCGAATCCGCACCAGAAGCGTGGAAGACGATTCCTACCACCACACCATCAGCGCTCTAGCAGTTTGACATTGAAAGTGATATTTAAAAGGAGACGGTAAACAAAGGAACATAGGATGAGTAGAATGAGGATGGTGGCGATGTGTGACGTCATCTATTTTAAATAAGATAAACAAAACTACTGTAACCTAACATAATCAGATTAGATAGATAAAAGTACAATAACCTAACAAAAGTAGATTAGATAAACAAAACTACTGTAACCTAAGAGAAAAAAGAAGCTCACGAGCCGGGAAACGAATCCGCACCAGAAGCGTGGAAGACGACTCCTACCGCTACACTACCAGCGCTCTAGCAGTTTGACATTGAAAATGGTATTTAAAGGTAACGGTCAACAAAGAAGCATAGGATAAGGATGGTGCCGATGTGTGACGCCATCTATTTTAGATAAGAAAAGCAAAACTACTGTAACCTAACATAATTAGATTAGATAAACAAAACTACAATAACCTAACAAAAATAAATTAGATAAACAAAACTATTGTAACGCAAAAAAAGTGCACGAGCCGGAAATCGAACCCGCACCAATTCCGTAGAAGACGAATCTTACCGCTACACCACCAGCAATCTAGCAGTTTGGTATTGAAATTGATATTTAAACCATTTACAAAATACCTGTTTATATGAGCTATGATGACGTCACACATCGACACCATCCTCGTCCTATGTTCATTTGTTAACCACCTCATTATTTAAAACGTTTATAAAATACTTTCCTCAGGTACTCGCTTCGGCGGCACATATACTAAATTTGGAATGATATAGAGAAGATTAGCATGGCCCCTGCGCAAGGATAACACGCAAAATCGTGAAGCGACAAAAATTTTTGCCGAGAACTACAGGAGAGCCACCACCACCCTGGACAACATACAGGTACAGTTTAACACCTATATGTTACAGGAAGCCAGGCCGTCCAAGATAGTGATCCGAGGAATTCCCCAGGGAGAGGACATGCTGCAGCAGGTTTCCGATGAC
The DNA here is from genome assembly GCA_036346205.1 of Vesta saturnalis. Lineage (NCBI taxonomy): Eukaryota > Metazoa > Arthropoda > Insecta > Coleoptera > Lampyridae > Vesta > Vesta saturnalis. Next base: position 772,606 of record JARFJB010001320.1, read on the forward strand.
CTCACCGCCCTCGGCCACGAAATCCAGGTGTCCCGGATGCAAGCAAGACGAGAACGCCGACCCACGTCACTGGTTTTGGTTCAACTGGAGAAGACCGCAAGAGCCAAGGAGATCTTCGAGATGAGGACGCTTGGCTACCTCAGGATCCGTGTGGAATTCTCACACAAGAAGAACGAAGTCGGACAGTGCCACAAATGTCCAGTCCACCCTAAAAACACCATCAGGGTTCAACAGCGCCGCACCGACTCCAGACGACCAGCACCAGCACCACTACCAACCAGGAGAGTGCACGAAGGTTTCAGCTACTCCCAAGCAGCACAAACAGCACCACCACAGGCAGAAGCAGCAGCCCCAAGAGCCGCAGCCTCCCAGACCACCATCTCGGAAGAAGACACCGACTTCGTCCTCGCTATGAGGATCCTGAGGACAATCCGTGCTGAACAAACCGTTTATAGATAGACGCCTCTACAAGCCAGCATCCCTCCACATTGCGATGTGGAACTCGAACGGTCTTCTTCACAAGAAAGAAGAGCTAGCCGCCTTCATGAACCATCACAACCTGGACTTGGTACTGATATCGGAATCACATCTACACCCATGCGGCAACTCGAAGATAGCAGGCTTCACGCTCCACCGCACGGGCAGGCTGACCGGAAGAGGCGGAGGGACGGCCATCTACATCAAGAGCTCTATCGACCACCACCCACTGCCCACACCGAGGATGCAGAGGTTGGAAACCACCGCCATAGGAGTCATCACCAGCACAGCCGGTCTCATCAGGATCGTAGCCGTCTACAACCAACCTGGAGCTAACATAGACAAACAAGAACTGGACGGCCTCTTCCAGGACAACACCCCAACAATCGCAGGAGGGGACTTCACGACAACAGCACTACCATCAACGAGCTAGGAAGAAAACTAGAAGACTAGGTCGGATGGACCAACCGAGCCAACCCACTTCCCATACCAGGAAGTATACCGGCCGGACGTACTGGACATCGCCCTTTACCGGAACGTGAGGCTATACTACAACCACAACCCGGTTCTACTCAAACTAGGCATCCCGGAAGCGCCCACACCCGCACAACAATCCACGAGAAGATACAAGGACATCATAGAAGAAAGGATCACATCGGTGCCGACCATCGACAACGTCCAGCAGTTGAACTTCGCCGTAGAGAACGAGGTGGTAGCATAGTGGTGACACGATCTGCTTAGCATTCGGGAGGTAATGGGTTCGATTCCCGTTACCGTCTACCTTGTATGAGGTTTTTCAGGGGTTTTCTCCATACACATGTAGCGGCATGGTCACTGCGTATATGCACACCATGTGCGGCTGCTTAGGCGAATGCTGGGGTAGTATTTTCCCCCTCAGAACCCTAACTCCGTTCCTTCCGATCCTATCCTGACCACACCCATCGTTAATCTCACCATGCGTATATACGTAATGTATGTATGTATGTATGCTGGGAATCCATGATTGTGGCTGAAGGAGCTTGGAAAGCTCGAGCAACCCGCCCTCTCCCTTGGGGAGGGAATGAAATGCCTTGCCTTTTCCTTTCGCCGTAGAGGACATCACGAGGATCATACTCCAAGCAACGGAAGCCGCCAGGCGCACCACGGAAGCACACCCAGGGAACACCTACGGACTACCCCGGGAGAACAGGGACCTGATCCGCGAGAAGAACAACGCCAGGAGAATCTACCACAGGACACAACACAAGGACGACCGGAGGGAGATAAACCGGATGCACTAGAATGTGAAGACAGCGAAACTAGACATGGAAGGCCAAAGTGGAGTCCCTCGACACCCAAGACGGCTCATACTGGAAGATGGTTAAAGCCCTAAGGAAGGAATACGTACTCGTCCCACCACTGCACAGAAGCCGAAAAAGCAGTGTTCGTCGAGACTATCGAACTCCAATGCAGCCCGGTACAAGAAAACAAAACAAACAAGCTGAAGCCCAGGAAAGCCCCGGGACAGGACTCCATCAAGAACAAGGCTTTGAAGCTCCTCCCACCGAAAGGCATGGCATTCCTCACGCGGCGCTGAGACTCCGACACTTCCTAATCAGATGGAAAGAAGTGGGCACCGTGATAATCCCGAAGCCCGCAAAGAAACACAGCCACCCTAAAAACTACCGCCCGATCACCCTACTACCAACGATGGGAAAACTACTGGAGAAGATCATCCACACCCGACTACAGGAAGAAATCGAAGAACTCAAGATCCTTCCCGACGATTAGTTCGCCTTCCATCCTCGCCACTCTACCACACAACAAGTCGTGGAACACATCGTGCGTGGATTCAACTGGAAGAAGTTCACCGGAGGGATGTTTCTGGACATTTCCAAGGCTTTCGACAAGGTTTGGCACCACGGACTCCCCTTCAAGATGATCCGGTCCTACCTCACCAATCGATGCTTCAGAACGAAACTACGCCACTGCAGGTCGCTTCCCATGAGAACCACCGCGTGAGTTCCTCAAGGTTCGATAATCGCCCCTACGCTTTTCAATCTTTATATTTCAGATTTGCCGAAGACCGACGGAACCACCCTAGCCACCTACGCTGACGACACCGCAGTACTCGCCCAGTCACACAGCAACCACCAGGCGGGAAAAATGCTACAACGAGCAGCGGACAACCTGGAAGAATGGTACTTCAAATGGCGCATCGGAATCAACCCCGAGAAAAGCACCGCAGTCCTGTTCACCCGCAGACACATGAGGCCCACGAGGAACATTTCCATGTTCGGCCAGGATATCCCATGGAGAGATTCCGTGAAGTACTGGGACTCCTCATGAACAAAAAGCTCCGATAGAACCAGCGCGTCGCAGACAGAAGAGCCAAGGCCTACGGCATCATCAAGAAGATGTATCCGCTCATGGGATGAACAGCGTCTTAACGACCGACAACAAGATGCTGATCTACAAGTCGATCATCTGCCCGATGCTGACCTACGCCTGCGAAGCATGGGCATACGCCGCTCTCTCGACCATCAAGCGCCTTCAGACTATCCAGAACAAATGTCTCCCGATCATCACCGACGCTCCCTGGTACGTCAGGAACGAACGACTCCACAAGGACCTCAAGATGGCCACCCTAACGGACTTTATGAAAACAGCCGCATCCAACCAGGATATGGTACTAGCGGCCCATCCAAATCGCCGTCGCGGGATTATGGAACTACGACCCCAAGGACGTCACGAGGCACAAGACGCCGAAGATCGTGCTGTGTTGAGTGAAATGAAATATTATACCATGTAGTTTAAGCTAGGTAGGAATGTAGATACTATGCAATGAATAAAGCAAGGTCCGATGAAGGTATAGGGGGCATCTGCCCGGTACACCGTTTGAAAAATCTGGAACACTGGAACTGTGGCAGGATCTGTAACAAACAAAATACACCCACGTACCACACAAAATTAAAAAACACCGAACGCGTTTCGATAGCTACGCTATCATCATCAGCGGTATACCGTAGTCAAGAGTGTTTACAGCTACGTCATTAATTTATGAATGTGGCTATCCAATTTGTTTATACTGTCTTCTCATATAAGACAGTGAATTAAATGAGGATGGTGAACATTCGCAGTGCATTTGATGAAATCGACATACGGTATTCTTACAAAAATAGTAAATAAAGTACAGTGATTTCGTTATGAAATTTTAAATCAGTTAGGTACCGACTTACAAATGGTTTCCGGGTAAACATAAACGTATACAGGCTGTTTGGCAACAAACGTCGAACGGCGTTACACACAGGGTGTTCTAAAAGTTCATCAGGAAACTCCGGGAGGAGTATCTACGATGTAAAATAATAGTAGTTTGTAAAGAATTTTTTTTTCGGATTGTCATTTGTTTGCAAGTTACGGCTTGTCAAAGACCGATTTTTTTAAATTTTCTTTTTAAATAACTTCTGCAGTTCAAGGTCGATTAGTCTCTCATTTGACATATTTACTAATTAGATCGAGTTCTATTGGAGCAGTAATAAAAAAGGTCCATTATGCGCCGTTAGAGGGCACTTTATCTAAAACTCAAAATTTGTTTTGTTGATAACTTTTTTCTCTTGCCAAACATCGCAAAAATATGAACATTAGAAAAAATTATGTGCTCTTTATTCAAGCCGATAAATGCAACCGTTTAGTCAGAAAAGTAACTTATAATCCTTATGTTATGTGTGTAGTATTTTCTCTTGTATTGGTGTTTATGTATTCGTATTTAGTTTTTTTTTTCAGTTTGTCCTGTAATTGGTACTTGTTTCTGATGGACAAATAAAATGTATTATTATTATTATTATAAAATAGGAGAATCTGTCATACTTTGTTCGTGTAGTTCCACTATCTAACGTTATCTCTTTGTAATAACAAAATTGGTCTTTGACAAGCCGTAACTTGCAAACAAATGACAATCCTAAAAAAAATTTCCTTACAAACTGCTATTATTTTAGCTCGTAGAATCTCCTCCCGGAGTTTCTTGGTGGACTTTTAGAACACCCTGTATATTTATGTTCTGATTTCAATACTCAAAAGTTTTTTTCAAAATGCTACAAACGGGCCACAATTTTGTTTATTGTTCAATATTAGCTTTTGTTTCAATAATTATCAAATTTTTATTTTTAAATAGCTAATTACATTTTTTCTAATTTTTCTGGTAGAAAATGTTTCTTTCTGAATCCAATATTTAATATTTAATGATAGAGAGAGCAATTTTGTCATTTTCCAATGTATGCTCGAAAATTTATTAAGAAACTTAATGTTGGTAAACACTATCTTTAATTTTTTTATAAAATATTAAGAAAAAAAACCAACTTAATACGTGTTGGATTCAGAAACAAAATCTTGCTGAAAAAATATAATTATATACAGGGTAATTGGTAAGTCGATGCGAAGTTTTTAAGGGGTGAATGAATGGATCATTAGGAACTTATAGAACCCAACTTACCTCTATACAAGTGTGGTCTTTTTCAGAATATTTATGATTTTTTAGGTATATCGCTAGTTTACTATCAAATAAACATTATTGAAATTAATAAGCGTTGTTGTTTCATTTTATTAATTTCTTTCTACATTAGCACACATCAATATTTAATATGAAATAGTTTAACAATAATAAGCAAATGAAGTTAGTTGTCAAAACATACCCATCACCATAAAAAATTTAGGTTCCAAAGCAAATTTTATTTGAAGGAATATCAGTAAATTCAGTCAAATAATTCTAAAAACCTTTTTAAATAATTGGATGGTTAAAATCTAATGTGCCCTTCCCATTGTCGTTACTGAGATGCATGTCGGAGCAGTTATTATCACATTCAATATTAGCGATTTTTTCTTCACTATTCTATTCCGGGTCAACAGATTTACAAAGTCAGGATAAACATTTGTAACACTTCTTTCTTTTGTTACCACAAAATGAAAATGAAATTTTGTTGTTTATTTATGATTTTGATATTTAATGATGGTTTTTATTGGTTGTTTCATCAACATAACTTGAGGTGTATTACATACGTACAATTACAATAAATTACACATTAAGAAAAATTAGTCCATACACGAACAATTCTAAATAAGCAGACTGAATCAAAGGCACAACAAAAAAATCATTAAAACAAAGCCTTGCAAGGGTAAGGTAAAAATAAATTATAACAAAGTGATCGGCACACAAGCTTGAGTGACTGTGTTAGAAAATACAACATCCCTTTCTCAGCTTACACATTCATCTATAGAAAACAATAAGAACAGTAGAGATGGAGTTTGAGGTGTTTCAAGGTGGTCTGGACCCGTGTCTGTAAACCCCGGTCTCGTTCATAAGGAATTAACGAAGGTTTATCGTGCCACGTTTGTCCACGCCTTACTACCTCTACATAAATATTAATAAACAGTCAACAATCTAATCCCGGAGTCCCTTTAATTTAAAAGACTTCAACGTGATGAGCCTGCGTGCGCAATTAAACAGATACTTCTTGCAAGGCGATGATTGATTTTTAACAGGTTACGCTGGCCTGTTGTTTGCTGCGAGCTCCAATTTACATTAAAATACCTACTTACGTTTGAATATTATAATCCTTCAATTAACCACTTATTCACTGATATTCAACGGGTTAAGATACGCCGCTCAAACCCATTGACGATAACGATTATTTATAGATATATTGGTCACACGCCCGCCCCTTTAATCCCGAATATTTAGTTTAGCAAAAGAAAAAAACCAAATTCGCGGTTTAGTTTTACTAAAATGTACACGCTCAAATATTTATAGCCAGAACGGTTTACAGTGAGGGATTGTAATTAAACAATCCGATCGATCCGGCTGAATCAAAACTTCAACCGCAACTGTCGTTTTTACTCTCCAAATTCACCCCCGTTTTTAAATTAAAAAAACCAGAAATATTACGTAGGCATATTTTCAATATTTTTTACTACAAGAAGTGTTAATTTTTAAAATATGCAATCGTCCGTAACAAACCTTATCAGTCTCGGATTTCCTAGTACCAAACAAAGATGCCTTTTGATTTGAGGTATGTTCCGACGTAATTAATTATTAAACTAGGAATGTTTTACACCAACAATGTGCGTATAAAAATTTTCTACGATTCGTTACGCTCCTTCGGTAAAGGCAGCTTTGAAGGGACACCTGCTTTCTACCCTAACATATGTTTTTATTTTTCATTTTAACCCTTACTCAATTATCATTTTCATACATTCAAATATTAATAAAGTATCAAAATATTAAAGAAACCCCATTAATTATCTTTTCTTTCGCGGTAACGATTGCTATTTGAAAATGTTTATTACAATATAAAAAATTCTCAGTCCGCTACCTACACGTTCCATATTGATAAAACGAATTTTGCAACTTTTTACCGACGATATTATTACGCATTCCGTCACGTATAGCTTCTATTTTTACTTTATTTATCGAACTCTGATATGTACAGGACGAACTCATGCGATTTCTACAGTAAATTACCTTAATGATTAACTACCTACATATAAGCACATAAACCTCTATTTGTGTTGCATAATTCTTAATTTTGATTTTGACGCATTGAATTTTTGAATTTATGAGTTACTTAAGGAAAAATTTCTTATGTTCCCCAATAGTACAAAATTTTTTTACCGTGAACAGTAACTTCTTTCTCCCAAAATATATATTTAATCCCTCGTGAAAAATAATTAAACATTGATTCACTAATTTGAAAATATGTTGTGGTGGTGAAATTAAGCGTTTGGATGTGTGCGTTTTTGATACAGTTTGTTTATGATATGTAACTGAAGTTTGTCATTTAGTATTTCACTGTTCGAAGAAACGTTTTGTAAACAGGTGTCACAATTGAACTTTTTAATAGTTTTACTACAAATATATCCTGCAAAATAGTTGATCGCACAATCCTCAACTGTTATCGGTGCATCTATTTCACTTGTGAGATTACCGGTACTTACATTTTTGGTTTCTGATGGCAATTCTACACCTGTGCTGGCATTCTTGTCGGGTGAAGCAGTTTCTTCTTCATTCAGAATTCTCGAATCCGAGATGAATTCTGACAAACACGAAGTATTGAAGAAAGTATCTTCATCTGCTTCACAGTTTCTATATTCAGAAGGCAAAATAGAATTAATAACCGTTGATCTAAATATGCATCTAAAACCTCTGCATGTAGGATTCCTATTGCAACCGCCCCTCTTACGAACTACGGAGAAATAGTTTTCCAAGACGTTCTGACACAACCGATTTTTAGTCTATAACTAAAATTACTTTTTTACATCCGTTAATAGTTTGTAATAGTCCCGAAAAGCAAGGGGGCCTAGTGATTTTACCGTTAACACTTATTTTTACTAAACTTTTGACTAATTGTTTACATGTTTCTAATGTTTCGAAAACGTTCACATTTTCATTACAAACGGCACTTCTGTAAGGATTTTGGTCGTATTTCAATTTAATGTTTAAAGACTCAAATATGTTGTTCATTAAATAGATGAAATTAGCAGTCTCAATTGCGATTTAACTTAGTTGATTTGTCTGATAGCATGTTTTTATCGCTGCTGGTACACTGTGGCTAAAAATTTGAAGTGCCAACTGATACGATTGTTTTTTGAAACTATTTACTGATATATGAACGTCAGTTATTTTCATAATCGTTCTTGCTTTACAGTTTACACGTTTTATACAAATTATATGTTTCTACGATATCTGAAAATGTTATCGCTTTATCCCCAATATAATTGAAAATTTTCTTCCAATAAATTATTTCGGAAATTTTTGTATATGTGTGGCACATCCTAAATGAAAATGATTTTGTCGGTATTCACAGTGATGTACGGTTTTTCTTCTGTCGCCCCTAAAAGCTTTAGAGCGGCAACGTTTGTGGTCGCCTGGTCACAAATAGCAGCCCTCACAACTAACCCGCATTTTTGAATTTGTCCGATGACATGAGTGATCAAGATGGTCAACTGCTCCTTTTTAGTGGTACTACTGGACAAGTAGTAGGTAAAGGGTAGTTTCCACCCTCTTATCATAAATACTAATGCCTTTTTAACGATTACTTGTGTCTTCCCCAGATGACCCATGTTTTTAAAACCTTCAATAAAATCCAACGGATTCGGGCATTCGAGCTTTTCCATAATGTCGACGTCAATCCAAAACTAATACGCACTGCTTTTCGCTTGGCTCCATACTTTCGACTTTTAGTTGAAGTTGTTGTGTAAATTTATTATCGACGCCAGGGAAAAATCTTGAATGATCAATTCGTTTTCTTATAGTGGACTGAACTAGACAAAAAGTTTTCTTTGGCATTTTATGATAGTCTAAACAGAGTGGGTTCATTCTTACCGCATTGCCCATGTCATGCATGAATACTTCTTATATTTAATAATTATTTATTATTAATACGTTATGCTTACATGCTAACAACCAGGAGCGTTAACCTGTTGTCTGTGTTTCTTGTCCCTTAACCTTAACTAACTAACATACATACATTACACCTTCCTTCTTATAAAACAAAATCCTTATATTTTACTGGTGGTTTTATTAAACGTCGTGTAATCACACCGTTCTCAATATCATTTGTATTATTAACTACAGAGTCACCACCAGATGTATTGGTACCAAAATTCTTATCTAGATTTAATTTGACATTGTTTGAGGAGGGACGGTCCGTTTCAACAGTCACATGATCATCTAGAGATTTGCGACCTTCCTTAAATTCATTATATGATTTTCGCAAATGCAAGGAATTTCGCCTTAATAATTCTCCGTTTTGGTTTAGTACACTATATGATCTAGGGCTTGTTTCTTCTGCCATCACCTTTACAGGTTCCCACTTTTTTTTATGATACATTACTGCATCATCACCACATTTTAACCTTGAGTTTAATACAGTGCTCCTGTCATATAACTGTTTATATTGACGTTGCTTATGTACCACTGCTACTACGGTTGGTTTTAAGAGACTTGAGTGAATTGGCAATTTCTAGGAGGGCTATTTCGATATCTATTCCCCTATCCCTACATTTACATAACATCTTTTTTGCTATGCCTACTGCTCTTTCCGCTTGACCATTACTTCTCGGGTACCTCGGTGAGCTGTAACAATTTCAAAGTTCCATTCATTAGAAAACTCCCTACATTCACGAGAGTTAAAGGGCATATTATCACTGATAAATTTGTTTTGGGATGCCATGTGTAGCAAACACCATTTTAAATTTTGAGATTATTTCGATTGAGTCCTTTCTAGATAATGGAATTCATTCCGGCCATTTTGTAAAGTAATCTTGCATTACCAGATAATCCTTTCTTGAAAACTCAAGAATATCACAACCAACCTTATTAAAAGGAATATCTGGAATATCATGGGCAATTAATGGTTCTTTTCGGTTTATGTTTTGATATTTTTCACATACCGTACAGCAGGTTATTAAATTTTCTATTTCTGTCATTACCCCTGGCCAGAAAATTGTATCACGTGCTCTAGACTTCGTTTTTACTATACCTAAGTGTGATTCACGTAATAATTGTAGTACATATGTCCTTAGTGCTGATGGCACTATTATTCTATAATTTAGAAAAAGTAATCCTTCCTCACATGAGATTTCGTTTTGGTACTTGTAATATGCGGGAAGAATGAACCCTCTCCGTTTACACATTTTATATGCGGACGGCGAACTATCATAAAATGCCAAAGAAAACTTTTTGTATAGTTGAGTCCACGGCGTTCTACATTTGTGTAAAAATTGCATCGCGAACATCGCTTTTACAGCCCCCGATTTGTGCAATACCGAGTTTAACATGCTATTAGTTCCCAATTGTCGCTTATTTTTTAAAATTTCTCTTGTATGTTCAAAATTTTTAATTTGTACAAGCCTCAGTAGTGATGTTTTCTGCTTCAATTTTAAGGATAATTTATCAACTTTCTTGCGGGACTGACCTGTAGTTTCTGCTTCTTCGGTACGTCTGGCAAATCATAAACCTCTTCCAAATAATGCTTTACTGACCAGGACGTTGATATAAATGATGTTTAAGATGTTTCATCTATGACCATGGACTCTCGTGAATGGCGTTTGATACTCGAAGAAGCTGGTTGATACTGCTTGACAGGAACGCGAACGGTAAGATCTTCCTTCTTGTATACCAAGGAAATTACGTTTGGGTTCAATCTGGTTCTGTGGAGGGTGGTATTTGATATATCTCCAGAACAAAACTGTTTTTCATATAGAAATTTGTTTCTTAATTCCTCATGTTGAAGCATGAGAGATTCACTCTTTGGAAAATGGAAAAAAACTATGTTATCTTTCCATGTAGAAGGGCACTCAAAATAGAAGCACTTCGCACCTCTTCTGGCACACATAGCAACAGGAATCTAACAAATTAATAAAAAATATGTATAGATTGGAGTTCACATGGTACAGGGTGTTAATTGTAACTGTAAACAAATTTTTCGGAAACGTTTCTAGAACATTGAGGGTGAACCAATATGACTCATACAGAAATCTTCTGCAACTAACTCCTTAGGTGCCAGTCACTCCACCCTATTTTTTAAATTGTTAAATAGTTAGTTACTAAATAGTTCATGATCATCATCTCTTTGATTTTCCCAACGGTCCAATAATACATTCTCGAAGAATGCCTGTCCGACATTAATTGTTTGAGGATAATGCGTATTGTCTTCCCTAATAAGATGAGGATTGCTATCACTCCAATAACGACAGATTTGTTCGTTGACATGACCGTTAAGCTAAAAGGTTCATTCGTAGCTAAAACAAATATTTTTGAGGCTCATCTATAATCTTATTGGTCATAATTAACCTAAGTGGAGGGTTGCCGAAGATTGCCCTGCAGGTCATAGTGGTTTCCCTTCCATGATCTAGAAACAATTTGAGAAATGTTATTTATGTTATAGTTTCGAAGATATGATGCCTGTCAACTTTTCAAATTGACACCCGGTATGAGTGCTTCTGATGTTGAGGCACAGGTTGACCTAATCTCCTTGATTAATGTGATATTCTTAAGGATTAAGCTCTTATTTTAATTTTTTTAGTTTTTAGAGGTTACAAACAAAATACACCCATGTACCACACAAAATTAAATATGGAGACAAACATTATATTAGTGTATTAATGTAATACAATCTAAACACAGTTATTTTCGTCAGTAGTAATATCTGTTAAAATTGTTAAAGGTGTTGAAACAATGTTGTGAAATTTGAAAATTAAAACTTAAACATACGCCTGCTATTAATATAACAGTAAATGCTTTACCAATTATGTGTTAAATTACCACAGCACTATAATTTAACATTAGTAGTTAAAATTGAAATTAAAATTAAAAATTACATAAAACGTTCTGTATTATGCTTTTCATTGTTAAATACCACTTACACTTATTGACAAAGCTATTTCTTTATTTGATTTAACTGGTTTATTTTAATTGATGTCATGTTTAGATTTGTGAATGCTCTATCAATTTCAAATTCAAGTTTTTCACAACTTTACACTTACATTATAACTTGATTAAATTTTGTTAAATTTGTTCTTTGACTTGCGGCTAAATCTCGATAAGTGCGGACCAATAGGAAATTGCGTTCCTATAAATTATTTAAATAACAGTCTCAACATCAAAATGGGAGAGCACGGTTGGTCTAGTAGTAGTATATTGGTCCCCTGACACGCGATTGAGGCAGGTTCGATTCCCGGCTCATGCAATTTTTTTTTCTGTTAGGTTACAGTAGTTTTATGTATCTAATCTACGTTTGTTAGGTTATTGTAGTTTTGTGCATCTAATCTAATTCTGTTAGTGTACAGTAATTTTGTTTATTTTTTTTTTCCTATTATAACGTAGATTTTAGATTTTTGTACGTAACTACGAAGTTGTCAAACAAGGAAACGCGTGTTTGGTCCGCATTTATCGAGATTTAGCTGCAAGTGTTCTTTGGGTATGCCATTTTTCATCGTTAGCCTTTGACCGTTAGAGGGTGTTCTGATTTGTCATCTTCAAGACAGTTATCAATATTTAATTTTTTAATGATCTAGTTATTTTTTAGTAAAATTATATTCCATAGTTGGCTTTATATGTTTATCAAACTATTATATTAATAGCAGGCTTATGTTTATGTTTTAATTTTCAAATTTGATAAAATTATTTCAACATCTTTAACAATTTTAATAGATATTACTACTGACGAAGATAACTGTGTTATCGAAATGTTTAGATTGTAGTGCATTAATATACAAATACACCGTTAACAACACAAAAAAAAAGTATTTTAATATGTGCAATAATGGTGAAAGTTTACATTTTCATAAAATGAAATGTAGTGAATTCTCATTTATGAATAAAATTAGTTAAAACTACTCTAACCTAAATTAAAAAAAAGTTACATTGGTTACATTCTACCACTAGTCCAAACGTGCTCTGCCAGTTTGACATTGAAAATGCTATTTGAGTACCACTTCCATTAAACCAAAAGCGTTTTTAGGTGCATGCGTAGATCAAGGAACGAGTTCCTCTCCTTAGTTGCTTCTGTTTTATTAGGTGCCTGTTGGAGCAGCTGCTCAATAGAGGGCTCATTTAAGTATACCAAAGGCATTTAATGCATTGTATCAAATGCATTGCCATTAGCAATCTGTTATGTATCGACATGTGTGTGTGACATCTCTGGCCACATCCTTCTAATATTAAGCAAAAACCATGTTGCATACTCCATATTCCACTCCATAATTTTACATTATTATTGTATTTACTATCCATTAAACATTTACATTATGATCTGTCATTTAGCTATATCCATTTTCGAGTAAATTTTCCACTACCAATTTTCATAATAATAATATATTTTCATTATACGGTTTCACCTTTTATTAATCACCCCATTCGTTATCCATATTCATCTAACATTAAGCAAGAACAATGTTGCATACTCCATCTTTCCTGAACATTTTAAAATTGTAAACTTTACATTCTACAATTGATGCAGAGTGCATGGTTTCCACCATATCATTCTTCAGAATCATATTGGTCGATGCTGTGAAGATAATATACTACAGGACTCAACATACACAGGCATCACAAAAGATATTTTACTATTACTAAACATTCAATTCGCTTAATTAAACCATTAACCATATGTCAGTAGAAATTAGGAATACAATTACAGACTTGAGTGTTATTCGTTCTGATCTCCAACACGATATATATCAATTATATTCTTGATGTTAAACAAATGGTGTGGAATTACATCTAAATAAATGTTCTAGTATTACGTTTTATCGTATTAAATAACCAATTCGGTTTAATTATACCACTAAACGTACGTCAGTAGAAATTAGGAATACAGCTACAGACTTGGTTGTTATTTTTCGTTTGATCCTTCTTTTAGTTAGCATATATACTAAATCTTTAATATAGCACTGAAAAAATTGGGATTTCGTTTCCCTGATCAAAACATTTTCGAAATCATATAATTTTAATTAAGAACTATATATACCTACTATTCATTTGTTTGCTCCACTCTTGAATATTGTTCTGTCAAGCAATGCCACCACATCACTCTATTATTCGTGTAAAAATCGATAAAATTAGGAGGTTTTCGGTACAATTCTGGTCTTTATATTTGTAATTTTTCTTATACAAATGCCCATACTTCTATAAAAACCAATAGGTACCTTATATGCCAGATGAAAATTCTTCGATGCTGCACTTCTGAATAAACTATTCAATGGTCATCTAGAATATCTAGATTGTTCCTTTCTTCTAGAATTAATCAACTTAAATATTCCTGGAAAAACGTAATATACATTTTTTTTGTAGTGCCACAAAACGAACTACTTTCATAATATAGCTTTGCAAAGTCCAATTCTCGGTGTATTTGCACCATCTTTCTATAGATCTAAACTTAAAAGTAAAATTTGGGATTTTTAACGATGATGGGTTAAAATGCTAATATAGAGCCTTTTCAGTATCTGCAACTACTTTTTAGTAAAGTTTATAGAATTTTAAACCAAGGTAATCACTTAAAGTAGATGGGTATTATATATTACTATAATAATGTGCCTACTGAAAAGACACTATATGAAGAAGGTAATATGAAGCTGTTTTTTGTGTTTAATTTACAGTTTAATTAAAGGAATTTTTCATAGATTTATTTTCCGTTAGTCAATTTCTTATATTTTACTGCGTACCTAAATATTTCAACATATAGGTAACAAGAGTGAATTGTTCGACCTTCGATATAAGTACTTAAAGCGTGTTTTTATTGTGTAAAACGTGTTATTCTAATTGTATAATATGTATAAGTATTATAAATCTTTTTAATGTCTTAGTTCTTTATATTTTTTTAAGAGACACAATTAGTTGATATAACTCGGAATACACAATTGTCTACATGTGTTACAATAGGTAAGTACATTGTTTATTTCTTTAGTTTTGTTTTAGTTTCATAACAAAAAGTAGAAATATTTTTGATAATAAAAGATATATACTATAAATAAATTTGTGATATATACTAAAGTGAGAATACAATGATAGAAAGAAAATAGTTTACTTTTGTCATGACAGATGGCTCTACTGGTTACCAGTCGTAAGTGGAGTAGTAATAATGACCTTATAAGTCCTTTCTTTTTGTTAATATTATTCAATGCTTATTTATATATAAACCTTATACTTTTTGTAATTTTTGGGAGCCGGTGGTCTTACGACGTGAGACCTTCAACATCCGGCTGAATTAAAAATAAAACAAAGCTTTAAGCAATGAGTATATACAGCGTGATCCAGATTGATTGTAGGGTTTGTAACTCTGCTATGGTCACATTGTCATCAAAATGTATTCTAACACTGGAGTGTAAGTTGTCTATCAAAACTTTCATCCGCTGGGGTCATGAGCGTGCGTAAATACGTATGCATAAACTGTCATAATTTGCTGCCTTCTGTTCTTGTCGTTTCATTTGTCTTTTTATTGTTCCTGTAATTCACATAAAATCTGTCTTTTTGAAGACAACAACTGCACATACTTGATTGATTTATCTGGCAAGTAAATAAATACAGAGCTCTGTTTAGAATGAAAATAAAATATGAATAATTTTTAGCTTATAATTGTTCCTAGTCATGTTTTCGGATGAATACAATAAGGTTATCTTGGAGGCTTATTTTCGGTCTGGGCAACGAGCTGAAGATGGTGTCTGGAAAATTTCTACCTTCTAGGAATTCCAACAACGGTTCGCCAACATTGACGTTACCTACGGAACATTCACACAGCATGTTCGTCGAATTGTTCAACGTTTTCGTGACACCGGCTCCGTATCCAAAGATAAATCTCCTGGCAGAAGACCTGTACTGGACGAAGAAGGCGATTGGAAGCTAGTCCCAATAAATCTTTAAGACGATTGTCTGCTCAAAGTGGTAATTGATTAAAATTTGTTTTTTATTACTAAATGTTGAATATTTATTCTGGAGGGCTTATAAAAAACTGAAAATGCACCCATACAAAATTTCTGTATTACAAGAATTGCAAAATTGCTACCAACTGATTTTGAAAAGCGTCGAACGTACTGTACTTGGTTTAACGAAAATCTCAATAACAATGATGTTTTGGATATAATATTTTTAGTGACGAGGTATGGTTTTATCTAAGTGGCTATATAAATTCCCAAAATTACCGAACGCGGTCAACTGAAAATCCCCATGTATTTATTGAAACTCCATTACATCCAGAGAAGGCGAATAATTGGACCAATTTTTTTTAATGCGAATATAACGAAAACTATCAATAATTAATTCTAAGACCTTTTATTGAACAACTACACGACGACGAGCTTCAAAATGGGTATTTCCAGTAATATTCCGCAACAGCCCACACGGCCCGTACAACGTTAGCATATTTATCACAATTTTTCGGTGATAGAATAATAAGCAGAAATCGATGGGTACCACAATCTGCCTGCTTGACTCCGCTCGACAGCTTTCTCTTGGTCATCTTAAAAATGTTGTGTATACAAATCGTTTGCATACGGTTGAGGAGCTACAGAATGCCATAGTGCACGCCGTTAATGCAATAACCCCACAACAGTTAGCAGCTGTCTTCGAGAATATTAAACGCAGAGTAAATTTACGCTTAGAAAATAATGGACATTTTCAGCAGTCAAATTAAAACTAAATGGAAATAAAAACATTTCATTTACTTATGGGCATTTTTAATAATATCATTCAAGCAGTACAGACTATTTATGTCATTTAAAATTTTACTGTATTTATTGTTGATATATCAACTTTTGAATTTCCCGCCCAATCAGTAATACCCGTATGTACACCACTGGAAATAGTAGGGATCACTAAATGAGATAAGTGGAAAATGGCTTTTTTGAAGTAAGCGGTCCACTTCAATCAATTTGGAACACCCTGTATAATATACTCAATAAATATATATATATATATATATATATATATATATATATATATATATATATATACCCACACGGGCACGCGCACGCGCACCGCACACCGCACACGCACACGCACACGCACACGCACACGCACACACACGACACACACGACACACACGCACACACGCACACACGCACACACGCACACACACACACACGCACACACACACACACACACACACGCACACACGCACACACGCACACACGCACACACGCACACACGCACACACGCACACACCACACACACACACACACACACACACACACACTACACACATCTGCAGCATCAAATAACTTTGACATTACACACAACGAATAACATTGGTGAAATATTATTTGGTGTAATCGTTATTGTCCAGTACTATTGACACACTTAATCGTTTATTATTCATTACAGTAATATTTACACACTAATTATTAAACTTAGGTCGTATATATATGGTGCAGAGCCGGCGCGGGCCGAACGGGTGAAGGAGCTTTCTGTGGGTCTCTGTGTACGGCGTACGGCGAGCGAGGTCGATCTGCACGAGGTGCCACTTCGGTTGCTGAGGATGAGGTTGCTTACTCGGCATCGAAGGCACTGGCGATCGTTGTCGGAATGCCCGCAAGTTGTTTCGTTGTCGGCGGCACTGGCGAGCGGCTTCCGTGCGTGCCATCTGTGCTTACAGGGAAGTGGGCAGTTGGCTCTGTAACAACCCTGTCCGGGCTGTAAGAAACACCGGAGCAGAATGATCCTGTGACTTTTTTTTTTGTTAGTATGCTCATGCTTTTGTGTTAGTAATTACTTATTATTTGCTTATATATATATATATATATATATATATATATATATATATATATATATATATATATCTTATTGTGGACTGTTCAGGAGTCCTTCTCCTCTTCAGCCCTGGTCATTCCTTGTTGTTGTGTTGCGTTGTTTGGTGTTATTGTATAGTGCACAATCATGAGCTGTGGTTATTTTTGGGTTAAAAAAAAGAAAGAAAAAAAGGATTTGATTTTAATTGAGTAATGAGTGTGACTGGGTTAAGTGTGTGTGTTATATGTGGTGGGTGTGGCGTGGTTGGTGTGCTTATCTGCGTTGGCGGTATCTTGCTAGGGTCGTGATCCAATAAACGTGGGGATGCGGAGAGCATAAGGGATGTTATCAATGGACTCTTCTATCTCCTCGGGGAGGTCGTCGAGGAGTTGAGTAAGGATGGCGGGAGGATGTTTAAATTTTAATTTGGGTTTCCTTCGTAGATCTCTTGATTGGGACGGTGTCGCCGAAAATTCTTTTGTGCGTGAAATTTCTCTGAAAGGTTTGGATTCTATGGGTGATTGGTGGTATAATTGGCGTGATGGATGGTGAGGTTATTAGGGTACCTGAAGGGTAACCGGTGTATACGTCGGAAAATTCGGCGTTCACAGGCAGCTATAGAGGAAAGGTGTTTGGAGTTTATGTTAGTGTATATGGGAGCTCGGAAATTCATAACAGGGCGGATCTAGGTTTTATAAGTGTGCATGAGTATTTTGGGGTGACAACCTCTGATTCTACCCCGGAGGGCACCCAGTAGGTTTGCGCGGTTCCTAATCTTATTGAGGGTTTTCTGAACGTCAGGGAGCCAATTGAGGGTTCTCGTGAAAAGGATTCCAAGGTAGGTGATTTTATCTTGGAGAGGGAGTCTTTCATGATTCAAAGTGAGGGACACATTTTTGGAGGCAAGCTTGGGGAACTTATCTTCGGTGTAATGAGGATGGCGGAATATGATCTCCATCGGTTAGCCCAGTTGGAGAAGTTCCGTAGGGTTTTGGATATGAGGTGGGAGGCCGTTTTACTGTTCCGATTAACCGTCCAGAAGGCGGTATCATCTGTGAACTGTGCTACGACTGCTCCGGGTTGGGTGACTTCGGGAATATTGGAAGCGAAGATAGTGTAGAGGATCGGGGCTAAGGCAGAACCTTGCGGTACGCCTGCTGTGGGTTGGAAAGGATCTGAGTAGGTTTTCCCCACTTTGACCCGAACTGATCGATCAGTCAGGTACGAAAGTAGGAGTTTGGTGAAAGGGTCGGGAATGTTTAGGTTTCGGATCTTGTGCAGGAGACCGGCGTGCCAGACCCTGTCAAATGCCTGCTTAATGTCCAGAAACACAGCCAGATTGCATTGCTTGTGGTTGAATGCTTTGGTGGTCTCTGTAAGCAGCTTCAACAAGGGATCGTGACACGTTAGGTTGGGAATGAAGGCCGAATTGGCGGTTGGCAAGAAGGTCATTAAATTCTAGGTGTTCCCTCAGTCGCCTGGCTAGAATCTGCTCGAAGCATTTTCCGAGGCAACTCAGGAGGGAGATAGCTCTATAGGAGGAGGGTGAGGTTAGGTCAGTGTGGGGTTCTGCTGCAGTTGCCGACAGGTCTTCCTTCCAGGCTGTCCGTATGCCTAGCAGTACGACAGGTAATGTTTCGTACCAATCTCTCGTGTCGTGGCACATTAAGGCTATTTTGAGATGTCGGTCGAATCTTTCTACCAGTCCGTTTGCCTGTGGGTGATAAGCTGTTGTTCTGCGCCGCGTGAATCCGGTTACGTTTTCCAATTACTTAAAAAGTTGTGCCCCGAACTGCCTACCTTGGTCTGTTGTGACTTGTAGTGGTGTTCCAAATCTTGCGATCCAGTGAGCAAAAAATGCTCGTGCCACGGTTTCAGCTTCGCTGTTTTCCAACGCGATAACTTTCGACCATCGTGAAAAACGGTCTATGCATGTGAGAATGTATCTATATCCGCGAGAAACGTGTAGTGATTGACCAAGTCGATGTACGCGTGGTCGAATCTGCTTGGAACCGTGTCGGTTGTGGTTTGTTGTGTCTGGTCACCTTGGAACTTTGGCAATGTGCACACTACCTTGCCCATTTTCGGCAATCGCTTTGCATGCCTGGCCGTACGAATCTTTTAGATTTAGATTTGGCTGATGCTCTAGCTCCGGGGTGCGATAGCTGGTGTAGGTTTTCGAAAACCTGCCGCCTGAACGCTTTGGTGACGAAAGGTCTCGTGTTTTCTGTAGACACGTCGCAATAAATTTCGGTCGTGTGCCGGGCTTGCGTAATTTTTTAAGTTGTAGACTTGTGTTATTGTGTCCTGGAATTTGTCTGGTCCATTCCAAGCTTATCGAAATTATTCCTTGCTATAAGTTGATTGACTCTAGACAATGTGTCGGCTACTGTGTTGTCTTTGCCAGATATATGCTGGATGTCTGTTGAAAATTGTCCTATGAAATCTAGGTATCTGAATTGTCGTGGAAAACATTTCTCGAGTTTTTGTTTGAATGCGAAAGTTATGGGTTTATGATCCGTATAGATAGTAAACTGTAGTCCTTGAAGTAGGTGCTGGTAGTGGGGTATCGTGGAGTATATAGCTAAAAGTTCCCTGTCGTAAGCTGCGTATTTTTGTTCTGCGTTTGATAACTTGCGTGATAGGAATGCTAGTGGTTTCCATTCTTCGTTCTGCAGTTGTTGTATTTCTCCACCTATCGCAGTGTCTGATGCGTCGGTTGTAACTGATATTTTAGCGCCTGCTTGTGGGTGTGTGAGTAATGCTGCTTCTGCTATTTGTTTTTTGCAACTTTCAAACGCTGTTCGTGCTTTATCGCTTCACTGTATTGGTTGATTTCCTTTTAGTTTCCCTTTTAATAGTTCGTTTAATGGCGCTTGCGTTGTGGCTGCGTTTGGTATAAACCGTGGGTAGTAATTGAACATGCCGCGTTCCTTTCTTCGACAGCAGGTAGCCAAGAAATGAAGCTTGTGTTTCTCCGAATGTGCACTTTGCCGGGTTGATGATATTTCCATTTTCTCGCAATTTCTGGAATAACTGTCGTAGATGCATTTCCTGTTCTTCTTCCGACGATGATGCAACCAATATGTCGTCAATGTATGCGTAACAGAAAGACATGTCCTGTGTCATTTCGTCCATGATTCTCTGGAAGGTCTGCGACGCGTTGCGTAGGCCTAACGTCATGTAGGGAAACTCGAACAATCCGAATGGTGTGGTTATTGCGATTTTGGGCACGTCCCCTTCCGTTATTGGGATTTGGTGGTAGGCCTTTACTAAGTCTATTGCAGAAAAAATCTTCTTGTTGTGCAAGGTCTGCGAGAAGTCCTCGATGTGTGGCACTGGGTAGCAGTCTGGGAGTGTTCGCGCCGCATGGTCTCCATTCTGCGCCTGTGTTTGGTACCATGTGTAATGGCGCTGCCCATGGGCTTTTGGATGGTCGTGCGATGCCCAGTTGGATGTCGTTACTATATAGTGCTTTGTGGGATGTTGTGGGTGCGAAGGTAGTCCAGCTGGTCTTGTGATCGCTGGGAAGTCCTTCAACAGCTCGTGGTACTTATAGTCTTAGGAAAAAAGAACGAGAGCCATTTTTTCATCCAAATGGAACAGACAATCCAAAAAAAAATTGAGAAAGATTACAAACAGTCGTGTACCGCATTTTTTTCTTTCAAATTGTG
This sequence comes from Vesta saturnalis, assembly GCA_036346205.1. Lineage (NCBI taxonomy): Eukaryota > Metazoa > Arthropoda > Insecta > Coleoptera > Lampyridae > Vesta > Vesta saturnalis. Next base: position 794,011 of record JARFJB010001320.1, read on the forward strand.
CAACGATTATCCTGCCTGCACGCCACTGATTATAGTAAATTCTCCGGTTTTAGCGTAAAATACGCACCGTTGCTAACTCTAAAACAACGCAAAATTTTATTGAAATGTCTCCAGTGGTTATGGAAATAAAAAAATTGTAATTTTTTAATGAAACTTTCACACCCTGTACTCCGTAACGAAGAATTTTTGAGACATAGTTTATAAGCAAAGTTGCTTTTATTTTAGTGGCAGAATACGCTCCTGAAGTTATGTACCGTACTTAGGAAACGCCCTGTATAATCAAATACTATAAACCCCATTAATTAACTTTTCTATCGCGGTAACAATTGCGATTTGAACATGTTTATTATAATAATAAAATTTTCGCGGTCCGCTACCTACAATATTCTAGATGTAATTAGTGTAACGATTTGAATAAATAAACAAACATTGTAATAATAAAACTATATATATATATATATATATATATATATATATATATATATATATATATATATATATATATATATATATATATATATATAAAATCAAAGGAACTATTTTTATTTCGAGTTTCTTTATCATCTTTGAACTAATGCCTGTTCGAACGGAACACAACAATGGTGGCTCTAGATCTATATGAGAGAATCGTCTTCAGCAATGTCTTCTCATAAATACAAAAGCTTTGAAACAAGAAAAGCGGGAAGTTTCTTGTTCAAAGCAGAGAATTTTCTAGTTCTAAAAAGGCATGATTATAGTGTATAGCAACTAATTGTCATAGAGTAGAATCAGTTCAAAAAGTTTGCGGTTTCGTATTCAAGTTGACTGCTCTGCTTTAGTGCAGAAGTATAACAGTTACATGGGAGGAGTTATGACGAAAACGTGCAATTAGAATTGGATTCCGAAACCGTAAATGATGGTTCCCTTTGCATTTATGATAAATATTACCTCTCACAATGCTTGGCAACTCGGAAAGGAACAGAATGAAACAAAAAAATGACGTACTGTGAATTTCGCAGAATTATTGTACAGCTATATCTTTAGCGGTACGGATCCATACCTCAGAAGAATCAAGAGAGAGTTTTAACAGAAACCAGATTCATTTTACTTTATCAAATGAGCATACAAACGAAAAGTGCTTCCAGAGAAGATGTGCTCAATGTGACTAGAGAAACCGTATCATGTGTCGGCAATGAAAAGACTTTTATTGCCGGCACTAATTTCATTGCAAATAGTGTATAACAGTCAATGTTATATGGCATCCACACAGTATAAACAACAATCGTACCTTTTGTATTCAGTGTCATCTACAGGTGACAGTCATTTTTTCGAAAAATAAATATATTTTTGTTTAAATTAAACATTATTTCATTTCGTCTCACATAGTATTCAATCAATATTGAAGTTCACTCTCAAAGTGGCTAAGTAATAACGTCTTTGGCGTCGAAGGGTTAAAACACTCCAGATTGTATGTGTAACCTTTACCCTAGAAAGAAAAAAAAACTTCCTGACGTTACGCCACTAGTGAATTGTCGATCTGATCGTAACTATCTCTAATAATTATGCCATGCAGCGCAATTATGTTCTGAATGTTACTGCATACGAAATAAAAGTTTATTACTCCTCACAGGCTATGTGATGTCTAAAAACAAGAGAATGTTTTGGGAAAATAAATCAGACACTAATAATAAAGCAGTGGCGAATAGTGTGCACAGGAATCGTTTTTTGAAAATACCACAGTATTTGTATTTGAGTGATAACATGAGCTTACCCGAAAATGACAAATTTTTAAAAGTAAGGAATTATTTAGATATTTTCTCTAAAAACCTTTGAAAGAACTGGTTCTACTCACATAGCCATCCATGAAAAAATGGTTCTCTATTATGGCATGCATAGATCTAAGCAACATATTCATGGTTAATCAATCAGATTTGGCTACACGTTGTGATTTGCTGCCACAAGAAATGGTTACCTTATTGCGTTCGAACAATATTCAGGAGCTAGATCAATATAACTACAAAACTAAAATAAAGATGGTGTGAAAGCTACCATTGCCATGAAACTCGAATATGGGTTACCAAAAAGCATGTCCCTTACAATATTTTTACCAAAAAGCATGGGCTCTTTCAAATTTTTATTTTGACAGTTTCTTCATCAGCTTTGAACTACTGTCTGTTGTAACGGAACACAACAATGGTGGCGCTAGATCCATGCGGGAGAATCGTCTTCGGAAATGTCCTTCCATAAATACAAAAGTTTTGAAAAAAGAAAAGCGGGAGAGTTTCTCGTTCAAAGCAGAGAATTTGCTCGTTCTGAAATGGTATGACATTAGTGTTGTTACTCTAGCAACTAATTGTCACAGAGTAGAACCAGTTGAAAAAGTTTATCGCGCTGGTTGGTTTTGTTGGAGGTAGGCGTTTTCGTATTCAAGTGGACTGTGACATAGAGAGTTTTACCTGAAATCAGATTCACTGGTACTTCGTACAACGAGCATAAAAAGGAAAAGTGCTCTCAGATGTGCTTAGTGCCATGCGACAACCCGTGTCATATTGAAGTTCATTCTCAAAGTGACTAAGTAATAACGTCTTGGGCCTTGAAGGGTTAAAAATTAAACACTCCACATTGTATGTGTAAAACGTGCATTCAATAAGAATCGGATTCCGACGTCGTAAATGGTGGTTTGTTTGCATTTGTCATACATGTTGTCTGTCACAATGCTTAGCAACTCACAAAGGAATAGAATAAAACCGAAAAATGACGTACTGTCAATTTCGCAGACATGTCTTCAGCAGTACGTACTAGAAGAATCAAGCGTGTGGTTCTTGTGTGACAAAGAGAGTTTTACGTGAAATCAGATTCAATGGTATTACATTCAACGAGCATACAAAGGAAAAGTGTTCTCAGAGAAGATGTGCTCATTGCCATCAGAGAATCCGTATCTTATTGAAGTTCACTCTTAAAGCGGGTAAGTAATAACGTTTTGGGCGTCGAAGGGTTAAAAATGAAACACTCCTGATGTATGTGTAATGCTACCTTTAAACTAGAAAGAAAAAAAAATTTGTGATGCTACGCCACTGGTGTAAAATCAATTTCTTTACACAGTAACTACGCAATAAAGATAGATTTAAGTTTATTGCTAATAAAGCTTACTCATTCGTTATTATGTGAAAGAGGTTATTTTTGGACTGATTATAATCCTAATAATTAAAAAATTAAGTATACGTCTCATTTAAATTTATGCTTACTCTTAGTTCCGATGGATGGCGTTGTTGCAAGTTATATAATTATCATTTAACTGTCATTATCAGTTGATATTTGTTGTTAGAATCATGTTTAGCGCGATTGTTGTAAAATTGATAGTGTATTAACTTATTAAGCACCTATTATATTTATAGATAACAAGTTACATTGTCTTTCATATGTTTTAAATGTAACAGTTTAATTTAACAATTACTGTGATGGGTGTTATAAAAAAATTGTGTGTTTTATTATTTCTAAATTATATTTATTTATCAAATGGAGCAACAACTGACATAGAATTAGATGCTAAAGCTCAAAATACCCATAGATTGGATAGTTTAAATCTGTTGTGGTACACTGTATTGCTCATTTTTACTGTTCTGACAATATGGCTTTTTAAACATCGTCGAGTTAGCTTTTTACATGAAACAGGACTTGCTGTCATTTATGGTAACGATTACAGTACATCTTTGATTTTTAATAATAAATGATTTTCAGGATTGATTGTGGGTGCAGTTATTCGATATGGCGGTAGTACTGCAGGTGTATCAAATATGAATGTGTATCCCAATGATGATAAGTATAATGCCAGTTCACCACCAGATACACTGACTCTTCATTTTCCCGGCATGACACCTTATAATAACTTTACTAATAAAACTTATCAGTATACATTTCGCAGTGCTGTTGATATTCAAGATAATGAAATTGAATTGAAAGCAACTTTTGATCCCGAAATATTTTTTAATATAATATTACCTCCGATTATTTTTCATGCCGGCTATAGCTTAAAAAGAGTAAGTATTTTATAAGTGCATGATAGACATGATACTAGCAAATGCATTGTCATAATACATATGAGTCAGCAACTCATATTAATGACAGTGGAACTGCCATTATATTAAATTATAGCTTGGTATTCAGTTTTGCTTATCTTTGTTGAAATCATTTATGTATAAAACTAATTTATGCTGTTTAAGGGGCTAATGCTTTACTATTTTCATACTTGTTTTTTTTTCTGCGAAATGCTGTAGAGAAGAAAGGTATGAGTAAGAACACTAGTTACTATATGTGGTAAATTTCCAATAGAAACATAAATAGATTCGATTTGCATATGAGATGCACATTGTGTTTATAGCATAAAACAAAAAATATTGAAAATCCTCAAATCGTCATAATTGCTAAAAGCAATTTGCATTTCTGAAATGCACAATTGTAATATTTTAAAAACCGTTACATATTGGTCTCGATATCAAACTTATTTTTAAAAAAAAGCTAATATACGGTTATACAATTTGTTCTATCTAGAAGTATCGAAGGGTTTGGTTTCGATTTGGTCCCGACAAATGAACTATTGTTATTTTTCGGTGTTTCATTTACTTTGCTTAATTCAAGAAAGAATAATTATTATTTCTTTGAAAATTAATTGCCATTATCTTTTATTATTTTTCTTATTTTACATTTAAAAGAGACGAGTCTAGGAAGAGGTAATATTTTTAAGATTTTTCAAATCAGTAAAATTCCAACATATTTAATTTTTTTATTATTTCTATGGAAACTATGATGGCGTAGAACGGCTACAATTTTTTTTATAACTCTGACGTAAACTCAGAAACATCAACATACAGCCAGAAATTTCGGTTTAATCTCGCAAATTCCGACATATTGTTAGAAATTCTAACATTAACTCGGAAATTCCGACTTAATCTCCGAAATTCTGACAAAATTCGAAAATTCCGAGTGTAAGTCGAAATTTCCGGGTCTAAACCGGGATTTCAGAATTTAAGGCGGAATTTCTGAGTTAATCGGAATTCCCGAGTTTAAGCTGTAATTTCCGAGTTTCTCGGAATTTCTGAGATTAAGTCGGTATTTGCGAGATTAAACAGGATTATCCGTCTTTATGTCGAAATTGAGTTTAAGTCTGAATTTCCGAGCTTAAATCGGAACTTCCGAACTTAAATCGGAATATCGAGTTAAGCGGAATTTCTGCATTTAAGTCGTAATTTCCCAGTTTATGTCGGAATTTCTGAGATTAAGTCGGAATTTGGGACATTAAACCGGAATATCAGACTTTATGGCGAAATTTCCAAGTAATAAGTCGGTATTATAATAAAAAATTTTGTGGATTTTCTACGCCTTCGTAAGACACTCATTGTTTAAATTTTTTATTCAAAAAACAATTACCTACGTTCATTGTTAACAACATGTCAAAATTCCGTCACATATTCTTCAGTGAATATCTTATTGAGTGGTGTGAAGTTAGCCTCCTAGTTTAAATTTTTTTTTACATTGGTTCGTTCCAATCGTTTGTTAGTATTTGTTGATTTTTTTTAATAATTTCTTACTAATTAGTATTTTCCCAATTAGATTTTTTAATTTAAGGGTGATGTTGACACCCCCCAAGGTTAAAATTTTTTAGTTTTTGTTGTAATCGTTTGTAGGTAGTTGGTTGGTGTTTGTTAGTTATTTTTGGTCATTGGCTATTAGTATTTTCCCATTTAAATGTTTTTTTTTAATTCAGGTGTGATGTAGCCCGCAACTTTTTTTTTTGTTGCAATGTTTGTTGGCTACTTTTTATCATTTGTTGATTTTTGTATTTTCAAAATTAAATATTTTCAATACTGGACTTTCAATACTGGACTTTCCTTCCTGGCATTGTAATTTCTAAACTTTCTTCTTATTTTATTGTTTGTTGGTTAGTTTTATAATATTTATTTTTTTATATTTAAAAAATAAAATGTTATCCAAAATTTTAACTTTAGGGGTAGCTCCGCCTAATAAATTAAAAAAACAAAATTAATTGGAAAAATATTAATAACCAATAAACGACAAAAAATAATCAACACCTACAAATGATCTATAAACTCAATAAACGATCCTAAAAAATGAAAAATGTTAATCTTGGGTGGCTAACTTCATGGCTAAATTAAAAAAATTAGGAAAACACTAATAACTAACAAATGGCAAAAAATAGTCAACAAACACCAACAAACGACTAACAAACAATTGAACAAAAAATTAAAAATGTTAATGTTTGGGGGGGGGGGGGTCTAAATTTACGCCTCGATTAAAAAAATTAATTGGAAAAATATTAAGCAACAAACGACAAAAAAATAGTCAACACCCACAAACGATCAATCAACTCAATGAACCATCCCAACAAAAAAATTAAAAATGTAACGACCAGCAAACAATTGGAACAAAATATTAAGAAATTTTAACCTTGGGGCGGGGGGGAGCTAACTTCACGCTTCAATTTAAAAAAAATTAATTGGAAAACTACTGATAACCAACAAACGACCAAAAATAGTCAACACCTACAAATGATCAATAAACTCAATAAACGATCGCAACAAAAAAAAAGAAAAATGTTAACCTTGGGGGGCTAAATTCACGCCTAAATTAAAAAAAATTAACAAACGGCAAAAAATAGTCGACAAAAGACTAACAAACAATTGAACAAAATATTAAAAATTTAAATGTTCGTGGGGCTTAACTTCACGTGTCAATTAAAATACAAATTAATTGGAAAAATATTAAGCAACAAACGACAACAAAATAGTCAACACCCACAAACGATCAATCAACTCAATAAACCATCGCAATAAAAAAATTAAAAATGTACGCCCTGTGGCGTAAATGACAAAAACATGCCAACACTAACAAACGACCAGCAAACAATTGGAACAAGATATTAAAAATTTTAACCTTGGGGGGTGGTGCTAACTTCACGCATTATTAAAAAATAAATTAATTGGAAAAATACTAATAACCAACAAACGACAAAAAATAGTCAACACCTACAAATGATTAATAAACTCAATAAACGATCACAACAAAAAAAAAAAAAGAAAAATGTTAACCCTGGGGGGCTAAATTCACGCCTAAATTTAAAAAATTGGGAAAATACTAATAATTAACAAACGGCAAAGAATTGTCAACAAACGACTAGCAAACAATTGCACAAAAAATTAAAAATTTAAATCTTGGCGGGGCTAACTTCACGCGCCAATTAAAAAACAAATTGGAAAAATATTAAGCAACAAACTACAAAAAAATAGTCAACTTCCACAAACGATCAATCAACTCAATAAACTATCGTAACAAAAAAATGAAAAATGTACACTTTGGGGAGGGTATGCAGGGGCGCCTAAATAAAATTAATTATGAAAATACTAATAACTAACAAACGACAAAAAATTGCCAACAAACACTAACCAACGACTAGCAAACAATTGGAACAAAATATTAAAAATTTTAACCTGAGGGGGTTGGGGTGGTCGGCGGGGGTAACTTCACGCTTCAATTTAAAAAAAAATACTAATAACCAACAAACGACCAAAAACCAGTAACAATCAACAAATGTACATAATTGCTGAAATCAATCTGCATTTTTTGACATTGGTGAAATGCAGCGGTACAATATTTTTATGCGTTTTAGCTATAAAAGATACTGGTCTAATAATGGTCAAAACCTTTACATATCGATCTCGGTATAAAATTTACTTAAAAAAAGCTATCAAAGAATACTCAATATATGGTTAGAGAAGGCTTGATCTATCAAGAAACATTCGAAGGGTTTGACTTCGATTGGTGCGGACAAATGAACTATATTATTGTTCGTAGTTTTAATTATTATACAGGGTGTCCCAGGATATTGTGACACATTTGAAGCGCTTATAACTTTTAAAACAATTCAGATAGAAACGAGAAGTTTTCTCAGGTATGCTTTATTTATCAAAAAGTTTTATTCTGACTTACAATCAATTTTGTTTCATTGATACAGAGGGTTGAAAAAAAATTGTCAGTTTTCAATTTAAAGTTTTGATTCTTTTTTTAATGCAACACCCTGTGTGTTGTGGCATCTTTCGATACAGGCATTCTTCCATTTTCTAAAAATGTATAGTTTGCTATGCTTATAAAAAAAACTAACACAATTATTTATATTTTTATGGGAACATGTTCGATACACAGAAAACATTTTTAATTACCATTGAAAATACATAACAACGTTAATATTTTTTCAAACTAAATTGCTGGATGTGTCCCCCATTATTATCAATGCATTTTTGAAATCTTCTTTCATTCTTTCTCTTTTACCCTCTTATACCTTTCACAGTGTTGAGGAGACCAGACACACCGCGCCGCAGAGTGGGACACCCATCCCAGTTCCGAAGAAGCAAGCCGCTGCTTAACTTTCAATATCTCAGTACTAGATGGTTTCCTACTCTGCCGTACTGCCGGTCGCATTTTGGAAATCTAAACTCCAAATTTTTGAAAGTATTTTCCAACATTTCCTGAGTAATGCTTTCAAAAATATTGATTATGTTATTTTTGAGTTGGTCCATAGTGTTTGGAACGGGCGAGTAACAAGAATCAAGTAGGCAAGTCAAAAGTCAAAATGACAATTGAATTACTATTTTATTTGCTATGTTCTGTCAAATCATTTATTGACATTATTTTCTCGTTGTCTTTGTTGCGCACTTTTAATTAAAATGATATATAGAGATCAAGAAAAAGCAGAAGCTGTACTTCTGTACAATAAAACTAATTCTATAACAATAACCAGAAGAAGGTTTCGTTTGAAGTTTGAAAAAGCGCCTCCATGCAGAAATGCCATCATAAATTGGATCAGGAAGTTTAAAGACACTGCCTCAATTAAAAGAAAATGCAGATCTATAATCCAGGGCTAACCTCACAACGAAATTATAAAAATTAATGGGAAAATATTAATACCAACAAACAACAACGTCTAATTGTGTATTAGACTAGGTTACTTCTGGTTATTTGGCTGTCAAAAGACCGCAATCTGCGATTAATATTCTGTTAAATCAATAAACTCTAAATATGAGCAATTCAGCAACATAAGTTTATTTTAAAATTCTTTTTACTCACACATAACAATTACAATTTTTATCCATCAGCCATCAGTTTAATGCAAACATCAAATGAATTTGTAGATATTAAAAATTTAGAAATGTTTAATTAAATGTAGACTATCAATAACTACTTAATTTAAATTTCATATCATTTTGAAGGGGGGTGTATCACGATGGGGTAATACTGATTCTTGTAATTTTTTTGTTTTTTTTTTAAAGTTTTTGTGTAGAGTAATGAGTAAGCCTTATAGTACGAAGATGAATTAAATAAAAACTAGAACTTTTAATTTAAATTAAGGGGGGCGAGAAGGCGTTGCTTAGAGTGCATTGGCATGGATATCCGAGCATGTCGGAGCAACATGCTTACACCTCCATAGCGCGTATTACGTTTTTTGAGCTGGTAGTCACCAGAGCATTTGAAACTGCAAAAATCTTCGGAGATCAAATTCTGCCCAGGGTTTGCCTGCCACAAGGAATTCAGAGAAAGGCGTGAATGGGTTAAAAATGAGGAACATGATTACCGTTCTCGGAAGGCACCATTCATGACCTTGAAATTTTCTTCCACTGCTACTTGGAAAAGAATCTTTAACTCGCATTTTGTGAAGGTATCCAAAACTATTAAATTTGTAGCAAATAGTTTCAGACTATCTTTAAGGATTATTCCATTTAGACTAGTTTTCTGAATAAACATTTGTTGTGGAGTAATAAGCCTTAAAAAGTTAGGTACTTTACTAAAGTACCGTTGGTGAATATGTTGAAAACTATCAACTTCGGAATAAAAGAGGCCTTCCCTTTCTTTTTCCACTTCTTCTTGTCTTGTGCTACACGTTGACAGTTTTTTCCGGCTCCTCCTGTGATGTCGTCCGTCCATCGTCTTTGTGGTCCTACACTGCGTTTATGTAGTCTTGGTCTCCATTGCAAAATATCTTTTGTCCATCGTGTCCTGCCCAACTTAAATTTTTATCTCGCTATTCTTTCTGACGTCTTCACACTTTGTTCGTCTTTAGGTTAATAGGGATATTCCGGTCTTTCAGCACAAATCCTAGTTTCCCAGTTGCTGCCCATGTCTAGTGTGATTGTTTGATCTTCTTTAGTCATGACCTTAGTCTTTCCCATGTTCATCGTGAAACCTATCTTTTCCGATGCAGGTTTGAGTTCCGATAACATACTCTGTAACTCCTCTAGATCTCCACTAATCAAAACAATGTCGTCTGCGAAACGGAGATGGTGAAGGTATCTTCCATCGATCTTTAATCCATTTTTCCCCAAATTCAGTTCTTTGAAAACCTCTTCTAAGGTCATAGTAAAGAGCTTTGGAGAGATAGTGTCTCCTTCTCTCACACCTCGTGCAGCTTGAATTTTATTTATTGTTAGGCTATCGGTAATTTTAACTTGAAATGTAGCCGCGTCATAAATGTTTTTCAGTAGATTTCTGTATCTTGAGTCCATCCCTGCTTTGTCCATTTCTGAGAATACTGCCCAATGTTCCACTGAGTCGAACGCCTTACTGCAATCCACAAAGGCAAAGTGGAGCGGAACGTTATAATATGTGCATTTCTCTATTAGGAAACGCATAGCTTGTATATGATCAGCCGTACCATATCCTTTTCGAAACTCTGCTTGCTCCGGTGGTTGATAACCGTCAAATTTATTTGTAAACCATTTAGGTTATAATCTTTGTAAATAATTTATAAGGCTGTGGCAAAAGACTGATGGGTCTATTGTTCAAATTTTCTTTCGCTCCTCTTTTGTGAAGCAGGATAATCTACGTATTTTCCCATATAGTAGGTATTTTACTGTCGGTTAGGCATTTGTACATTAAAATGTTAATTGAGTTAAGCGTTGCATTACCTCCCAGTTTTAGCATTTCGGCAGTAATACCATTCTCCTCCGGGGCACGTCTATTTTTCATGTGCGACAAAGCATATTCAATTTCTTTTATGGTGATGTCGGGGATCTCCTCTGACCCTACGTTTCTTATATTGTTGATGTATTGTCGTTTTCCCAGTTGTTCCGTCTCTTTTTAATACTTTCATGGTTTTGTTGTTTTCGATCACTGTTCGAACTTTTTCTGTGCTATACTTCCTTATGTCTTTCATAATTTCCTTACGGGTACTTTTGTTCATCTCTGAATATTCTTTAGAATCTTTATTCATACTTCTTTTTTCTATCATTTCTTGTGTGTTTTTGCTTAATTTCAAATGTTTTTCTTCTTTGAGCATATCTTTTTGGTTTCTGTCTTCACGGCGTTTCTAATTTTTCCTTCCAGCTCATTTGTATCTATTTCTGTATCATGGCTTGCGGGTGGTAGTTTCTTTCTCAGTTCTTCTTGATATTTATTGATGTTTTCTTTTAGTTCTTTGGAAGTGGGAAAGAGCTTTGGTCTCATAAGTTTATTTCTTTCCATTTTCATGTTTATTTATATTTTTGCTCTAACAAGTCTCTGATTGCTGACCATATCGAACTGTCTTTGACAATATATTTTCTGTTAGTTGTAATGTAGTCCATTTCGTTTTGTGTTCTTGAATCAGGGCTTCTCTTCTTTGGGTTTTTTTTTTGTGAAAAAGGTGTTCATCAAATACGGGGTGGCCAACTAAGAATGCTAGGTACTGTATCTGGGAAACTATACATCGTAAAGGCTTGCGGAACAAAAGTTATAACTAAAACGGCCAATACAAAACCTGGAAAATATTTCATGTTTCTGAAATGGCCGTAAGGTAACTGCAATCTTGAATCTAAGTGATGTTTCTGAATTCTGCTATATTAACCTAATAAAAATAACATCTTTGAAGTCGAGGATAATTTGAACTTTTTGTTTGGCACTTTTGACGTATCTATAAAAATAAAGTGGTGGGGTATTCAAAGGTTTCTAATCACGTACTTCGAAACAGCTAATCCGATTTTAACAAACTTGAGCGCGTTGAAAAGAGCTATTCTTGGGCTACAAATGTTAAAATAATTGAAGTTTTTAGTTTCACTGTCGTCTAGAGGGCTTTGTTCGACATTCGGACTGAAACGGTTAATTTTCGCAAAAAAGATATCGATATGCGGTTTTCGCGAGCTTGTTTAGGCATCATTTAGCTACTTGTTCATGAAAAAGTCATACCGATGCATTTAATTTTTTGCGAAAATTAACCGTTTCTGTCGGAATGTCGAACAAAGCCCTCTAGCGACGACATGTGAAACTCACAAAACTTCAAATATAACATTTGTAACCTAAGAATAGCTCATTTCAACGCGCCCAAGTTTGTTAAAATCGGCTTAGCCGTTTCGAAGATACAGGGGATTAGTTAAGAAACTTTTGAATACCCACTTTATTTTTAGACAACGTCAAAAAGGGCCAAACAAAAAAAGTTCAGATTATCCTCGACTTTAAAGATCAGTTGTTTTTGTATTAGGTTAATATAGCAGAATTCACAGAAACACCACTTTTTTAGATTCAAGATTGCAGTTACGCCCCCTAGCGGCCATTTCAGAAACTTGAAAATATTTTCCAGGTTTTTGTATTGGCGTTTTAGTAATAATTTTTTTGGCAAGCCTCTACGATGGATAGTTTCAGATACAGTACTGCATTCTTAGTTGGCCACCCTGTACATACTTTCATTTTGTAGGTAGTTCATTAGCATATTTCCCCGTTCATTAGATATGCCCAATCCAAAGTTTCCTCTGTTTAGAATATTGTCTTCATTGAGTTTTCGCACTTTGGCGTTAAAGTCGCCCATTATTATTGTGTAATACGCTTTTTCAGATCTACGGACTAGTGAGATATCTTCATAGAGTTGTTCTATCTCGTCGTTTGTAGATAAACTTGTAGCGGCATATTTTGTATTACTTGGAGGCTGTACCTGTTGGATAATTTTAGAATGATATATATGATTCTAGGTGATATCGATGTCATCTTTGTTACTAAATGTTTTATATTTTTATTTATTAGGAACGCTTCCTATATGGTAGTTTATGTCGTTAGTATTTTGGTATAATAGGTGTCCTGATTTTAGTGTTGTACATTTTTGTGCCGGTAACCTGGTTTCGCAGATGCCTAGAATATCCCATTTTGTTTGTTTCAGTTCTTCTGGTTCTGTCTGACGATCTATCGATTGCATACGTTGCTATGTATAGTTTAGTTCTTGTTCTATGGTGTTTGGTTCTAGATGTTATGAGCGAATTTTTGCCTCCCCCAAAATTCTTGACACAGACCTTTTGCGAAGTGTGGGACTTGACATTTATTGTATTACCCACCTGGGGTCTATTTGTTTTATTATTCGCCATATTTATTTAGGGGGGTGGGTTAGCCATAATCTTCCACGTTGGCTAGATGGTTTGGGAAAGGTTAGGAATTTAAGTGGGTATATGTGACAGGATATGGTAAGGATGGGACATGGTTTCTCCCGGTAAAGGAAGTGGGTTAAACCAAGAGCTCGCGTGGGCAGGGTTGCTAGTTCCCTGAAGTAAGTCTATGTTCATCTGGGAGAAATGAGATACCTACCCGCTACCCGGTTTTCGTGGGTAACAAGCCATAATTATAGTACTTCTTCCTAAAGTACCTTTTATGAGTACTTCCAAAACTTCACTAAATTTTGACCGGCTTTTAAGATAATTTAATGTTAGACAGTTTTGCTCAATGAAAGTTTTTCGTAAGGTTATAATTAATCCCCAAAAATAAGTACTTGTGAATGTATTCAAAACAAGTACTGTAAAGTCGATTTTAAAGATAATTCAAATTTAGACGAGTTTACCGGAGGATCGTTTTTATAGATTTTTTAGAAAACTATCAACTTTGGAACAAAACGTTTTTTTTTTGTTTTAGACAAGTTTTCTTTATAATAATTTGTCATGGACTACTAATAAACCGGAATGGAGACCTTAAAAAGCAAAAATAGATAGACCTTTGTAGCGTTCCTCTTGTATCCTATCTTGAAAACCGTAATTTGAACTTATTTGCAAGAATGCAAATTCAAGAACAAAACAATCGACAAGTGATTTATCTTGACTGTTAATAATGTTACTGGTACTCAAATTAATTGCCTGCGTTACTTTGACTTTCCTGGCAATAATTAGAATTATTTACAAGTCTGATATTTAATTACTCGCAAACCTCAAATCTGATCAAATGGCCGCCTAGTGGTAGGTACGTTGTGCTATCTGAATTAGATAGGCTGGATGAGGTAAGTGTTGCATCATGAGGGCAGGTAAAAAAATGAAACTACTCAAATTAAAATCAACGAGTTTTGCGCAATGGTAGTTCAGCCTGTTAATGTACTATTGTGGGAAAGAATCACCAATAAAACCCACTTTATTCATAAATAAGTAATTGCACAAGTACATTAATAAATCAAATAAAAAAAAACAAAAAAGGGTTAACAAAACACCATTAAATCAGGTTAAAGTGCGTACAAAATTATAACATTAAGAGGAAAATAAATAAAAATCAGTTTAGGTTACACATAAACACAATAAAAAAAAGAAATCCCATGTAGTCACACCCACAATTGTGTCATAAATAATCACAATAAAAATCATAATACCAAACATGTGGCCCTTTAAAACCAATCATGCCCGTCTTTAAGTAGATAAACACATAAAACAATAAAGCAAATTCCGGTACATATAAAATACAACAGTAAAAGTGGACAGGTGATAATAAGGTAAAGGCAAGAACAAAAGAAAATAGACAAGGAATTTACACGTACACAATTGTTTAGTGACCACTAAAGCACAAAACACATATGAGAAATTACAGTCAATGGCGTATATAGAGAAATTAGTTCGCAGGCAAACAATTCTACTTAACAAGCTGACAAAAAAAACTCATTGAAACAAACCCTTACAAGGGTAAGTTATAAATAGATGACAACATCGTGAGCCATATATAGTTTTGAGTGCGTTAGAAAATACAGCGTTCCTTTCTCAAAAACAATAAAAAAAAAATTCGATGTGTTTAATGGTTATCTGGTCTCGGGAGTGTGTACCCACTTGGCAAGTGCCTTTTCTAATTAATAACCAGAGCGGTATTATGTCCCCGTTCACCAGCCCACCTCTACACAAATATAAATATAGACAACGACCAACAATGCTAATTCACACCAATACCAGAGTGAGGGAGCCCTGTACTGTGCATGCCATTTTGGTCGAGACAGCCAAGTATCTCGGTTGTTGTTGAAGATACAACCTTGCGGTTTGCGTGATCCTGTGCCACTTTTTTGTGAAACTTAAGTTGTCCTGAACGGATTTTTCCTAACTTCTTTCGTTCATAAGTTACAGGGCGTTTTTGAAAATTCACACTTTTTGGACCCCCTCCATATCTACGAAGTTTCTCAGCGATAATATCAAATTGAAAACTTATCCCATAGAGAATTTTATGTAGAATTCAGTGGCGCACTCAATTTTTTTTTTCGAGGTATGGTTATGGAGATACGACTCAAACTTATGATTTTTTCAATGGAGGACCCTGTATTTTATCACCTCATTAAATTCCTTATTTTTTTCCTTCGAAATGATATATAATATATAAACATGAAGTTTTCAAAAATGCTCCAAAATTACTAAAACATTGAATTTTAATAGAGTGCCATGGATTTCAAAGTTTTACTATAGGGATTATTATTTGTGATTTTTTTATAGTAGGTCATGGATGCTACAAACACTGTTGTTGAGTTTTGGAGCATTGTTTTATCAAGTGACTGTGGAGAAATCAACACATCTGCTGTCATGATGATAAATTTTGATGCGTTTTATTGTGTTTGTGTTTGGCGATTTTGTTAATTTGTGAAATTTTATAATGGGTGAAAGATTTTTTCAGAACAACGAAAAGTATGATATCATACAATGTTTCAATCAATGCCATGAAAATGTTGACGAAGCATTAGAATTATATTTAAACAGGTAAACTAGCAATTTACCATAACACATTATGTGCCATATTGTTTTTAAAACGTTAAATATCCAGAGAGGCGTCAACCTAGTCGAGCAACGATATTTCGACTAAAGAATAATCTACTAAATTATGGTGCGTATTCTAAACCCCGACCTAAGACGCATAATAAGGAAAATTTTTTTTTTTTATGATTGTGTACCTGAACAGGCTAAATAAGGCCTATCGTGCTAAAGCACTCAGGAACACTTAGGAGGATGGATAGAGGGATAATGAATTGCCAATAGATGCCTATGAACAGCTACCTTAAATTTTCTCATATCATAAGTGGGAGGAAAACAGGAACTAGGGAGATCATTCCAGAGTTTAGAAGCCGTGTAGAAAAATGTGGATTGCGCCCGTTTGGTACGACAAGTGGAGATTTGTACTGCATACTGATGATGTGAATGAGCGAACCGAGTGTTTCTCGCAAAGATAGCCGGAGATGGTATCAAAGAATGTAATTCACCAGCACAATAGCCGTTGTAATAACGATAATACAAAGAAAGAACTGAAACCATCCTTCTATACTCAAGGGACTGTATGTGAGAAGTTAAGGACGGGTCATTTATAAGCCTAATCGCTCTCTTTTGAATACGATCAACGATATCGAGAGCGTATTGGGGAGCACTAACCCAAAGGTGAGAATTATATTCCAGATGAGGCCGAATTTGGGCCTTATACAGCAGAAGGAGTTGTCGAGAGGTAAAGTACTGCTTAGGTCTGTACAAAAAGCCTATTTTACGAGCAGCTGTTTTGGTAGCTGACAGAAGATGGTCAACCCATGAGAGATTTGAAGATACAGTCATACCCAACAGAGTAATAGAGTCTGAAAACTTAAGAACTGAGCCATTCATACTTACAACAGGAAATGACCGATCTTTTTCGCGGACATAAGGCAACACTGAGTTTTGTTAGCATTAAATTTAACTAGATTATTGCTTCCCCATTCGAGAATACGTTGAATGTCTTTGTTGATTGAATTTGCCATTTCAGCTTTAATTTCTTGATTTGACATAGAAGGTGGATTATCACTATGAGTAGACTGAGATGAACTACAGTGAAGAGTGCTATCGTCAGCAAAGCAATGTATGGGGTTAGTTGTTGAAGAAATAAGGTCGTTTATGTACAGCAGAAAAAGTGTAGGCGCTATAACGGATCCCTGTGGTATGCCCGGGTTAATGCTAACTTCTTTTGAAAAAAAGCCATCAACTACGACACGTATTCGTCTTTTATCAAGGAAACTAGAAACCCAGTTGATGAGCGTATCATTTAACCCAAACGAGGTGAGTTTGGCAAGTAAACACTTATGCCAAACTTGGTCAAATGCCTTTGAGATATCTAAAGCGACTACAACTGTTTCACCGGACTGCTCTACTGTATTGTTCCAAACTTGGGTCACATATGATCACCTGTTGAACGACTAAACAATACAGTATATTATTCCAAACTTGGGTCACATATGAAAGAAGATCGCCTGTTGTACGACTTTGCCTAAACCCATATTGGTGGTCACTAAGGAGTTTGTTAGTTTCAAGGAACGTGAGCAGTTGCTGATTGATGGCTTTTTCCATGATTTTAGATAAAATGGAAGTGATGGCAATTGGTCTGTAATTTGAGGGATCAGTCTTATCACCTTTTTTGGGAATAGGTTGAACATTTGCTAACTTCCATGATGAAGGGAATTCCTCAGAAGATCGTATAGAGCTTAGATAGGACTGGTACTAGTTCGGCGGAACATTTCTTTAAGACAATAGCTGGGATACCGTCTGGGCCAATCGCCTTATTGAGATCAAGCCTACTGATGATCGATTCCAAGAGCTTGTACCGAAAATGAATTGGTTTCATAACGTATGAAGAAGAGTTGACTAGGGGCACATCTTTTCCAGAATCATTGAGACACGAGTTTGATGCAAACAAATCCACAAAAACGTTGGCTTTGTCTACAGAATCAGCAACTACCGATCCGTCAATAGATGTCAGGGGGGGAAATGAAGATGTTCGAAAGTTTTTACTAATGGCTTTTGCTAAAGACCAAAATTTACGACTGCCTAAAGGAGATGTAGCTAGTTCATTGCATTTTCGTTGTTCGAACAACTTTTTAGTTTTAGTGATGACACTTTTGCAGATATTTCTAGCACCAACGTATTCTACATGACTGTCAACCGATTTATTAGATTTCCATTTAATGTAACATTTATTTTTAAAGATATTGCATCAGAACAAGCCTTATTGAACCAGGGTTGGGAACGTGAATGACCTACACGGTACTGTTTTTCCGAATGTATAACTCCATTCCCATGAGGATGACTTCAGATACTGAAAGAGCGATGTCCGAAGAAGAGGACGACTTAAAACAATATTCATGCCATGGAAAGGTTGCAAAGAAATCCGTAAATCACTCCATCGAGCTGACTTAAAACACCACAAGGTTCTATCGGTTTTGCGAACAACAGTGGAATTAGGTACAGTAGAAATGATTTTTATTAGACAATGATCGGAAAGACCTAAAGGCGAAAGAACGGAAGTTTTATAAACAAGAGGGTTTGATGTAAGAAAGAGATCTAGAAGATGTGGAGTATGGTTAGGGTTATCAGGGATTCTTGTGGGTTCAGAAATCATTTGTGTGAGATCACATGAAATAGCAAATGTTTCTGCACTATGACCAGCGGGATTTGTAGTAGATGAAAATAAATGAAATAAATAAATGAAAGTAAATGTCTTAGCCAGCGTCCGTGTCTCTCCTCAGATTTCTTGTAACAGGCAAAATACAAGGCACTGGTATGATGATAACCAACACCTAATTTTTGAGCAACAACAACAGGGTCGATTTGGTTTTAATGTAGCCTGTTTCTTATTGGGGACATCAATAAAATACCGAATTTTTGAAGGGGCTCTCAACGCGAATAGGTACTTGGCAATTTTAGAAGGAATAATACCAGAATTCCTGGAGAATGTTCACCTATCTTAATGCCATTTACTTCCAACATGACGGTGCTCCTGTCCTCAATTCGAGGTTGATTGTGCCGTTTTTAGAAGAAACTTTCCAGGACCATTGGATTGGAACAAATGGACCAATTAGGTGGCCTGCAAGGTCACCTGATTTGTCAGTGTTGGAATTTTTTTTGTGGGGTTTTTTGAAAAATAAAATATACGGTAAGAGGCACAATAATATTGAAGAACTTCGTGCAAAAACAGAGGCCGTTTTCCAGAATTTACAAAATCGGCCTTTCATAATTTTAAATGCATTAAGACGTATTAAGGAATTGTGTCAATTGTGTGTTAGGGAAAATGGGCATCAATTTGAACAATTCAATGAATAAGTTACCGAATAATTTCGAAATGAAATAGTATGAGTAAATATTTAATTATTTGCTTATTCTACATTATGAACGTTTTATTACTATTTATTTGTCGATATTAGTTACCTACGTTTTGCGTTTTGTTAGTGAATTAGTGTTAGTATTGTTCTCTTTCCTTTCATGGAAAAATCACAAGCAGTATTTCTTCAATTTGAACTTTTTTTGTATGAAAAATCCATAGCCTACTATTAAAAATCAATGTTTTAGTGATTTTGGAGCATTTTTGGCGAATTTATGTTTATATATTATATATCATTTTGAAGGAAAAAAAATAAGGAATTTAATGAGGTGATAAAATATAGGGTGTTCCATTGAAGAAATCATAATTTTTAGTCTTATCTCCATAACCATTCCCCGAAAAAAAAAATTGAGTGCGCCACTGAATTCTACATAAAGTTCTCTATGGGATAAGTTTTCAATTTGACATCGCTGAGAAACTTCGTAGATATGGAGAGGGTCCAAAGGTGTGAATTTTTAAAAACGCCTTGTAACTTATGAACGAAAGAATTTGGGAAAAATCCGTTCAGGGCATCTTGAGTTTCACAAAAACCGCCATAACCGCAAGGTTCTATCTTCAACAACAACCGAGATACTTGGCTGTCTCAACCAAAATGGGATGCACTGTACTGTCTTTTATTTTAGCAGGTTTCAGCTTAATGAGCCCGCGTACGAATAAGATACCTTTGTAAGGCAATGTTTGATTTTTAATACGTTACTGAAAAAATATTTTCTGCGAGCTTGCATTTATATAAAAATACCTACTTATATTCCTTTAACTGATCACAGATACAAATCGTTAACACATGCAGTTTAACTTCAAAAAGGGTGACTGTTATTTATAGATTAATATTTGACAAACACATTAAAACTAACACACGAAAGAAAAGACGAATTAGCGTTGGCTAATCCAAAGGAAATCGTACACGCAAGGATCATTTTAAAGACAACTTGTTTCCAATGAAGGTATTTAATTAACCCTCTCGATCTGGATCCGTCGACACTCTTAATTCTAACTAACTTTCCCCCGATTTCTAACCTAACTATCTTTACTCCCGCAATCAACCCTCATTTTTCAAAAGTAATAAAAAACAAAACAAGAAACATTAATTTACGTTGGAACAGTTTCATATTAATTATTGCACGACATCTTAATTTTAAAAATATGCATTCGTCCGTAACAAACTCTGCATTTAGGTCTCGAGTTTCCCAGTAACAAACAAAGATATCTTTTGATCGCGGTCTGTACCGTTAGTAATTAATTACTAACTAGTGACATTTTTACATTAAGAATCGTCGCATAAGAATTTTCAATGATTCGTTACGCCCCTTCAGTAAAGCAGTTTTAAGCGTACATCTGCTACTCCAACCCCAACATGTGTTTTTCAACCCTAGCCAAGTATCAGTTACATACATTCTCACATTTCTTACATAAAAATATATAAATAAAATATTTTGAAAACATTAGCACATTACGACGTATTATCAAGATATTAAAAATCCACTAATTATCTTTTCTGTCCCGATAAGAATGGCGATTTGACAAACGTTTATTACAATAATAGAATTTTCGCGGTCCGCTACCTACACCATATTTTAAGTTTATTGAATTTTAGACGTTTTTTTGTTGAAAGTTTTTCATAGGATAACAAATAAGCACAAAAAGTTACTTACAAAAGAAGGAAATCTTGGATTTCATTATGCCCATTTAGTAATCTCCGGCACGGTAATGTAGCTGACTCAACTTACCCGAATTCTTGAGTCTAAATAAAATTTTTTCAGAAACACTTATCAGCTTTGCTTTAACATGAAAATGTTAAAAAAACCGTTCTTCTATTGATTTTTTTTATTATTAATATATTTTTGATAATGGTGAATGTAGTAGAATTTAAGTTCTCATAGGAATTTGTCTATATCTTTACAAGCTTGATGGAACTATATTTTTGTAAAATGAATGTCCCTATAGTTGGAAACTATCTTTTGGGTCAATAAATTATTACTATTATTATAAAACAATGTTTACAATCATTTAGTGCTTCTAGCCAAATGTTTAGGATCTTTTTCATTTTAAACGGAAATGAAATAAAGTTTGAGAAGATACAATTTAGAAGTTACCACTTTATTTTTAATTTTTCTGAACTGAGACCAAGTTTTTTTTTTTATTATTTGAATTAAGTATTAAGTTCTTTGTAAGTTAAAATCAAGTTATGCTACTGAGATAGGTTAAAAATAAATTGCAAATAAGTTGCTTAAATAAGGCATTAATTATATATTCAAATTCAATGTAAATAGATGGAATGATATTTAGACTGTTACATAAACAAGTATTGCACATAAATGAAAATTTTTAAATTCAATTCATAAATTGTAAAACGTAACGCGACGCTAATGATAAGATAAGAAAAAGTTGTTTCATAGATATTCATAGTGTAAATCGTAAAGAAATTGTCTAAATAAAGTTTCATATTAGATTTATAAAATGATTTATGGACGTATAACAAGTGATTGCGTAGATAGATATATAGGAAGGGTAGTGTACCACTTTCCAACCTGGAGAAGACCTATAGAAGGCCATTCTACCTTTTTAAATTTTGTTATTGGTTAATTTGAAAATACGCACTAGAGGGGGACTTCAAGTATTTAATGAATTTATTAGAAGAGACCATAATTGTATTAACAACTCTGTTTAAAAACTAGTGCCTTCTCTGAGGATGAATCACATTCAGGATTCGAAACATATACAGTGGCCGGCATAAAGTTGGATACAAATGGAAAAAAAATTTATTGTTCATTTCTCAGAAAATTTTATTCTTGATAAAAGTACATGCTCGATCGCAAACCTAAAATAGAACTTGCAAAAATTTGAATATCTCTTTTCTTATACGAGGGAGGTTCGAAAATGTGAATGCGGCTCAAGAGTAAAGTACCCTTATTTTTCAAAATACCCAAAAATGTCATTTGAAGAAGTTGTTTAGAATTAAAAAGATACGTCAAATACGAAATTTCAGCTAGCTTCTCTGAAAAAAAAATTTGTTTTTCCTTTTTTTTCTACGATCCCTGTATTTTACGGGAAACAAAATATTTCGGAGGTAAGTTATTGTCTGATGGAACAACAATACGTTAAAAAGCATAAGTTTTATTTGCCACATAAGTGGCAAATTAGGTTATTTACAATTATTCCTAAAAATACATTTTCGAGTTTCCCTCGTAGTCCATTTTAGGTTTACATTTTATATTTATAACGATAATTTTATATTATTTTACACTGAAAATTTTGAACACCCTGTAAGGAATTAAGAATCATTTGCTATAGCGATTCAAAGGGTAACAACTTTAATATTTACAACTAGAATTCTGTCATTCTAATTTAATTGATTCGATCAGTATGATTTTTTTTTTGAAAACCTTTTATTTTATAAAATTCAAAATTTCTCGAAAACTGTAATATTTACGTATAAGGATCATTTATTAAAGTGCACCTTATTTTTACAGTACTATCCAAAATTGAACGAAAATACAGGGTGTTCCATTAAAAAAAACATAAGTTTGATAAGCCACGCTTTTCTGGAACACCCAGTATGTAGGAAAATAATTTTAAAATGTGGCCACTACTGATATACATAACCCCCCTGAAAAATAAATTTGAAAAAACGTATTGCCTAGACACAAAAGACCGTCCCGTTGGTGGTCACTCACCTTGTATATATATATATATATATATATATATATATATATATATATATATACAGGGTGGGCCGTCATTTCGGCATGGCCATTAGCGCGCGATAATGAGGTCAGTCATAGAACTGTTTTAAAGGTTCTAAAACTGCAAAGATGCACTCTTACAAGATGCAAATGCTGCAATTGACTGTTGAAGATCCAGACCGACGAATTGAGTTTTGTGAACGAATGATGGACTTCATTGACCATGGTCACATGCAGTTGGAATGGATTCTCTTTTCCGATTAATGTACTTCTCTTTGCATGGTAAAGTGAATCATCACAATTGTCGTCATTGGTCTGACCACAACCCCCATTGGATGCGGGAAACTCAACGCAACAGCCACACAAATTAAATGTATGGGCTGGGATTATTGGAGATCGAGTGGTAGGGCCAATTTTTTCTGAATGGTAATCTCGATGGGCAGTTATATCTTTCTGTGCTCACGGATGACCTGCTCCCAAATTTAGGGGGCCTATTTCCAAATAAGAATCCAAATGACTTGGATGAGAGAATTTGGTTTCAGCAAGATGGCGCTCCACCGCACTATGCATTGCCAGTACGGAACTATTGAAATCAAATTTTTCCTAAAATGATTTGTCGAAGAGATGCACTTGAATGGCTACCGCGTACCCGGATCTTAATCTCCTTGACTTTTTTTATGGGGATATTTGAAGAGGAAGGTTTATCCTACATTACCGACCAACCTTCAGGATCTGAGGGACAGAGTTACTGCAGAAATCAGAAATATTCCACAAGACATGTTTCAAAACGTGAGAAATGGTTTTTATCACCTATTGGGTCTTTGTCAAGAAACAAGTGGACACCATTTTGAACATCTTTAAAGTTATGAGTGTACTCCATAAGAAAAGATTTTTTTGCAGAGAGGTCGTTAAATTGTAGTTTAGTTTAAGAAAGTTCTCAAATGAAATTTCCTTTGCTAAGAGAGTGCGTTTATTTGTTTATTATTTTTTATTTTTATTTTTTTTTGTTCAACAAAATAATGTTTAAAATTTTGAGAAAATAAATACTGCGTTGCATTCCTCTTAATATAAGCTTTCACACGGTGTATCACTTGACCTACCCTTATATTTGAAAAAAAAGTTAGGGGTGGATATATGGAGAAACTGTAACCCCCAAATTGAGGGCTCGAAACAACGATAAAGAATGCCTATCATGATTTTTCTCTCGGTTCACCTCTTTGAGTTACAGAATTTATTCCTCTTAGAGTATCCACCCTGTATATATAGGACATTTTTATCATTAAAGAAGTGTTACTTTGGGATTTTGGTTTAAAGTTATATTAAATTATTTCGGTAATTTTGTTCCCAGGTTTAAGTACGGATTTTACGTCTAAATAGAAGGGAAACTTTAGCTTTCAATTTAGCGTTAAACAATCAGTATGAATCTGCTCAAATTTACAACAATTTTACACCACAGGTACTATTTTTCGACCCGTTTATCTGCAAAATGTACGATTGGTCTCTATGTTAAAAACAAGATTACGCTATACATTAAAACTAGAAAGTACATGTAATCACGCTTTTAAACAATACATGACGAGAATTTCTAAGGTTAAGTAATAAATTACTCAAACTATGAGGAAATTCAAACGCGAGGTATACGATTGGAATAGTGGTAGACGGAGTAAAAGTGATATTGATATTGCTTGCGAGTCGCGAAGTAAAAAAGTGTAGTTATTTTCCTGTATTGGCTCGAAGATTTTGCAATTTTTTTTACTTTTCGTGCACTCTAAGCGTTAGTTTAAGCTGTATTTTTCTGTAAAAAATAATATAGGTAGATAATACATTTCACGAAGGTCCTTTAACTCCAACAAATAATAAAATTATGTTAAGAAAGAAAAGCGGAGAAGGACACAAACGGGAATACAAATAAAAGAATGGGAGAGGTATTTCAGAGACGCTCGGGAGATTGAGCAAATACAGGACGGAGAAGGAAGACAAAGTAACAAAAGACACGAGATAGGGGAAAAAGAAGAAGGAATAAAAGAAGAGGAAGTAAGAGAGGCAATAAAGAAGGTAAAAAGGGAAATCGGCAGGAGAAGATGAGATACAAGGTGAGAAGTGGATATACGAAGGACAAAAGGTGACAAAAAGGATGACGGAAATAATAAACAAAATATGGAGTGGAGAAGGATTCCCGGAGAGTTGGAGGGAAGGGCATATTTGCCCAGTGTATAAAAAAGGAGACAAGAATCGGATGACAAATTACAGGAGAATTACACTGCTAAATACGGTCTACAAAATATACGCGAATGTTCTGGAAGAAAGGTTAAAGGAGGTGGAGGAAAAGAAGCTGTTACCAGATGGACAGGCAGGATTCAGGAAAGGAAGAACGACGGATAACGTGTGTGTGTGTGTGTGTGTGTCTATATATATATATATATATATATATATATATATATATATATATATATATATATATATTGAAGCACATGGAAAACAAGGAATTAGGAAAGAAAAGAGGTAAAATGGCAGCGATAGTCGTAGACATAACAGCGGCATTCGATAGGGTGAACAGGCAAAAGTTGTGGGAGCTCATGAGGAAAAAAAAATAAGCGAAAGGATAAAAGAAATATATGAAGAATCGAGGAACAGGGTGAGAGTAAATGGGGAACTGAGCGAAGGATCTGGTAACGAGGAAGGGATTGAGACAAGGATGCCCAGAGCCCAAGCCTGTTCGCGGTATATACTGGAGAGCTGGAGGAGACATTAAGGGGGCAACAAGAGAGAGGCCAAGGGAGGAAAAAGAAATGAAGGGGATGTTAAAAACGTTGAACAGATATTTCAAAAGGAAAGATCTGGAAATCAATGGGAGTAAAACTAAGGTACTGCTATGGAGAAAAGGGGGTGGAAAAAGGAAAAAGGAGGAATGGAAATGGAGGAATGATGAGATACAGTAAATGAATTCACATACCTGGGATACATAATGAGACAAGACAATAAAGATGGGAAACATGTAAAGAGCGAGTGAGAAAAGGGAATAAGCTAATAGGGCGAGTGTGGAGTGTAGGGGAAATACTGTTTGGAATGGACATAAAGAAAAGAAAATTGTTATTTGAGAAATTGATAAAAGGTGTGGTACTGTACGGGGCGGAAGTGTGGGGGTGGAAAGACTACAAAGAGATAGAGGGCTGCAAGAACAATACTGGAGGTGGATACTGGAAGTAGAAAGAGAAACACCAGGATACATCATTAGAGAGGAGGTGCAAGTATAAAAAATAAGGGTGTAGGCGGGAAATAGAGCAATAAAGTGCGAGGGGGAAATGAGTAGAAGAATGGAGTGTAAAATCCTGCAAGAAATCTGGAAAGAAATAAGAGAAGGATGAATAGAATATGGACAAGAAGCCATGAAAGAACATTACGAAAGAAACGAATATGCAAAAGAGGAAGTAGAAACACTAAGAAGGGAAGGAGTGAACGATAGAGAGCACATAATTAGAAGGGATAGAGATGTGCAAAAGCAGGATAGATGGTCGATGGTGAAAGAAGGAAAATATAATGTAAAGTACAGGAACATTAAGGGAGGCGGGTTACCGAGATATTTGAATGGGGAAGAGAAGAGGGAAAGAAAGAAAATGGTAGCGAGATTTAGATGTGGAAACGAAGAGAGGGGAAAGTGGTACTGGAGAAGGGACGAAGAGAGAAAATGTAGGCTGTGTGGAGAAGAGATAGGGTCGATTAAGCACATGCTGCAAGAATGCCGGGAATTAAAGGATGAGGAGAAGGAGTAAGGGGGGCGTAAGTGAATGCAAGAAACATGGAACACAAGAAGACAGATAAGGGGAAAAGAGAGAAGAAGTTAGTGTAAGTGAAGTAAAGAAAGGAGGGACTGTAAAAAGTGTAAATAGAGATGGAAAATGTAAATAGCAAAACGCAAGCACTTTGCAAAATTTTGTGTAAATTATGCAAATAAAGTATTAGTAGTAGTAGTGTTAAGAAAAGGATCCATCTTTATTAGAGAAACAAAACACAAGAACACTGTAATTAATCAAATGATTTCTGATACCATCTAATTTTATTTGACACAAAAGAAAAACCATCCGGCGAATCGGAACTCCTTGACTGGTTTTCAAGATTTTACAGTTAAGATTTATCACTACAATCAGCTTTATTACACTAAAAGATCCAGCAAGTTGGTCAAATTAATAAATTGCGGTGAAACCAGAAAGGTTTTCTAGCAAAAAATTAGGCTTAAGAATATTTTTCAAATAATGTTGACTGGCTAAGCACCTCTAAGGCTTCTCAATCATCTGCTTAGAGTGAAATAAAAAATAGTTTTTTTCATACGGCAAATCTTAATGTATAACCATATCCGAAATTAGTTAAACCTTAATAGATTCGGATTATAAGCGACCGCGCTTTTGCTTACTAATTGTTTATTAATGACTGCAAAACCGAACGAATCATTGGTGACCTAACTAACCCCCGCACATAATTTATTTTCGTATTGGTAAATGAAAGGTTGGAAAGGCTTCAAGTTGGGCGCCAATAAGTGTTTCCAGTAGATAGTGGTATATTTGCAAATGAAATACCAATTACGTAATGTACAACATCTACCAATAATCTGCATGGTCCTAACTTACGAGATTAAACATAATGGGCAATTGTCTGATGCTTTATATTACAAGAACATAAACATCTTGTTACGTTTTAATTTCACACATAAGCATACATTGAAAATATAAGTTATAAATTTAAATAGTTTAAAGTAGCGTCATCTTACGGGGAAATAATAATTAAGGAAAATCAGACCTTTATTTTAATGAATATACAGGTTTCTGTAATTAAATAAAAGGCATATAGGAATCTGCATCTTCTTTTAACATTTTACTACTTGACAAATTTAAAAATTATCTTTTGATAGTGGGAATTTTGAATAGTCTTGTAACCATTCTTTATCTTTCTCGTCGGCCATCTGAATTCTAGAAAAATTTTGTTAACAAGGTGTATTCGGCAATTACCTAATTAATAGTTATCTTTTTATATAAGGGATTAAGCCCATTACACTCGTTAAACGATTTGAGGATTGCCGTGTAGTTTAATTAAATTACAATTCGTTCACTATCCCGAGGATCAAAAAGTTAACACTATCCTATTTCAGCTTCCATATCTGTAACCCTTCGATGAACTGTTTCTTTCAATCTCAATTTTGGTTTACAACTTCACGGTACGATTCTAATATAAAGTCGTATCCCAAGAATTATGTTTCGTAGTATATTATAATTGACCGTTGTCCCTATAATAGAATAAGGATCACGCATTGCACAATTCCCCTGGTACGAATTGCTAATTGAATAATTGTACCAGCACTCGTTCGTTGATGGTCATTTTGAGATTCGGGTGCCTCTATAGAAGTGTTACCGTACACATCAGCTGTTCAATACAGGTTAGTGACGTAATCAGAGATGTACAATCAGTGCCTTTATTGTGTGTATGACCTATCGTCGTCTACATGCTGCAACTAATAATAAATTTTTAACTATGAATGGTTGGTTCTTGTTCATACTTACATTATCGTCTGAGTACGGTTTTCGTTCAACTCAATAATTTACTAGTTTTCAATATCAATGTACTTACAAAATGAGAATCATTTCGTTGAGAATTATAATTGTTAAAACTGTTTGTTATACCTACAACAAACTGAGCAACTCAAATTTCACTCGGTTTTAGTAAAGCGCACACAAAAAAAGACGAAAAATTTTTAAGGTTAGAAACGCATGCATAATAAAAAAAAATTAAAAATTCATTCTAACCAAATTAAAAGTTCATGCAAGTTAATGAACAAAACAAAGCAGTTAAAACCCAATCAACCAGCACCATTTTCGGCAGAATAAAGTTTAAGAACAGTGTTGAGTTTCATTATTAATTAAGGATCTGGCAAGTTTTTTTTGCAGAATTAATTTTAGTAACGTAAATAAAGCGAGCAATTGCAGACAACATACAGGTTAGGTACAAGCTGAGTGTACGTATAAGGCGTCGAATAGAACTTAGTTATATATAAATTGTAAATCATTTTGTAAAGAAAAAAAAGTAGGTAAGTTGGTTTTTACCATATTTGTCTAATTATTTGTTTAATTGTCTAATTTCAAATACGAGTGCAATCAGTTGCTGGTTGAAGGCAGGTAAGTTAAGACCGGCTATAGAGTTTGTGAACCTCCAGCTTCAGCACTTTCTGGCTCAAGTGCGGACGAGTATAGTGAGTCAGTGGCGCCCCAATCTTTTTTTTATCGTTACGAATTCTTTCTTATCGAAAAGGACCGTACGCCCTCTCCGTCTTCAATCTAGGAGGCAAATCCATATCGCCCCACTCTTAGCCCTGGTAAACCTGTCCGTTTTTTTGTCTCTCGTATTGAAAATTATCATACCGCCTCTATACATATATTCAAATAAAATTATCACTAACAAAAATTAGAGTTTTATCTCTAATAATCTTTAAATATAAATATAAAAATGTAAACATAAAAAAAAACGTGGCTGAAAATTAAACTATTTTTAAATGAAGTCATTCAACTCGAAATGAAAGTAAAAATCTATGTAGTGATATAATCATTTCCTTCAATTTCGATAAATAAAATAATGGGTAAAATCTAAATAAATAATAATAATCATTTATTAATCCAAAGATCTTCAGAGAGATATAGGATAAGTCTATTTTAACAATAATATAATGATACATCAGAACCTTCCTAAAGTCAACTAATACATTTATAGTACTCATGTACTGAGTAAAAACTGTTTTTGGTTAACATTTCTTTAACTAAT
Source organism: Vesta saturnalis (assembly GCA_036346205.1). Classification (NCBI taxonomy): domain Eukaryota; kingdom Metazoa; phylum Arthropoda; class Insecta; order Coleoptera; family Lampyridae; genus Vesta; species Vesta saturnalis. The sequence goes on from JARFJB010001320.1 coordinate 823,884, forward strand.
AAACTAACTAACTAATTAAATAAAATCAGTAGTATAAAATTAAATCGTAGTTGATTGACCTTAACACTGTTCATATACAAGAAACATGAATAACCAATGTATCTTAGAATTTTCTTACTACCTCCAATGTTAACATTACAGTTAACTGTTTTTTAATTCTTCCATAGATAATTTTAGTCGGGACTACAGCTTTGCATCACTTCTTTACAAACCGCCACTAATCGACATACACCTTACCTTCTTTCGGTAACCGAGGAGAGCAGTCTCGCGGCAGACAATACAGTTTACTACTCGTCGACCTTGTTTGTAAACTTACCTGAGGCGAAAACTGACTGTATAAAATTCTTTGTTACCGAACAGAACAGTTTGGGAAGGCCCCACTTTCGGCGCCTATAAGTCTTTCCAGTAGATAATGCTATATTTGCAAATGCAATACCAATTACAGAATATACAACATCTACCAATTGATTATTGCTTTATTATATTACAATACATTAATTATTGCCGAGAAAGTAAGCAAAACTTTGGGTGCTCCTTTAACAAAACGTTTTTAAAATGGCCAGTATATTTTAACAATAAAAGTAAAATCATGCAAGATTAATGCATTCGTTGAAATTTAAATCTGGAATAAATTTTCATATTAAAAATATTAAATAAATTACAGATTCAAAATTTGTCACTACACTGAAATGTTATTGGACGTATAAATTGGATTTTACAATGAAAAACAAAAATGCGTTAGGTAAACAAAAGTATAAAAAACATGGAAATGCAATGACAAAAAAACGTGGCTGAAAAGATTAAACTATTTTTAAATATTAACTAAGTAAAAGTAAAAGCAGTAGCCTTATAATTACATCTAACTGATTGACCTCAACAGTGTACATATACGAATCATCAATGTACTTTGCATAATTAGAATTTTCTCACTACCTCCAATCCTAATATTACAGTTGTCTACTTTATGAATTCTCTCATCGATAATAATTTTAGTCGAGGTTAAATCTTTGCAGCACTTGTTTACAAGCTGCCACTGATCGTCGGCCTCCTTACGTTTGACACAATACCATTTCCTACTCGTCGAGCTTGTTTGTAGACTTACTTGAGGCCAAAACTGTTTGTAAGAAATTCTTTGTTACTGAACAGAAGCTATAAAAGAAGTTTTTTGGTACATTAACGCATTCTAAAATGTAAGCAAACTAATAACTGATACTATGAAGCGGCAAATCACAAATATTTACATTTTAATACGTTGGAACTGATCGAATAAATTTCATTACCCAAAATTTCACCTAAAGAGATTAATTATTTATCGCCTCCAAGTAGTGAAATTTTTTTTTCTAGAGCATTAGCCCCTTAAATGAAGAAAATTCAACTTGAATTAATATCTTAGAAATACTAACACGAGAATAAAAATAGATTTACATAGCAAATAAAACTGACTCGAAGCACATCCATCAGCTCAATTTGCTATGATAATGTAGTTATTCACTAACATTATTGTGTATTGTTTTGGGGGGAAATTGATGGTTTCGGTATGCTTCTATTCCTGAAAGAAGAATAGTGGTAAGAAAGATAGACAGTCACTCATCAATTTTGTTTGCTACAACGAACAAAAAAATTGTTTTAAACATTTAACATTCTTGTGTAACAATACACGATACTAATATAATAATAATGTTACAGAAATATTTTTTTCGCAATTTGGGTGCTATACTAACATATGCAATAATAGGAACTACTATATCTTCTTTTGTGGTTGGGGCATTGATGTATGGTTGTGTACAATTAATGTCACCACGTATGGCGACTAGTTTTACATTTCTAGACACACTTTACTTTGGTGCTCTCATTTCCTCGACTGATCCATTAACGATTCTTGCTATCTTCCACGATTTACATGTCGATGTTAATTTATACGCTCTTGTATTTGGTGAAAGTGTATTAAATGATGCTGTTGCTATTGTGCTTAGCGGGTAAGTATATTATTTCATTACTTCACATTATGCTGTACTACTTTATTATAGTTCTATACAAAATTATCGTTATCAATCTGGAACCGGAGGATTTGAAACTAAAGCCTTCTTCCAAGCTCTCGGAGATTTTTTCTACATATTTATACTATCACTACTTATAGGTGCACTTATGGGCTGCGTAACAGCATTGATATCCTTTTATAAAAGTTATTTTTGAATCATTTTTTTTAGTAAATACTTATCTATAAAGGGAGAGTTTTAAAGGTATGTACAAACTTTTTTAATGTTAAAATAAGTAACAAGTTAGTGTACGACGTCTATTCGAAAATGTTGGGTAAACATTGTGTAGCTCTTAAGGTCTAAGAAAATATATGTAGTTTCCGCATAAAATCCTTACTAGGAGAGTGCGTAACAAAACATATGGTATGTCTTAGCTCAGTGGTACGGGTTCTTATTCGTCACAACGAATATAAATAGTTTATATATATATATATATATATATATATATATATATACAGGGTGTATTTTAAAATCACCGACAAACGAAAACTGGTGATTCTATGATTCAAAATAAGACAAAATTATCATAAACGCTTTTCCGAAAATGCTTCCTAACCGAGATACAGGTTGACTAAAAAATACTTTTTTTAAGGTTTTTTTAAGATTCCTCAAAAACTGCAAAAGATATTACACTGACATTTGGTACACTTAAATGTCTAATTAAGTACAATTAATCAGGTGAGTTTGAGTCAACGCGAGAGAATTTTTAAATGCATGGTTCCCTGGACGCTGGATTGGACGAGGAAGTGAAGTACCGTGGCCGGCACGATCGCCAGATTTAAACCCATTGGATTTTTTGTGTGGGGGTATCTGAAAACTCGTGTCTATTCTGTTCAAATTGATAATCGAGAGCAACTTTGGAATCGCATACAGATGGCATGCGATGAGATTAGGGCTATGCCACAAATTTTTCAGCGTGCTAGGTTTCATTTGCTAAGAAGAATACAATCTTGCATTCAAAAGCAAGGAGGACATTTTGAACAATATGTATAAAAATAATTATTATTTTGTTTTTGATTCCTTCAATATCTCTTTAATAATGTACCTAATAGTTAACTGCGTTATTTTTTTGTAAAATAAAAACAACTTTTGATTTTTATTGAAAAATGTGGTCGTTTATGTTAATTCAAAATATTTCAAAAACGGGGTGCCGAATCGAAAAAATACTAAGTATGATTTTATTTGCAGAATTAAATGTTGAATCTATCAAAAAAATATTTCTTCAAAAAAACTAGGGGCGTGCGTTTTTTTTACTTAAACTGATTAACTTAAAATATTCTACGCCACTGGATGGAGTCAGTTGACTCAAACTCACCTGATTAATTGTATTTAATTAGACATTTAGGTGTACCAAATCTCAGTGTAATATCTTTTGTAGTTTTTAGGAATCTTAAAAAACCTTAAAAAGTGTTTTTTAATCAACCTGTTTCTCGGTTAGGAAGCATTTTCGGAAAAGCGTTTATGATCATTTTGTCTTATTTTGAATCATAGAATCTCCAGTTTTCGTGTGTCGGTGATTTTAAAATACACACTATATATATATATATATATATATATATATATATATATATATATATATATATATATATATTTGTATTTGTTACATTATTAATTATTCTCCTCGTGTATCGTTAACGTTCTCATAAGAACTTGTATATTAGACGATTGGCAAAATCATATTTGTCGTCTCAGGTCGTAGTACTTTAGCCCTGCTGCAGTTCAGTTCCAGTAACGAGAAGCAGAGCTAAAGTACTAGCGACTTGAGATAGCAAATATGATTTTGCCGAAACGTCATCGTAATAATATGAGAACTTCAACGATACACGAGGAGATAAACCTGAGAAGAATGTAATTAATAAAGAATTTATATATATATATATATATATATATATATATATATATATATATTATATTTTGACATTTGTAATGCAAACGTACCTTCAATTTGCACGACCTAAAAATTTACTAAAAAATACACAAAATAACTATATCTTATAAATTCAAAACAAAACTAAATAATTTAATCGAACTGATAAAAATTTACTTAATACATTCAAAAATATAAATTTTTGTACCTCAAGCTGGAATTTGAGTATATTAAATGCAGCGGTTATTAACCCTATACACTTACAAATATCCAAATCTAAAGGCGTTTTAAACCGTCCAGTCCGCATCGAAGCCGGAACCGGTTGGCGTAGTCATCACCCCAGTGCCCTTTAAACCGTGGCAAGAAGTGATAACGGACCAGGTGTTAAGGAACATAGTTTTTTTAACACCATTGTCCCCAATATACATATTAAACGGCCGAGGCAGCAGGTAACATATTTATTTGCTATTAATGCACCGTCAAACCGTGCCTATAATTGATATACATAAACGATATATGAACATAAAATTCGAAGGTTTCACAAAATCAAAAAAACCCTGTAAGAAATTCTACTTCATGGGAGATTAAATTAAATACTGGCCTTGAATGGAGCGGGTGTTGGATAAGTAAGAATCGCTGCTTCTAGCTTAATGCTCCTTTAAATCGAGATTAACACTTGAACCACAAAAAAATATTTAGATTATTAAAATCTTTGACACCAATAATGATGATGTTTGACAATTGAATAATGCGAAATACGAGATAGGAAGTGTTAAAAGGTCACTTAATATAATTTTTAATATAATTGTATGTAAATTTATTCATTATTTTGGTACGTATTCCGCCATTTATTTCATTGTCTAATGAAATATTTGAAAAATTAAACCAGGAAAATCGCATAAATTACTAAGATAAGTGTATTATGAAAATGGGATAACTATGGCGGTTCTGACCCAAAGCTTGCACACTTCTGTTCATCGCTTACTTGCGCTAGAACTGTTAATTGGAAGGCGGAAGACGACAGAGCGAGGTTAGACGAAGGGCAGTTCAAGGTAAAGATCAGGTTAAGGTCGAGATCCAGGACTAGGACGAGGCAGGGCTGGGTGTGGTAAAGGTAAGTACTGGGTGGACCCAGACCCAGGTCGAGATTAACGTTAGTGTTATATTGCATCATACACGATGTTGCATAATACCGGATCTTGCAACATTCTGTATGATCAAATATGTTGCAACATTCGGTATTATGCAATATAACACTGACCCTAAGCTTAACCTGGAACTTACCTTTGCTTGACCCTACCCTTCCTTGGCCTAGTCCTGCACCTCGAGCTTGACCTACAAACTTAACCTCACCTGACCTATGCCTTGACTTGACCCTGGCCTGACTGGGTCACGTGAGTGGTGGCTGGAAGTGTGCTAGCTTTGGACTGGAACTGCCATAACTATACTACCTTAGAACTTTAAAGAAATGTTATTCCTAATTTATAAAATCATTCAATTACTGTGAAATTACTTGAACGTAATTGTAATTACCTATAATTGTTATACTCACTTTCAAGTTTAAAGTTTTAATAATAATTAGGTTTAATTTTAATTAATCTCAATTACTTTGTTTTTATTACTTTCTAACTCAGCTGGAAGTAATTCAAGTTTTCGAACTTGCAGTTAATTTTCGAGACACACTTTTAAGAAATATCTATCATTGTCATGATTATTTCACTTAATTACATCTTCTACAACGTATAGAAATTAACATAACCGAACCAATAGAATTACACAAAAATAGTTCAAAAATTAAGAACTTAAAGGTAAAATTTCAGCATCACTTATAATTATGCTTCAGTTCTTTATGGGTTAATATAAGGGTGGTATGATAAATACATGTGTTCAGGCAAAGAAGGCAATTGGTTTATATTTAGTATATTTATTTTTTGACATAATCGCCTTGTAGCTCTACACACTTGATCCAACGATGTTCCAACTTTTTTAACCCATCCAAATAATAAAATGTTTCGAACTCTGCAAAATAGGCCTCTGTTTCCGCAATGACTTCTTCATTTGTCGAGAACCGCTTTCCACCGAGACATTTCTTCATATTTGGAAAAAGAAAAAAGTCGCTGGGGGCCAAATCTGGCGAATATGGTGGATGGAGCAACACTTCATACCGTTACTCAACGAGTTTTGCTGTCGCAATTGCCGATAAGTGGGCCGGGGCGTTATCATGATGGAAAATGATTTTTTTTCTTCGCTAGGTGTGGTTTTACTCTTTACTTCGGCGTCGAATCGGTCCAATAAATTTGGCATAATACTGCCCATTATGGTTCTTCCCTTCTCCAAATAATCGATTAAGATAATTCCTTGCGAATCCCAAAAAATTGTCGCTAGAACTTTTCCGGCCGATGGAATCGACTTTGCTTTTCTTGGTGCACGGTCTCTGGCAGAAAACCCATTGTGCTGACTGTCTTTTGGTTTTCGGCGTGTAGTGATGGATCCACGTCTTATCAACGGTCAAATAACACCGCAGAAACTCACTCGGATTACGCTTAAACTTGTCCAAACATTGCGTTGGAGTTGTCACGTAGTTCCGTTTCTGATCAATCGTCAGCAGCCATCTCGCCGATAGCTTTCTCATACCCAATTTGGCGTGCATTATATTTTGTACACGTTCAATTGAGATGTTTACCATCTCAGCAATCTCTATCTTCATCCGGCGGTCTGCTAACACGATATCATTTATTAATCATTTCATCCGTAGTGACCTCAACGGGACGACCGGGGCGCTCCTCATCAAAGACGGATCTTCGGCCACGTTTAAATTCATTATACCAGTATCTGATGGTAGTCATCGATGGTGCATTATCGTTGTAAACTGCTTGCAACTTTTCACTGATTTCTACACACGTTTTCCCATCCAAAAAAAGAAATTTAATCACTGACCGGTATTGTTCTTTTTCCATTATTGCAAAAATACCTACACTAACTCGCTTTCAACAGCTATAAAAACTAAAGTACTCGATGAGTGTCGCTAAAATTTTGACAGACGTGAACTAAAGAATAGTACTCACAGTTGGTAATGCAGATTTTCACACAAAGCGCAATCTGTCGCCAAACACGGGTACTTATCATACCTCCCTCGTACATTATAATTATTTCAATTGTACAAATTAAATTACAAGATTAAATTAGTAATTATTATATTCCATAGTTCAAAATGGAGAGAACTGCATATCAAATAATAATGAACCAGTTACTAAAAGAATTAGTGGGCATTGGCTAATTATTTTATTTTGTGATTATTAATTCAAGATGGATGAAGTCAAGGTCAAGTAATATCTTATATAAGAACTAGACTAAATTCTTAGAAGCGTGGTCAAGGTTATCTAAAGATTCTCAATAAGTTACAAGGTTCGTATGTGTCTTTTTTGGTGCATTTATTGGCAATATGTGCATTTAAAGCATTTAGGGAGAATCTCCAGTTCCCTGACCATCTATTTATTCCAGCCAGCGCCTATGGCTTTTCTTGAGATTAAGCAGCCTGGCTGCGTCTTCCTCTGTGGTCAGAAAATCTTGCCTTTGTCCCCTTCCGTTTGCCACATCAGCCAATTTTAGTTGCATGCCAATTTGCTGGACACCACTTTTCCTTAATTCATTATTTACGACGGCCTTGATGATATGTTGGTTGTCTCGTCCATATCCCAACTCATGATGGTTTGATTTGTTTGTCTCAGCGTAACTTGAGCATTTGTTTCCATTTTTTTTAAACATATTTCTAAATTCTTGTCTGCATTTTTCTTCGTGCCCTTTTGCCATTATTTGTACACCACCATTCTTAGTTTTGTTAATTTTTTGTATCTGCACTCCTTTTGTATCAACATCTGCATAAGTCAGTCCCTCTGCAGATTTTATTATTATCGTTTTTCCAATGTTTTTTCTATTCCTGTTAGTACGCGTCAGGTTCTTTTCATTTAATATGCTTTGGGTTCTGTGTCTATTAGCCTGCAGTTTCATTTGCACGCCCTGTTTTCTGCATGCGTATTTTATTATCTTCCTTATTCTTGCTTGATTGATGCTCTTGTCTACTAAGCAGATTGGTATATTCCTATCCTTTCCCTTCATAGCACTGATGATCTTCAGCATATTAGCTTTGAGATTTGACTTGTGTTCCGGAGTTTCTCCGACTGTCTGTCATGATAATGTAGACAAAGCTTTCATTTTTCTCGAGTGTATTCTCGTATGCTATAATGGTGCAAGCTGTATTCCTCCAGCAGACCATTTTTCCTTTTTCTACTTGCAGTGATAATTGCGAATTTTTCTCTATGTAGCCTTTTTGAAGTCTTTCCTCTATATCGTTTCCTTCCTGAAGGATTATGACCTTATCCCCTTCAACTTTAACGCCTGTTATTGTATGGCACATCTTAAACACCTCCTGAGGCCATTTGCATTCAATGAGGTCATTTAACGCCTGTTCATCATGATCCAATATTAGTGCTTGTTCCAGGTTTCTGAAACATTTCCTCTACAAATTTTTTTGATAACTCTGCTTTTTTATTATTTCTATTTATCAGGTAGCAGTACTAGTACCAGTAGTAGTTGCTGCATGTTTGACTTTTCAGTTGTGGGGCTATATTTTTGTACACAAATCCGAAATACCGAAATATGTAAGAGATACGAAAAATTAATATACTGAAATACGTAAGTACGAAGTAAATAACTAAATACTAAATACCTAAACACTACCTATATTCCTAAATACCTGCATACCTAAATATTTAAATACTTAAATACCAGTATACCTAAATTCCTACATACCTAAATATTTAAATACCTAAACAACGAAATCCCTAAATACATAAATATCCTTTTTTTTAATGTGGAGGGGGAAACCTTCAAAAGGCGCCCGTTTAAGGGTTGTGTGGGATTTGTACCTCACTAAAACCCCTCCCCCTCTTCATAGAGATCCATGGAACCGCTTGCGTGGATCGTCTTTGTCTCTTTATGCTCGTTCGTGATCTTCTTTCTGACTCATTATTTGTCACACAAAATTTTCAATATCCTTCCATGTTTCTTCCTTGTTGAGCACTAGTACGTCATGTGTAATTTTAGCTTCAACTTTTTTTTTCAAGTTCTTGTCTTTCGTTTGACCATCTCGTACATTCTATTATGGTGTATTCCGCAGTGTCTTCTTTCTCTTTACAATACCGGCATGTAGAGGTTGTTCTCTTTTTCATTCGGGAAAGGTACTCTTCAAAACACCCGCGGTCAGTTATTACTTGTGTTAGATGATAGTCGAGCTTTCCGTGTTGCCTTTCCATCCATGTGTAGAGTCCATAGGCCTTTTGTGCTTGTCTCCTATCTTTCCTGCCACTTCCTGAGCGTTATTTCTCTTTCTAGAGATTGTTCTAGAGATTGTTCGTGATATAACGATGATTGCTTCCGTGGACACCGTTTTATATGCCCTCGTTACTATCAGTGCCAGGCGCATTTGAATTGATGTAACTTTCGCGGCTTGTTTTTGTTTGTATGGCCTCCCACCACATAGGATTATAGAGCCTGCTACCTTCGCTAACACTCGTTTTCTACTTTCTCCACATCCACCAATTCTAGGCATAATTCTAGTCAACCCGGCTACGGCTACTATGACCTTTTTAATCACGCAGTCTAAATGTTTTTTAAAGGTTAAACCCTTATCGAGGATTATCCCTAGATATTTAATCTGTTGTTGTGTGCTTATAGTTGTACCGTTGACTTGTAATGCCATTTCCCTACGTGCGTTGAAGAGAATTGCTTCTGTTTTTTCAGGCGCGATTTGTATTCCCAGCTCTGCTATTTCTCTTGTAACTTTTGCTAGTACCAGATTGGTTTTCGCCACTAGATTTTGTACACCTTTGTCTTTTATTACAAGTTCTAAGTCGTCCGCATATGCAATCACTGTTACGTCCTCTGGCATTTCTAGTTTGAGGATACTGTCGTAGTATATATTCCACAGTACCGGTCTCAGGACTGATCCAGCAGTTATTTTTTCGTAGGTTCCCTACTACGTATCTTCCATGGAGATACGATTGTATTATGCGTATCCAGTACCGATGTATCTTCCATGTCTTCATAGCTTTAGCTATTTTTCTCCACGGTGCTGAGTTAAAAGCATTTCTTATATCGAGGCATATCATGACGCATAGTTGTCGCGCATTCCAGCTCTTTTGTTTTTCCATTGTAACAAGTTCTACCACTTTTTTTGCGGCCTGTATTGTAGAACGGCCGTTTCTAAAACCGTATTGATTTTCGGAGAGGTCCCCTAGTCTACGGATTTCTTCGGTAAGACAACCGGCAATAACTTTCTCCATTAACTTTCCACATATGTCTAGCAAGCAGAGCGGTCTGTATGTCCCTGGTTGGTTTAGGGGGTTCCCAGGCTTATTTGTTAGTACCAACTTAGAAATTTTCCAAATTTCAGGAATAGTTCCCAGTTTTAGCTCGTTATTAATTACCTTTGTGGTAAATTCTGGGTTGCTTTCTACTGCCAGTTTAACTAAATCATGAGGTATACCATCTATTCCGGGCGCTTTTCCTGTTTTCAGGGTTTTTGATGCCCTTGTTACCTCTTTCACCGTTATTGCAGGAACAGACTATTAACAGCGGCTTGTCTTAGTTCTGGCTCTAGTTTTCGCATCGGAATTCTCAGTTTTCTCATTGCTATTTTATAACCAAGGCCCCCATATATCTTCGTCTATCTCCCTGCACAATTCCTTCCATTTCTCGTTTTTTGAATTTTTGGTATGAAATCTTAGATTTTTTCTTTCTTTCTTATATGTTTGTTCTAGCTGTTCACTATAGCCACTGTTCTTTTTGTGTGCTCTTGTGAGTTTCGTTGTGCTTTCTATACATCGGTGTCTTATTGTAGCAATTTCCCTGTTCCACCAATACACAGTCTTTCTGTTATGCGTTATTCCCGTTTTTTTAGGGGCCGTACATTCGCTCTTTATTGCATATATTTCAAATTCTTCGCGAAATATATCTTGGTTTATCATTCCATTTATAGGTTTGTTGTTTTTATATTCTTTTTTAACTGTATTCAGTGAAGTAAATAATCCGGTGATCGCTAAGTGATTCCTCCTCCGATACCTCCTATTTGTTTGCGTTTTTTGTAATACCAGCTGTTGCTAGAGTGATGTCGATTGCCGAGCTTCTGCCTCCAGCACAAAAAGTTGGGATGTTTCCTTCATTTAACGCTATTAAGCCTCCAGCCATCCAGTTGGTCACATTTTTTCCTCTATCATCCGCTTTGCTTGATCCCCACTCATAAGATTTAGCGTTTAGGTCGCCGGCTATAATTTCACAGTTTAAGTTTTGGGCATCGGTGTCGATGTTCTCGAGTATCATGTTAAACGTGTTTTCATCGCAGTTTGGTGATATATAGCAACTAATAATCATTGTTTCTGCTATTTTGATACCCACATATCCATTTCCTTTCAGTTCCGTGGTACTCTTTTGTAATTGTCTGTTAATTATTTTAATTCCTGCGTCAATATTATTATCCACACTAATACTTCCGTCATTTTGAGATCTCCGCTTATTTGGTTCGGAGATTAATAGTATATCTACATTTTTCTCAATCGCCGTGGCTTCATCCAACTACTGGGCTCGGATACTTCTATTCACTTTATTTGTATGAATTTTGATGCGTTTGTATTCATGAGTTAGGTAGTTTGGGCTGGTTTTGGCTCTATTCTACTGTACGTCAAAATACCTAAATATATAATACCTAAATACATTAAGTACCTAAGTACCTGAATACCTAAATTCCTAAATACTTAAACACTTAAACACCTAAATACCTAAATGTCTAAATACCCAAATACTTATATACCTAAGTAACCAAATACACACATACCTAAACATCTAAATAGCTTATACCTAAACATCTATGTGCCTAAGTACCAGGTACCCAATAGCCCAAATACTTAAATTCCTAATTACCTAAATAGCTAAATACTAAAAAGTACTAAACACTAGGTAAGAAATGCGAAGTACAGGATAGGGATACGGATACAAATTTTAAAATACGTAATTATAATTGCGATTAAATAATATCTTATAATTTTAACGCTCAGCTTTGGTTCAATTGAATATTAATATTGTGGCTATTTAACTATTTACTAGTTTCGACTCTATTCCTGCGTCAATATTATTATCCACACTAATACTTCGGTCGTTTTGAGATATCCGCTTATTTGGTTCGGAGATTAATAGTATATCTACATTTTTCTCAATCGACGTGGCTTTAGTCAACTACTGCGCTGGGCCACTTCTATTCAGCTTTATTTGTATGAACTTTGATGCGTTTCTATTCATGAGTTAGGTAGTTTAGGCTGGTTTTGGTTGTATTCTACTTAAGTCAAAATACCTAAATATATAATACCTAAGTATCTAAGTACCTAAATTCCTAAATACCTAAACACCTAAACACCTAAATACCTAAATATCTAAATTCCTAAATACCTAAATAACTAAATGCCTAAATACTTAAATACCTAAGTAACCAAATACCCACAAACCTAAACATCTGATTAATTATTATTCCAGAAAGTGTTACGATACATTTCAAGATAAGATTAATTGTTTTGAAGGGAATCGGACGTAGGCGTACAACGAACCGTTCTAGGCAATATTTTTCTGCGTAGTGCATAAATTATACATAAATGTTAGTCCGAGATTTAATCAATTGTTGGATTCTCATGTTAATGATAATTAGTAGTCAACTGTTATTTATTAAATAAACTTCCGTTTCTTGTTAATGGGTAATATTAAATACAGGTTATAATTAACTTTCAAGTAATACCTACCTAATATTCTTGTTTATTTCAGAATTTTCTACGTCAAGAAGTGATAATTATGTGCAACAATGGAGTAGGAAGGTTAATTTGTTTAGAAATAACTAAATACAATTAAATAGTCGTAATTAATCTAAGCTCTCTAGCGACGACATGTGAAACTAACAAAACTTCAATTACTTTGACATTTGTAGCCCAAGAAAAGCTCTTTTCAACGCGCCCGAGTTTGTTAAAATCGGATTAGCCGTTTCGAAGATACGGGGGGTGATTTAAGGAAACCTTTGAATACCCCCCACCACTTTATTTTTATAGATACGTCAAAAAGTGACAAAGAAAAAAAGTTCAGATTATCATCGACTTCAAAGTTCAGTTATCTTTTATTAGGCTAATATAGCAGAATTCGCAGAAACGTCACTTTTTTAAATTCAAGATTGCAGTTACGCCCCATAGCGGCCATTTCAGAAACATGAAAATATTTTCCAGGAAGGAGTTACGTGGAGTACGGCTTACAGACCCCTCAGCGTCGATGGGTATTGTTCCCCGAGTTTAGGAGAATTTGTAGTAGATGGAGGTTGGTGCGGGTGATACATCACCAATGTGTCAGGGCGAGTTGCTGCTCGCCCTTTTTTCGGTTCGAGTCCCTACAGCTCTCGGCTGTGTCGTAGTGGCGAAGTTATGGCACAACTCATGTTTGTGTGATTATCATTGTCCTAGTCAGTGACTGGAGCTTATCCACTCTCCACCACACTTCGTTGGTTGTGACTCATGGGAGTGTGTTTTTGTTTGTGTTGCATGTTTGGAACGAAAGTTATGCAATATCGGTTGTAAGGTTTCAAATAAATTCAGTATATAAGTTTTTGACTCAAACGTGTAATATACAATGAATTAGAAAACATTATTCGAATGCAAACATGAATCTTATAACAGAAATTCATGTACAGTGTGGCCCACTCTCAACGCAGGATTCGATAACAAGAGAACTACTCCGAATATAGATCTAGAACAAACACCATGTTGTGTAGGAGCTCCGGGCTATATTGCTAAAATAGTGACTATTGTACAGGGTGTCCCGAAACAAAGTGGCAATACGAAATATATTTTTTTACAGTTTATTTAAATTGAATATATTATTATATTTTTTGGAAAAAATGTAATTGAACAAAAATCCAAAAACAGCCAAACAAAAAAAGTTCAGATTATCCTCGACTTCAAAGATCACTTATTTTTTTATTAGGCTAATATAGCAGAATTCACAGAAACGTCACTTTTTTAGATTCAAAATTGCAGTTACGCCCCCTAGCGGCCATTTCAGAAACATGAAAATATTTTCCAGGTTATTGTATTGGCCGTTTTAGTTATAACTTTTTTTCCCGCAAGCATCTACGATGTATAGTTTCCCAGATACAGTACCTCGCATTCTTAGTTGGCCAGCCCGTACATACAAGCGAAAATTTTTACAGGTATTTTTAAAATGTTACTATTCTCATAAAACCTCTTACGTCTGAACGTAATGTCCTATTTGAAAGTTACGAGTCGCCACTGGTCGCGATACAGTTGAACAAGAAATAATTCTGTCTTCTCTTCTCGTACCGTTTTCGATATGTTTCCAGTTAAACACCGTTTATTTTATCAAGTAGTATAATGTATATTTCAATTAATGAAACAAGACGATTGAGTAAATTATTTTACTAAATTTTCTCCTGTTAAGACATCAAGGTATTTCTAATGAAATATTTTCAAATTGAATTTCAATTAATAGTTAAGAAAACAATTACTTAAACGTGAAATTAAATAAGAATACAACGTAAATGTAATAAAAAGATAAATAGTTCTGTACAATACAAGACTTTTAAATTTAAATGAGCATCTGTAAAAATAAATCTTGAATTCCTTTAGCATATTTTTTAAACACACCATATATAGATGTTTGGATTAAATCATAGTTGAATGGGAAATTCCCACCTTTAAGACGGATTGATTTTATCATGCTAAGTAAATACAAGGTAAAAATAGCAATTTTTTTAGAACTTTGTACTTCCGTTTTAACCACAAATCTTACCAATGTTAAACACTGATATGTATAATGCGTGTGAATAGACCTTTATTTTCTGTATATTGCACATTGGACTAATGTGTATATTTATTTCTAATGGCAGAATAGTCCTCATTAATATGCAAATTAAGTTTAATCTCAAAAACTTTATTAGGTGATTACAAAACGTTATCAAAATTGGACAAGGACAAATTTATCAACAATGTTTACGTGGACTAATGTCTCAACGTTGCCAGTTAATTTTAACAAATAAGTCTATAGTTTGCATTTGATTAGTGCATTCTAAAGAAGTTTACAAAAAAACAATTGATTATTGTGAGAAATGACGGTACTTTACTATTAAAGCATTGTAATACTATTAACGTTGCAAACACTTTAAGTGCTTGTAAATTAAGCTTACTTGACGCGGTATGAATTGTATTAAGAGACAAATCCTGACTACGGGGTCTATCAGTGTGCGGGCGTGGGCCTTGTTCAAAAGTATGAACAAAACACTTCGTTAAAAGAGCGCCAACATTTTGTCGGTAATTTGGTCGATAACTAATTTAATTAATTCCTGGAGCTGGGTAGTCCTGCAAGAGTTCATAAAGTCGTTACTAAATTCAAATTAATAAATCAAAAACAGGACAATCGTTACCAGACAAAATCTTGTTAGAGCATAGTTCCTACCAGCTCAGTGATGTGGGTCGCGATTCTTTCTAACAACCTGGGGGCATGTTTTACTCGACAGTAATCAGCAAAACTCGATTCAGAACTAAAGTCAAGGAGAGTTGACTTTATTACAAACTCACTGACTAATTTGGCTCAAGCTACAAATATTTGCGTTACCCCTTGTTTTCGTGTGACAACCAGTTTTGGTTTAAAAAACAGCGCAATTTCAGGGCTCATAAACAGACTCGAACTGTGGTTATCTCATCAACATATGAGTTTTTTTTCACGTTTGGGCATCATTTTGTTTGAGAACAAATACGTAATATTTGTAATTGTGTACAAGTGAAAAAACAGATGTTTCAAATTTTTCAAATCTTAAATTAAACCAGTGGTAACTCGGAATATGTCAAACCGATAATTTTCATTTACCTCGTGGCACAATTGTTTCCATAAATGTTTTTGTAATAGAAGTTTTTCAATTAAAAATAAAATTCAAGTCTTCCATACTAAACACAACGCCAACTTGTCCCGAGTTTGAATCCCGGTTAGACAGTTTAAACAACCTTCAAACTCTGATGTTTGTAAGTGTATATGACTAATACATTTCTTAACATAAGATTTGTTACTGCTCAAAGTATAATATTATATATAATAAACAATATTCTATCAAATCGTGAAACTAATGAACTTCTACATAGCGTATATTAATACAAATATTTCACAAACATTATTTTATTTTACAGAATCAATCATTAGTTTATCAGTTTACCAATTTCCATTCAACAAAATATAACATTCATGTTCGATAAATACTGTTTAAATAACACTAACCTATTTATAAAGAAGAAAATGAATTTTGTCACGTGTCTTAACGGGCATTAAATTTGTGACAGAAAATCCGCAATGGGCTATCTAACTGGTTGTGATGGTCATTAACATATTCTATCGGAGTTTATAAACTACATCTTCATCGGTTTTGTCGTATACGGTTTAAATAAACTTAGGCGCCACCCTACCTTAAAATCGTTAAAAACGTAGAAAATACAAGGCGCGAGCAGTGGTGAGACGGAAAAATCAGTGAGTTTACCTTGTATTAAACTGACACATCTCCCTAACCCTTACAATTGAATCTGAAACTATATCGCTCCAAAACATCAGAAAATAACTCAATAAATTATGGGCGCTCGCTCATATTCAATATTTTAATGAAATGTGTTGTTACGGCTTAAGTACTCACTGGAGCAGGGATTCCCAAAGTGGTCGATATCGACCCCTTGGGGTCGAAATCGGTTTTCCAGGGGTCGACATAAACGAAAACTGATTTTGGGGGTCGACAAGGTCTAAAAATCGACCTCTATTAATTAACACAAGTTCTTATTTTAAACTTTCAAGATACTGTATGAGTTGTGTTACGTGTACCAACTTGTTATAAGAATGACTAATATTTTAGTAGGAAGTATCATTGTTGTACTTTTAAAATTTTGAAGCATATACGCGATTTAACAGGAACGAAATCATGATCAAGTTCAAGTCCAACTTGCTCTTGATATTTTATTATAAATAACAAGTTGAAAGTTAATTTGCGTTTTGAAATTCGTTGGAGCTTGAATGATAATACACTCATCTACCAATGTATTTCAAGATATTACAAAGTGATTACATAAAGTGAATTAAAATAAAGTGATTGAAAAAGTATTTACAAAGTGCGTTAATAGCTTAACCATACAGTTCTGCAGTTTATGAAAAAGTAACAGGGTAAGTACCAAAAAATGTTTTAATATTTTTCTAAGTACTTTTTGAAATTACTTTAGAAAAGTTGTTTCCTAAAATTATAAATGTTCAATTTTCTTTGTTTTTGTTTTTTACGCTGATTGGTACCTAATCCAAATTTTCTATACTATCCAAGTTTATCAATGAGTAAGTTCGTGAGCATACCTAAAAAACATCCAGTACCTAGGTGTGATAAAAATAAGCTCGTGTGCAAATTTTAAGTTTTATTGTTGTTTTTTTTAAGTAGTTTCTTAAACATTTTTTTTGATTTGCAGGTTTACTGTGATTTTTATGTTGGCAGACACGAAAAAAAATGCAGACAATACGGTTTGGACCACTTGAAGTTTGGATTTATTCCATCTCTATCAAATCAACACTTGCCGATGTGTCTCATATGTGAAAAAGTATTCATTAACGATACCATGAAGTCTTCAAAAATGGAGGACCACTTATCAAGAGTACATACTGACAAAAAAAGTAAGCCCTCGTCATTCTTTCAAGCACTTAAAGAAAAACTAGAGAAAAGGCAATCCATAAGATCTATGTTTGCGTCATCATCTATGTACGACGTTGATGGTTTACGAGCATCCTATAATATATCTTTATATAGCGAAGTCGGGGAAACCCCACACAATTGGAGAGCAGCTTATTTTACCAGTCATTGCGGAGGTCCTCAACAATGTATTGCACAAGCCCGCACATGCTATAAAGAGAATTCCTTTGAGCAATACCACCGTTCAGAGACGAATAGACGCGATGGGTCGCGATGTGGAAAACATTTTATGCAATTTCTTACAGACCAACAGATTCCCAATCCAGTTGGACGAGTCTACATTACCCGGCAATGAAACTCTGTTGTTAGGATATGTTCGATATATTAAAGATGAAAATATGTGCCAAGAACTGCTTTTTGCTACATATTTAGAGACTGATACCAGAGGAGAATCGATTTTTCAAGCCGTGGAACGTTTTTTTTACCGACAAACCTATTCCATGCAAGAACATTGTTTCTGTTGCGACTGATGGTGCACCATCTATGGTTGGTCGTCATCGTGGTTTTATAGCTCACTTAAAGCGACAGCTGCCTGAGGTACTGGTCAGCCACTGCGCGATTCACAGACAGCATTTATTAGCAAAAAATCTGAGTCCTAGATTGCACCAGTCTTTACAATATGTTATAAATACTGTCGACAAGATTCGAAGTAATTGTTTGAACTCTCGGTTATTTGCTCAGCTATGTGAGGAAAACGACGAAGTCTTTACTCGGTTACTTCTGCGTACTGAAGTTCGCTGGCTATCAAGGGGCTCTTGCTTAGCAAGATTTTCAGCTATTTTTGAATCTGTGTTAAGAGTTTTTACAAGAAAAAGATCCAAATTTGAAAGAAAATCTGTAAAATTGTAAAACAGATATTTATTACTTGACTGATATCTTTGATATGTTTAACAAAGTTAATTTGCAGCTGCAGGGTGACGATCTCAACTTGATTAACACAAAATCAATAATATCGGGCCTTTGTGGGTAAACTTATCCTTTATAAACAAAATTTAAGCAGAAAGGAATATTCAGTTTCCGCATTTGTCAAAATTAGCAGAAATGCTTCAAGACGATGTTATTTTATCATATGTCACTCACTTGGACGTATTACACAAGGATTTTACTAAGAGGTTGGAGGATCTCTTAAATTTACAAATTCCTCAATGGATAATAAATCCGTACAATATCACAGCCATGGAAGAAGCCAATGTGATAATGCAAGAAGAGTTGATCACCATCAGCACAGACGAGGAGCTTAAGCCGAAGTTCAGAAGGCTTCAATGTGGTTACAAACATTTTGAGAAAAGAAAGGAACCGTTTGAAAATCAACGAACGCGGAGATTTAGGCTGCAACTCACCGATATTGAACTAGGTTCATTCATCACACTGAATTTTTTATTTTTTTGACCTTGGCGATTTTAATGTTTTCTTTAAAATATAATTACCTACTTAAGTATTTTTACGTAATTTGTATTAATTATTATTAATTACACTTGATATTTACTGAATTTTATGTCTATTTATTTTGTTAAATTTTGATGAGAAAATGATATCAAGTTTACTCACTTAACCAACCGCAAAGTTTTTAAATTGGGTAAGTATTTTGTATCAATAGAAAAAAAACTAGAGATAGGATTTTTAAAGTAATTTGGCTATGAGGGTCTGAGGTATCAGTTCATTTTGGAAAAGGGGTCTCTGGCCCAAAATAGTTTGGGAATCCGTGCACTAGAGCATCCAGCCGGTAAAGGCAATTTGTGCCACAGCATAGCTCTCTCGTCTGGGCGGGGTTCTTACTTAAAGATCGTAACGGTACTCGTAGCAACTCCGAAAATCGTCAAAATCGGTAGATAAAATCAAAAAGGCGCTACCTGTTAAAATCATACTTCTACAAAGTCTACTCCAAAAAATATTAACGCCAGATTCACCTAAACTTCAATAAAATCTTAAGCTTTAAAGATAAAAGCCGCAAAATGCGATATAAAACCTAAAACTCACTAAATATTCCGATAAAATTATTAGCTCAACTAATCCAGGAATAACTGGAAATACGACAATTTAATTGTTCAATTAAAACGAAAAATATACGTCGCCACAAACTAAAGAAACGCGATCAAAAATCTATGAAATTCTAAAATTTATCAAATGTCAATATCGGGATGTAATACCTAAATTCCAAAATAAGTTACCTAGCTGTCATAACAATTATATACGTTTACCTGTTCGGTAAATAAGGCACTAGAATGTCTCCAAACGATAAGTCGATACCTATACAAATACATCAAAGATATATCGCAACTTTTCGAGATACCCTCATATGCACAATAAAATACAATCAGCTGTTCGGCCAACAAACTACGTTATCTAAATGCATTACGTCAAACCATAATGAATCTCATTCCTCAAAAGTTTACCTTTAATTAATTACTTAAAAAAAACTTAAATAACTTCCATTAAATGAAGTCAATTACTAGCAATCCTAAATGTGAATCAAAAGGTTTCTACTCTTTTATCTCTTATTACTTTACGTCAAAATTGTAGCACAGAGGACGAATCACAATAGATTAATATCTATCAATAAAACAGTTATAAACATTAACAATGGTCGTATATTATGACCTTTACATCTCAAATTTTGATTACAGTTACCTAAAAAAACATTAAATTTCGCAATTCCAAAACAAGAAATCTAGAATAGAACTAATGAAATTTCACTCGGCGCTTGCAAGGCCCTTTAAGGTCAGTTACCATGTATTATAAACAAATACTTTTCATTAAATACAAAAGAAATAATACAAAATATCGGTAATACAAATTTTGGATACACAGAATTTGCACAACAAAAAGCAATAAATTATCAGGGTGAATACGCCTGTTTCCAAAATTGCCTGAAGGGCCTTTATACGATAGATTACGCATCGTCCCACTTAAACACAAAAAAAAACACTTTATTATTGTCACCAGAAATAAAAAATAAACGTTACCTTACATAACACCAACAACAAAAAGATGTTCTTCCTCCTTTGAACTACGACAATCGGTCGGACACCAGGTCCACCAGGTATTCTAAATAATTCGACAGTGGGCTATTACGGTACGCTTTCCAAGAGAAATTTCACAAACGCCAAATCTTATTCATATTTACTCGAGCTGAATTTACGACATTTACTTCAACCAAAACTACGTTAACTAATTCTTCATTTGATTCAACGTAAATGCACAACTATTTACAAAGCGTTACTTGATTAATTTTACTGATTCAAACTTAATATTAAAATTCGGTATATCTATTTAAACGGCGTCTTCTTATTATCGATATTTACAAAGTTCTTGACGAAAATTACGGTTACAATTAAACTAAAAGCTTTCTTTATTTACAGCGATAATTGTTTGTTATGCGCTTAGCCATTTACACGAAGTCGTCAACACTTGAGGTATTTACTTTTGATCCGCACACCAGGCGCGATAGAACTCCAAAGAAGTTAGGACCAGCACCATTCGACACAGAACCGAAATTCCATGGACGAGAATATGTCGCTATGTACGACACCGATACGATAAATACTCCAGGAGGCGAGAAGACACAAAAGAATGCTCTAATTAAGGTTAGAAGGGTGTAAATATTTCACTACCTCCACGCACCAACCTTCGTGTATACGACGAAGCGCAAACGCGTCTTGGCCCTTAGGACTTCATTCCAAGACTTGAGGACATAGGTTCAAAATTTCTTCAGCTACGCCATACTTGATTTTAAAAACGACAACCAATTATACTACTTATACATTCAAATTATAAAACGCGGTAGAAACGATATGCCCCTTCGCGTAAATTATCAAGAGAAATTACGTCATGCTACGAACTGTAATCCTAAAGGGCACCTCAGAATGCAAAAGCAACGTCAGCTTTCACAGCAATCGAGACAAAATGTTATCGTTAAGTTATTTTTCCTTAGTACTTATTGTAACTCAGCTAAATATTGCCTTCTCCTATAATAATTTTTAATTGAAAGTTAATCGGTAAACTGTACTGCAATAGAATCTTGGCACCAACAACTTAATATGAAAAGAAACTTGGAATTTTATCTCAATCTCAAACGCGTTTTTAATTATAAACCTTACGAAATTTTGTATGATTTCAATCCTAATGTACATTAATTCTAACAAACGAATTCAGTTTAAACTAAATACGACCAATTCTAATCCTAAATACAATATAATGCAAGCGCTATATCAATTTAATTTTAAAATAATCTCAATTTACTCTTTCGACCTGTTCGAGAGTTTAGTCAATAGAAAAAGAAACGAGACAAAAAATACGTATATATACCAGGTGTTCAAACACACGTTACAGTGTTCTCTGTGGGCTGGTTCCACTTAAATAATCAACCAAAGATCCACTCCTTATCCTACTCTGAATAATTACTATGCTCGCTTACTCGTACCGTAAGTTCTTAAAATAAAAGTCAATACTTAAATTTATGTCTCTGATTTGCATTACGCATCTAGGGGTCGTATCTTTACACATTAGAACATGTAATAAATGTTTCTATCTAATGATTTGAAATAGGTAGTTGAAAATTATAAATGTCCAGTAAATGCATCAAATTCCTAAGGTAATTGCTCTTATTAACACAATCTTTTTATTCTCTAAAGCGGTTCCAAAATGGAGGGGAGACTACAAGCCAATTTTACTTAAATGTAAGCCTAAATCGCTATGATGTATAATCGTCGCATTCTGTTGGAACGCCATAAATTGTCCAAGAGTTTTATTATAGTCATTAACAAACTTACGCTTAGAAATGTTTGAAAGCGTAACTAATGAGTTTGCACGAAATACTCAACTAAACTAGACTTACTAAAATTACCAATCTAACGGCCCAATCGCAAAGTCGAAATTGGCAAAAAAATTGATTCACAACCACTTGACTTACGAAATTCTAAAAATTAAGATGAGATAAACAGCACAGAATCAAATGACATTCATTCTCATCCACTTAAATTAACGTGACGCACGGAAAAGTTGAACCAACTTCAACTTAACCGAATCCGTACGTTAATTTTATTAATTGTGCCAACCGGAGACATCACCATCAACATTGATAGCTGACATAACACTTTGACACGTGGTTATGTTTTATTTCACTTTTGATTGGTAACCTCACATACTTCACGTAAAAGATTTATGAAGCATTCTAACGTAATTATGAACAGAGAGCTTTCGTTATCGTAGTACGTTAATTATAATTTTTCGGAAGTTAAGTTGAGTTAAGTGGTTGTGAATTGTACTTAACAATCCCTAAACAGACAGTAACATTTAATTTACAGCGGTTTCCATAGAAAAGAAAAAAATTAGTTTGCCTTAAACTGTTATCACCTACAGCATACTGCATACTGACCTCTATCATTGATTGTATGGCGAGCGCTAGGTACCAGCTTCGTGACTTTGTTCGTATAGGTTACTAGTTACTTCCTTTGCCTTATCTTCACTTTTATTTTAACTGCGAATAAATCTGTTATTTTATTTTACAGTTATTACTTTACGACTTAGATGTTGTCCTCGCTAAAAAAAGCCACTAAAACGTTGTCCTCGCTAAAAAAGCCACTAAAACTTTCCTTTGATTCGTTACAATTTTCTGCTACATTAGACAATTTTTTACTAAACTCGTTCTGGTTCCTTATTTTGAACACTTTAAGTTAACATCTTTATGGTTATTGGAACTCATTCACGGATTTTTCCTCTGACTATATCTGTGCTCACTAGGAAAACTTGAATCTCTTTAAGCAGTGCGTGGCGTTAAACACTATTTAAAAACAGTGTTGCGAAAGTTGGGGAAAACTGTCTACTTAAAACTCGCTAAGTGTCATTTGGCACACACCCACAAAACGGGGTAGTTTATCTCGGCGCACAAACTAAGGCTCTCGGGGCGCCCTCCAAAGTGCGTGTTAAAACGAACCTACAGAAACTCCGCTTATCAGCATCTTTCCTGCGCGATAACAATATTTAACATCTCTTAATGTCAATGCGTAATACTAAAATATACGATAATAAATCTTATTTAACTAACTATATAGGGTCTAAACTTCGCATTCCCTCGCCAATACCACCGTTGTGCTAGAAGTTTTCCGTCAACACAAAAATAAACATGTACACTGCCAAAGCCTGTTAATTTACAAATTTTCATAATCCAACTGTAATTAATGCGTCAATTTCCGAAAAGGATCCGAAATTCTCAAAAAGCAGATTTACTTCTAATTTATATTAATAAAGTAACAAAATTTTTCAACCGGTGTAAACTAAATTTACGCCACAAAGTAGGCTCATGAAAACTTATCTCGGTAACTAAATATCTATCGCGTCTGAACAACTGGCAAAATTTGCACTAAGTTTGACACTAGCTTGATTCTTTAAGAACACGTTAGACCTATTGCTGATTTTAAACAATTGATCTAAATGTCATATACAGAGCTGAATAGAAAGTAATGTTTTTTTTTGTTAATTTTTGAGATACTCTAAAGAGTGAACGAATGAAATTTGATATCATTTGATAATGCTAGATTAAAGATTGATCTTTTCTGAGCATTTAAATTTGTTTATTTACTCTGATATCGCAGTTATTAAGATTGCTACAGGGTTTTCTTAAAATTAGTGCATTGGCACACCTTTTATGGGTTGCTAGGGGGTCTGTTTTGTTTATGTCATCGAGTATTGTCAAAGTGAAGCAAAAGTCACTAGTCACAATTTTGATAAATATCCAACATGGGTGATTAGAATCCTACTGTTGGAGGGGGCGCAGCGTTGATTGAAAATGACAGATCTTACTCTTATGTTGTCGATGTGTTAGGAAAATCAAAATCCACGGTTTACCGTAGTGTAAGACGTTGGAGGCAAACTGGGGAGTATGAAAGGAGGTCAAGGTAGAAAACGGATAATCACAGCTAGAGATCACAGATTTGTAGTCGTACAAACATTACGAAACATGCGTAAAACAGTACCACAATTACGAAACGAGATAGAAGAAGTACGTGGAATTTGAATAAGTAATCGGACCATTAGCCGAAGGCTCAATGAAGAAAGCTCCACAGCTTCAGCGACGCCATCGAGTGGCGAGACTACACTTCGCTCGGAGCTTGGGCAAATGACCAGTGGGCCAACGTTTTTTTCACAGATGAGGGCCGCTTATGCGTTAACTCCATCGATGGCAGGGAAAGACTATATCGTCGCCGAGGAGAACAAGATGAACAGTTTAACTTTACTCCTACTGTTTCCTTCGGTGGTAGTTCAGTAATGGTCTGGGGTAGGATATGTTTAGGAGGCCGAACAGAGTTGGTTATTATTAATGGCGTTTTGAATGCAAATGGTTACATTCAAGATATTCTGCAACAGTATGTCGTAACGTTCGTCCCCCAAATCGGAGAAAACTTTTTGCTGATGCACAACGATGTCCGCCCTAACGTGGCTCGCCGTGTCTCAGACTTTTTAAATATCATCGAAATAAGGGTTATGAATTAGCCTGCATGTTCCTCAGACCTTAATCCGATCGAACATGTCTGGGACATGTTAGGTAGGCGATTAAAATCCAGAAACCCTGCAGTTCAAAATGCCGGACAAGCAGCAGCAGCTGTAGTTGAGATCTGGGACAATCTGCTTCAAGAGTTGCTTGATGTCATCATGAGCATGGAAAGACGGATGACAGCTGTCAGAAGTGCACGGAGAGGTTAAAACATTTGTTGTTGGTATCTTGAATCGTTATCATTAGGTAATTTATTATTGTTTTCCTTTGGTCCCTTGGGCTTTAAACACGTTCCAATTTGTGCACCAAAGCACAAATAAAAGTTGATGCAATAATAAAAAATTGTAGCTTTAGTGGTCTCTGTAACATTATTAAAAATTAAGCTAAATTCTTCTATCCCATAGCAACCCATAAAAAGTGTTATCAATCTTTAATCTGGCATTATTAAGTGATATCAAATTTTGTTCGTTCACTCTACAAAGTGTCTCAAAAATTAACAAAAAACCACTACTTTCTTTTCAGCTCTGTATATGACACTTCGACCAATTGTTTAAAATCAGCAATAGGTCTAACGTGTTCTTAAAGAATCAAACTACAATTGAAAAAAAAATTGTCAAAATCGGTAAAGGGATCAAGTGGAAAATTGAAATCAAACTTAGTGTAAATTTTGCCGGTATGTTTAGTTTTAAAAAACCAGTGAATCTCAAACTTTAAGTTATTAATTTAGATTTTATTGTGAACTGATTTTCAGTATCAGTATTTAAAAGTAAGAGATTTCTGTTAAAATATCACATATTTGTTGCCACGACTATTAGAAGCACCCTGTCGATATACAAATAGTTTTGAACTGCAACCCTCAATACAGCTTCTATCCAAAATTTGAAAGAATCGATTTGAAGGTTACAGAAAACTTTGCGCTACCCTGTATATTGTGTAGCATGTATACTCAATGACATTGAAAACGCAACACGGAATAAAAAAATGTAGAGAGTAGTATATGAAATTGTTATCCATTGTCAGTAACCACTGACAGATTTCGCTGTAGCTTGGTGTTATTGTGATTTTTTCCCTATTACTTCGACTGAAGTTTGATTTACCGAGCCACTATTCCCAGAATGCGAAGACGCAGAAACATTTAACATGTAATCGGATTTGATAGATTGTGGGAAGGTTGTATTTCGTCTGGAGAAATCGCCAATCGCTGTGACCGTTTGTTGTGAATTTCTCTAGATAGTCGTATAGATTTTGAATAACCTGAATTTGTAAGTTTTAAAGTGAGAGTTCGGCGAGGAATCCGTAAATTAAGGGTTGAGACCCTTCCGTGACTAATAAAATTTAAATAAGTTAAAGTTTGAGACACTGGTTTAAAGACATGGAATGTGTGAATATTGGTAGCTTGTTTTATCTAGACGATATTAGTCAGTTGTTATTTTAATATTCAGATGCTTGAGATGTTGTTTAGTTACCAAGGCAATGCGTCTGGTGAAGCAATTTTGTAGTAGAAATACGATTCTCACGGTTTGAAATGTTTTGAAAGGTAATTATTTGAACATTAGACGCAGCATTAAGTTTTTAGAGGTTATTGTGAATTTCTGAGTTGTTTGTTATTTTTTGGGCATTGACGCTTAAATTGCGGCGATTTGGCAGTGTACATGTTTTTTTTTTGTGGTGACGTAGAAGTTTCTAACACACCGTGGTAATGTGGGACGAGGGTGCGAAATTAGCTCTAAGAAGTTAGTTGAGTAACACTTATCATCTTATAGTTTAGTTTAGTATGTGCATTAAATTTTAACTTGATAATATTGTTTTCGCGTTGGGGATGCTGACGGACGAGTTTCAGATTTGCGCGTTTTTGTTCGATGAAGCGGGCCTCTGTAATGAACTGTAACTTTTCGAGTGTGTAATGGCGAATTTCCTGAAATCACCACGGAGCGGGATTCTGTCTGTAACTTCCGAGCAGTATAGAAGTGTATGGTTATTACGCTCCGGCTTTATACTTGAGTGCGGGTTTTCGTGAGTAGTGTATTATGCAGAAAAGGTTAGTAGACGAATTTTAATATGAAAAGGGAACAGTTGTATGGTTGTAACAAGTTAAAAATCGGAATGGAACAGTTATATGTTATAAATTGTTAAATAATAAAAGAAAGATACAGCGTGAACAAGACTGTAATTTGTTGTAGAAATTAAATAAGAGATGGCCGCAAATACGGAAAACATTATCAGTTATATGTTACAAGGACCTGGTTCTGTTAATTACAATTACCTATCGTGGTAAATAACAATTCACTTAGGAAAGCCCGGACGAAGTCGTTTATACCTGGGATGAGTTCTAAGTGGCTCCATCTGTCAACAATCTAACTACCGTGGACGGTGTATTTGATTTTTTTAAGTGGGTTTGTTGTGGAAAACACAAATTTTAGTGTAGATGCACATTTAATCTTTACCAGCTTCTATATGTATAAAAATGTATTGTCTGTCTAGAGCGTTTTTCTGAATATTTCCTGAACTTTGAACTGCTTTGTTGTCAATTAAGGTAAACAAAGAAGGGAATGAGAGTTATGCGACAAGATAAGGTACAGATAAAACTTCAGATTTAAGAGATGACGTGTACAGAGAAAATTTATTGTATATTATTTAAAGGTAGTTATTAATGTTACTTGAGGTTTGTTACCATGTTAACGTTAAAGCGCTTTCGAAATCAATATGTGTTAATTTTAATTAGCGAAATTACCGAACTAGTGAAACAATAGAGATTAATGTTTTTAAATGATGTTAGTGGTGTAAGTTGGTTATTTTCGCTAGTAGTGGGAGATCAAATCAGTCTTCAGAGTTATCGAATTAATAAAAGTTAAGAATATGAGCAAACCCGGACATTTGAGTTTTATTTTTTATTTATGGTGTGTTTTGGAGCATTGTCATTTGAGATTATATCACAAATGGTGGAGAGACGTGTTATCAAAGATAGAAGGCAAGTTTACTTATTTTTCCCTGTCCATTCAGTGCTCACGCCTTGTATTTGTGTACGATAAAACCGATCACGATACGGTGACACTTAAGTACCCGGATACAACAGGATGTAGACTTTTGTTATAAGCGCCGTAGGAAGTCATATTACAACCCGCGACCTCCCTTTGAGTTGGTCAGTCCATGCAGATTTATCCCTAACAATAATGTAATGCCCGTTTATTACGTGACTACTCTAGCAATACAGTAAGAACATATTGAAGGCGGTTATAAGCTGGGCTCCTTCCATACACTAGGGAGCACAAGGTCCTATTTTCTGGCAGGATATTGCTAAGCTTTTACCTTGGTCAACTCAATTACCCCACCCATCGAACATATATGGGACGTCATTCTCCCCCTCCCTATCGCCAACGTCACCTACGTATTGCCAGGGAGGTCATACCTCAAGAAGATATACATGAATCAGTCTTCCGCGAAGATATTAAAATGAATATGCTCGTATCAGAGATGCGTTAATAAAATAAATAAGTTTTGTCCTTGTCGTTACCAATTTTTAATTAATTGTAAAATTTCAATCTTCATTTGCAACTCTTTCTTGGTAAATTGGGTTAGTCGGCTTATTTCCACAGTTTTTTTCGCTTTTTAATGCGACGTTTTCGGAAGCGGACTCTGCTTCTGTCATCAGGCTGTCCTGCGAAGGACTGTTTTTCCGCACTTGAGTCGGATTTTTTCTCAAGCACTTGACTACTCTCAGATTCGAACTTGGTACCTTTGAGTTGTGAGTCTGATACCTTTACCGCTGAGCCACTGAGCAATCCAATATATATTTTTAGAACTTATATATATATATATATATATATATATATATATTATAAAACTTTTCGTGGTTGCACAGTAGTTTATTGCGTATGTTGCGCCGTAACCTATTGCGCAGATGTGTTGCGCTTAAGCTCTTCGCGTCTTTGTTCTAGATATGTTCGGTGATTCCTGGTGCTCTTGCGAATGTTGTTCTTCTGCTCCTGAGTTCTCACTTTGAGTGGTCTGCTGCTCTCTACTATGTATCCTCTGTTGCACTTGCATGGGGCAGAGTGAGGTTAGGTGGTTCTCCTCTAGTGGTAGCTTGTTTATAGATGTTTCAAGCTATTCTGAAAAGTTGTTATAATTCGGGGCCGTACCGGTGTTGTGTTTTGAATGTCACTGAGTTTATTTCAATATAGGGATACTTTAACAACTTTTCACAAGTACAGGGTGGTTAATTTTCGATGTTTTCTTATGGGAAGTACCCTTTCTATTACAAATAGACAAAAAGTAATATGGGGCCCTTGTGCTCGATTTTGGTGTTAATTAAGATCCAATACTCATAATCAAGACACCTCTGACCGTTATTGCGCAATTGGCCAAAATTGAAAAAATGGCGATTTTGAAAATCTTAAATAACTTTTTTATTTCTAAATGTATCGACAAACTGTGAAAACATTCTGAAGGCACTTTTTTAAGTAGAATCCGTTAGTTCATTCACATTTTTAATACCTCCTTAATTTAAAAGGATATGACGTAAAGTTGAATTTTTTTATATGGAAACCATAGTTGGGCATGATATTTTTAAATGACATTTTTTTTGTGCTTTTTGAAAATATGTAACACCTCTGTGCTATTTTAATAATTAATTGATTTTTTTAAGTTTTTCTTAATTGGTATATTTATTTAGGATAATAGTTGGCTTAGAAAGCCAGATATGAAATTGAATGAAGATATTCTACTCAAAAAAGAAATTTCACTTCCAGTAAAATATTTTAGAGACTTTTGTGATTCAAATAAGTTTTATTGTAATGTTCTTGTGGAATGGTAACAAATTATAAGATCAACTATGGTTTCCATATAAAAAAAAATACAACTTTACGTCATATCTTTTTAAATTAAGGAGGTATTAAAAATGTGAATGCACTAACGGATTCTACTTAAAAAGTGCCTTAAGAATGTTTTTACAGTTTGTCGATACATTTAGAAATAAAAAAGTTATTTAAGATTTTCAAAATAGCCATTTTTTCAATTTTGGCCAATTGCGCAATAACGGTCATAGATACCTTGATTATGACTATTGGATCTTTATTAACACCAAAATCGAGCACAAGGACCCCATATTACTTTTTGTCTATCTGTAATAGAAAGGATACTTCCCATAAGAAAACATTGAAAATAAACCACACTGTACACTTTCACACATAGTATTTCTGCTTATAAACAAATCTAAAATAGACCACGATTTATATACAATTTTATCTAAATTGATGCAAACTTTATAAACACTCACTTACATTTTAATTTATTAATAAAAATGTAATAATGCAAATGACTTTCCAAGTTTTGTATACGTTTCTAATTTATTGAGAACATGCGCAGCAGTGAACTGCGCTTCTTTATTGCTTGCATGGTGTATAATAAAAACTTAGAATGCACTATTCTGATCTGATGCAAGTTTAAAGTAGTTTGGTGAAATAACTCTACAATTGACTATATAAACTAAATATTATAAGTAAGAATGTTTGTGTGTATTTCCTTAATGCAGTATCACATGACAAAGTTTACACGAGTCCGAGATTTTCCACTGCTGGAATCGGCACTGTTTGTATTGATGTCATACAGCACTTTTCTTATGGGAGAAGCCGCAAATTTAACAGGTAAAATAATAATAATAAGATATATGAATAATTATGCTTTTATTTCAGGAATTGTTGCTGTTTTGTTTTGTGGTATATGTCAAGCTCATTATACATATAATAATTTATCGGACGATTCAAGAACGAGAACTAAGCAAATGTTTGAATTGCTAAATTTTTTAGCAGAGAACTTTATATTCTCGTGTATTGGAGTTTCTATGTTTACATTTCCTAAACACCATTTTGATCCATTATTTATTCTTGCAGGCTTTGTATCCTTTATATGCAAATATTTATAATCTAAACTTTCACGATATTTTCAATTCTGGGAAAATATTTTCAAGTTCGATCTGTAAAACTTTTCAGAAAATAATTTTTGTTCTATTGTATTTTTATTTATTATAGTTGTTTGTATTTTCTAAGCACTAAACATCTAATAATTAGCGAACTCAAAAAAGATTTGATTTACACTGTATTAAAATTTTATTTCAACTTGACCATTATGCTTGTATTAAAATATGCAGGGTGGCCCATTAATGTGTGTACGGCAAATAACTTAAAAAGTATTAGAGATAGAGAAAAACGTTCTTCACAAAAATTGTACAGTTTTTAGAGATGCACAATCTGAAAATATTAGTAAGTATATATGGTCGTCGAGTGACATACCAAACATAATTTTTTTAATGAAACACTATATTTTTCTATTTTTAAAATCGACTTTTTTTCCTGATTCTAAAAATATACAGTTGTCATACCTATATCAAATGGTTTAATAGATTTGACCATTTTTTATTTCAATTAAGGGTTAATTTAGTTGAAAATTACTTTCAAATTTTGAGATATCTTTATTCTTTTATACAAGAATATCTATTTTAAAATTTCTCAATTTTTTCAATTAGAACACCCTGTATATTATTGCATATTTGGAATTGGCTATCTTTTGTGATTCTAAAAATGTGTTCATTTGATAATTTATACCGTAGGCATCAGAAGTTATGCCACTATTTTTTGAAAATTGCGGTAAGTTGAATATTAATACATGTTAAACTGTTTCAAGTTTTAAACAGAACTTCTTGTATGCATGTAAAGAATCGGTGAAATAAGTCTGAAAGAGACAGACTTTAATTGAAATAAACAAGTTAAATCCAAAACGAAATCTTGCACTATAAATTTAAAATAAAGACATTACTAAAATAAACTTTTTCTCCAACCACTTAAATAAGACGCTATAATGAATATTAATTAAAAACTACACGGTCATTTTGTTTTTTCACTAAAAAATTGAATAATACTCATTTTGTATAAAGGTATATTATTATGTCTGATACTGATAGCGACATAAATAAGGGGTTTTCAAAAACGTAGTGAACTACAAAAAAATGACTGAATATAACGATAAAAGCGGCTAGAGAAAAAATTTTATGTTTTATTCGTACAAAAAATTCTCATGACTCTGAAGAATGCTGGACTCTTTTCTTAGTTAGTTAGATAGTTAAGTTTGTAAGAAAAATGGAGTTTGATAAAAGTGATTTAATTGACATGATTTTTATACTGGGTGAGTGTAGAAAAATTGTTTATTGGAAAGATTTTCCAATAAACTAAGATATCCAAGAGAAGAGTCGTTTAGAAACCTTTTGGAACATTTTGAACGAACTAGAAATGTGAGTTACGAAATAGATGAAAGAGTGAAACCTGTGACATATGAAGAAAATTAATTCATGGTTATGACGGCAGTTGTTGAAAATCCTCACTTAAGTAGTCGTCAGTTAAGTACTGATCTCGATATCTCTTGTACCTCAATTCAAAGAATAATTAAAAAAAATAAGTTTCACTCCTAACATATACAACTTCACCGAGAGCTTTTGGATGCTGATTATCAAAAAAGAATAACGTTTTGCCAGTGGACACAAGACCAGCTTTCCCGTCAGGTTAATTTTTTACAAAAAGTGTTTTCTGGTGAAGCAACATTCCATAAAAATGGAACTGTAAATAAGCATAATTTCCATTATTACTCCTACCACAATCCACATATTATGATGAAGACAGGCAGCCAGCTCAACGTATGGACTGGAATTTTAGATGGATACCTTATTGGACCCTATTTTTTTGCAAATAATTTAAATGGTGTTCTTTATTATGAGTTTTTGAGTAGTCAACTTTTTGCTATTCTTTAACATGTTCCGGTGCATATTGCCGAAGACATGTGGTTCCAGCAAGATGGTGCTCCCTCTCATTGTGCTAGAAACGTTAAAGAATGGCTGACTCACCAATTTCCTGGGAGGTGGATTGGTTGAGGAGGCGCTATAAACTGGCCAGAGCGCTCTCCAGACCTTACACCACTGGATTTCTTTTTATGGGGATACGTGAAAGGAATTTTATACAAAGAAATCCCAACAGCAAAAGATGATACGAAAATGCCGTAATGCATTCGCATCCATAACGCCAGTTGCACTTCAACGTATCAAGGAATCATTTTCTAAACGCATCAACAAATGTTTGCTACAACGTGGAAGACATTTTGAACACTTACTTCAGTAGTTATAAGTACACTTAATTTTTTGCTATTCCTTTTTCAACTTTTTTTTACTTAGAACCTAATTTCGATTAGTTCAATTAGTCACTTAAGCTTGATTTGTGCAACAAAATTTTATTTTAATAATGACTTTATTTTACATTTATAGTGCAAGGTTTCATTTTGGATTTAACTTGTTTATTTCAATTAGTCTGTCTCTTTCAGACTTGTTTCACCGATTCTTTACATGCATACAAGGAGTTCTGTTTAAAACTTGAAACAATTAACATGTATTAATTAATATTCAACTTACCGCGATTTCCATAAAATAATGGCATAACTTCTGATTCCTACGGTATAAATTATCAAATGCATATATTTTTAGAATCATGAAAGATAGCTGATTCCAAATATGCAATAATATATAGGGTGTTGTATTTGAAAAAATTGAGAAATTTTAAAATAGATACTTTTGTTCACCCTGTATAAAAAAATAAAGATATCTCAAAATTTGAAAATAATTTTGAAAAATAGAGCATAAGTACTATTTTGTTACATAATCAGAACTATTGTTTATTTTCAATTGTTGAAATTATAATTAACTACATTAACCTTTAATTGCAATAAGAACTGGTCATATCTATTAAACCATTCGATCTAAGATATGACAACCGTATATTTTTAGAATCAGGGAAAAAAGCGGAATTTAATAATAGAAAAATATATAAGGTGTTTTGTTTAAAAAATTGTCTTTGGTATGTCTCCCTGTATACTCACTAATATTTTCCTATTGTGCATCTCTAAAAAGTGTAGAATTTTTGTGCAGAAAGCTTTTCTCTATCTCTAATACTTTTTAAGTTACTTGCCGTCCACACACTAATGGGCCACCCTGTATAACACTGAAAAGCATCCACGGAGCTAAAAATTTTATCTTGGACATTAAGAAATTCAATTTATTTTCTGATTAACTGTGCTGATAATCTCAAGTGTCGGATAAGATCAAATTGAAATCATTTATTGATATTTTAAATAAAATTACTTACTTATACATTTTGTCGTGCAAATTATCATCGATTTCATAAATATACAAATTCTACACTAATACGAATAACAAAACTGATACGTAGCTGAATAATAAGTAGATTACAACTTGTTACCATAAATACCTAGAATAGTAGAAGACATGTATATATGCGAGACGAGCAAAGCATACATGTTGTTAATGGCTAGGTTAATAATTCAATTTATTGTAAGCGGTGCTCACTTTAAATCGTATGTGAATTATAGTACTTATCTAAAGTGTTGATGAAGTGATTTTGATAATTACTTCATCAAAATATCTAGCAAAAACTTTAAGAATTACAGCCGGTTTAACGTTAATATTTTGTAGTGACTTTGCATGAACATCTATCTAGAATTTGAATTTTCTGTTTAAATAATTCAACAGATATGGCTAATATAATTGCATGTAAACATTGCAATCAATCGTTTGAATTTCATTTACTGGTTTCATGTAGAGTTTGCAAAGAGAAATTTTACAATAATTGTGTTGGAATTACTCTGAATGACATACCATCAAGAGGCAGGTTAACTACTATCTCGTACTGATGCAAGCGAATCAAACTTGCGTTTTAAATACTTCAATGATATTCCCAAAATTGTCCATTTAAACTAATTAAGCCCAACAGCTCTACACCAATTAATATATATTACTAGAATGTTAGAAGACTTAATTCTAAATTTGATACATTTTTTGCTAATATGAGTGTGCATGATTTTGATCTTGTCACTTGAAACGTGGCTGAAACCTGAAGGGCAGTCAGGTGAACTATTTCCCCCTAGTTATGAAGTCTTATCAAAATGATAAAAAATTGCATCTCATGAACATGACTGTAGGTGGTGGTGTATTGTGTGCTGCCACTAATGATATAAAGTCGTATAAAATAGATACATTACACCTAACTCAGCAGTTTCCCGACATTGATGGCCTAGCATGTTATCCATTTTGTTCTTATATACATTCCTCCTTCAGTATCATTAGATGAATTTGATAGTTTTATGGGACCATTGGAAAAGTGGGAATTTCTACATGTAAACAGAGTGATTATATTGGGGGATTTCAACTATACTCATTTTGTTCATAAAAGTGCAGACCACCGTAAATTACTAGATATCATCATTTTTTTAGAACTTTTCATGTTTAAACAATTTATTTCAGTGCTCAATTGTACCAATAGACTCCTTGACCTATAAGTAACATTGAATGTCTAATTAAGCTATAATGCAAATATTATTATTATTATATTTGTGTGATTATGATACATTTACACTTGTCAAACACAGTAACATACAGTAAACCTAAAACTAAAATCACAAAATGCATTTGTTGAATAGAATGCATTATTAACTAAGAGACCCTTAATTTTTTGTTTAAAAATTTTCAATGGGAACAATTTGAGATCAGATGGTAGCACATTAAAGAATTTTATACAATAGTAATTTAACGAATATCTTGATTTATGTATTCTAATACTATGATGGTACATGTTAGTTCTATTTCTAGTGTTATAATTATGTATTTGGTCATGATATTTATATTTGAAAGGCAGTGTAAATATATTTAAAGAAGTGAAATATGTTCTGCAATCATCTGTATAGTTAATATTAGCAAGTATTCTAGCTGTACGACGTTGAAGTGAGAATAGTCTAGACGCATTTGGAGAATGGCCCCATGCTAGGATTTCATATGAATGATGTGACTGGTGGACATCAGATTTGTGTTGCGTTAATCTATTTTTTAGTGGTTGTAATGATGTACCCATATAAACTTTATTACAAGAATTACAGGCAATTTGGTAAATGGTATTTGTCATATTATTTTTAGAATTTTTTCATTTTGATAACAAATTTACACCTTTATTTTGAATTGAAAAAACTGGAGTTTGATTAAATTTTTTAATGATTTGAATATTAAACATTTCTTATTTGTTTATGGAATATTTATATAAGATTTATCTCCAGTTTTTTCTGATGTAGAAACATTGTTATAAAAAAAATTAATTTTTTTCTTAATTATTCTTAATGTAATAGATTTGGGATAATTATTTTCAAAAAAAGCCTTAATAATATTTTTAATACGTATTGGACGCAAATTTTGATCTGCAATTTTTAAACATCTTTCAACAGTACTACTAAGAATATTAATTTTGTTAGCTAAACGGTGATTTCAATAAAAATTTAGATACCTCCAACTATGTGTAGGTTTATGAAACCAGTCTATATTAGTTAAATTATATTTTCTAATTACTAATGTATCCAAAAATATTTTATTTTCTTTTTCAGTTTCAATCGTAAATTGTAATTTGGTATTAAATTGATTAAATACATTCAAAACTTCTTGAAATTTATCCTTAGGTGCACTTAATATAATATCATCAACGTAACAAAAATAAAATGAGGGTATAAAACTTAATTTCTGTAAACATACGTCTTCCAAATGTTCCATCAGTAAATTTGCTATTGTTGCTGAAATGGGTGATCCCATTGCACAACCATACGTTTGTTGTATAAATTTTTGTTGTATTCAAAAAATGTAGTTAACAAACAAAACTCAATTCCGTTGATAAATTGTTTCTTTTTTAATTTTGTATGTTTTTTAATTAATTATGTTCCATTTTTCTTTTAAAATCATTATAACTAGAGGAATTGGAATGTTTGTATACAAAGAGCAAACATCCAATGATAACCATAAATGTCCATCTTTGATAGTTCTTTTTTTAATTTTTGCTTTGAATTCGATAGAATTCTTTATTGAATATTCCTTTTTATTTAAAATTTGTTGTATTATTTGTGCCAAGAATTTAGATAAATGATATATTTGAGAATCTATTGGAGATACAATTGGTCATAGTGGGCGATTCTCTTTATTTTTTGGTAAGAAGTAAATTTGGGGAATGTTTGGATGTTTACATTTTAAATTATTATAATCATTTTCAAAGTAAGTTTTCTTCATTAAACCAATTTTCAATTAAAATTATTAGTAATTTCTTGTGTAGGATTTTTCGGTAATATTTTATACGTATTAGAATCATTTAGATGTACCATAGCTTTAGAAACATATTCTTCTTTATTTAATATTACAGTTACTTGTCCTTTATCAGCTTTTAGTACTAAAAGATCTTCGTTTAATTTTAAATGTTTACTTTTATAATAAATGTTTCTAAAAAAATTGTCCATAAACGACTCTTTATATTTGGCAACTGTACGTTTTTAGTACATATTCTTCTAATACTAATTTTATTTGTTTCTGAATTAAAACTAATTGAATGTACAAAATTGGCAATAGATTTAAGAACATTTTGTTTAACATTATCAATCAATGTATAATTAAAATCTCCCTCTAAGCTTGAACAGTACAAAATATTCTGTGGTATCACTTTGTCACTGTAATTCTTAACCCAGTTATTATTTATTTGATATTTAAATTCATGACACTTTTCCAATTGTTTAATTTTTTTAATGTGAATTTGTTTAATTTTATTATAGGTGTTATTAAAACGTATATTTTGATCATTTTCAAATTCTGAAATAAATGTAAAGGAATTCCATTTTAATTTATATATATATATATATATATATATATATATATATATATATATATATATATACGCTTCTTTCAATTTCTAGTTTGTCTAGTCATCTTGTGGAGTGCAAACTGTTTACAGTATTCCTTTCTAACTTTTCTCTAGCCTTCTCGTGTAAACACTTGAATTTTTCT
Organism: Vesta saturnalis; assembly: GCA_036346205.1. NCBI lineage: Eukaryota > Metazoa > Arthropoda > Insecta > Coleoptera > Lampyridae > Vesta > Vesta saturnalis. The sequence continues at coordinate 862,041 of JARFJB010001320.1, forward strand.
CCTTAGCCTTGCCTATTATATATGTCTCGGTTGCACCCCATATACAGGATGGGTGTCTACTGCGTGGACAGAAAATTGCTTCTTAACTATTAAAGATATCAAAACCAATTTTGGTGTGGTAATACACAATCATTGGACCTACATTTTAAAAATATTTAGGTGTGTACAGGGTAATTGACAAAAATATGCCAACCCAAACCTGTATTTTTTTTAATGGAACACCTTGTATATTTTTTCATTTTTGGATTCACTGTTACATTTATAATAAAAGTTTAGAAATTTGTATCTATATCACTAACCGTTCTGCAGATATCGTCACTTTAGTACCAAAATAGAGTTAACTTTGAAACCACGATGCGAGCGTTGTCACCACGGTTTTGTAAATCTGTTTATACCACGAACTATTAATACTAGTCTACTAACAAACAAACTGGGAAATTTTTCGAAAACATGTAAAACTATACAGAATGATTAACTTACGCGTAATTTTTTGAAATGCAACACTGTATATTTTTTCACATTTCGATTCCCCATGAAAAGTAGATACTAATTGATGATAGGTTTCATAGCCATAAGACGGACCCTTCTTGAGATATTGACGCTTTTACGTAAAACTATTCTAACATACAAATTTACTTAGACAATAGAATTCAACAAAACAAATCAGGTAGGCTAGCCGCTCGTAATAAAGAGGAACAATTGCATCTATTGTTTTGACATTTGTATAATCATTAAAATATTATTCCATTAGTTTGATTGTCGTTTTGTCAATTTTTGTATAAAATGAATTTTTCTTTATTTACGGCGAAGCTCAAAGAAATGCTTCGCTAGCTACCCCCTTTGTACTACGAACGATACCCAGAGAGAAGACAGCCGCGGAAAGAATCGTTTATGAATGTAGCAGAGAGATTTATAAATTCTGGAAGTGTGTTACCCCAAGCGCGCAAAAACAAGCCCAAATGAAGAAATTGAGTTTCAAGTTGGGGCATCTCTTATAGAAAATCAGCAAATTAGTACCATAGAGCTAAGTACACACCTAGATCGAGATAGAAATACAGTTCGCAGCTTTATTTAAAAAAAACAAATTGCATCCTTATCATATCGAGCAACATCAAGTTTTAAGTGAAATAGATTTTCAAGTGAATCTTTCTGCCAATGGGAAACTACTAAAGTCAATGAAGAACCCAATTTTGTCAATAACATTCTATTTACGGATGAGGCAACTTTTCACAATAATGGCAATATTAATACACATAACTATCATCACTATTCGGATACTAATTCACACATCTTAAAAGAGTTGTTGATCACCAGCATCGATGGTCAGTTAATGTGTGGGGTGATATAATCAATTTTAATGTGGTTGGACCTTTTGTCTTTGATGGGACTCTTATTGGAGAAAGATATTTACAGTTTTTGGAAAATGATTAGCTTTTGGAAAATATCGAAGTAGATAATATTCGTGCGATGTGGTTTCAACAGGATGGCGCCCCTCCACACTATGCAATCAACGTTAGGCAATATCTCCATAGAAATTATCCGATGAGGTGGATAGGACGAGTTGGTTTACCAACATCCTCCCACCACAAGCGAAGATATGAAAAATAGAATTAGATCTGCGTTTCAATCCACTTCGCCTCTAATGTTGTTGCGAGTGAATCTTTAGTTTATCGAGCGAATTGCAAAGCGTTAGCTAGGCGTGGTCAGCATTTTGAACATTTAATTTGAGTTTATGGTTTTATCCGTTTATGTTTACTTGTTCAACCTATTTTTAAGTGTCGAGAATTATTTTATTGTTTAGTTATTAATTAAGTTTTCCTATTAGTTAAAGAATTTATTTGCCATTCGTATTTTCTTATTTGATCTGAATTTTGTTTTATTTGTTCTTCTGTATGTCAATATTTTCAAATAAACCATCAATATCTCAAGAAGGGTCCGTCTTATGGCTATGAAACCTATTATCAATTAGTATGTTCTTTTCACGGGAAATCGAAATATCAAAAATATACAGGGTGTTGCATTTGAAAAAATTGAGAAAAATTACATTTCGCGTAAGTTAATCAATCATTTTGTATAGTTACATGTTTCCGAAAAATTTCCCAGTTTGTTTGTTAGTATACTATTATAATAGTCGGTGGTATAAACAGATTTACAAAATCGTGGTGACAACGCTCGCATCGTGGTTCCAACGTTAATTCTATTTTGGTACTTCAGTGACGATATCTGTAGAACGGTTAGTGATATAGATACAAATTTCTCTACTTTTATTCTAAATGTAACAGTGAATCCAGAAGTACAATAATATACAGGATGTTCAATTAAAAAAACAGGTTTGGGTTGGCATATTTTTGTCAATCACCCTGTATATACCTAAATATTTTTAGAATGTGGGTCTAATGATTGTGTATTACCACACCAAAATTGGTGTTGATATCTCTAATGGTTAAGGAGAAATCCCCCGTCCACGCAGTAGACACCCACCCTGTATGTATGACCTCGTTTTAAAAATTGAAATTTGATCAATAAAAAAATAATTTTACTATATTTTTATTTTCATTCGTCACACGATAATAATAATAATAAGCCATAATATATTTTGAGGCAAAATGGAGGTGAACCTTGCCATCGGGCACTAAGGGTTGTGAAATGTGCTGATTAAACTCAACGGTATTGTGATGGGTCATAATGTAAATTATTGCGGGGTTAATAAAAGTCGAATTAGCAGGGATCGTCGTAATTCAGTAAAATTATTTCTAGACGCCACAACCCTACCCGATAAAATCTACGTGAATACATGATATGAGTACCGTCTATATAGGAAAAATAAAGTGAACTTATCTTGCATTCACCCCATCGAGCGCGCGCCTCTTCTCTTATAATGGAATCTAAAATTGAAATGATTTAAGACAGACAAAATAAATTTTTATTCGTAATTTTATTCTCTCACTATAAAACTATCTTACACAACACAAAAGTTCACCCGTGAACCCTATTCTGCGAAATTAACGTTCTTGGCTTAAAATCATAAGATTTAAGTTAACTTCTTACACTCTGAATCTATGCACCTAAGGACTGTATCAATACAAATAAAACCACTTTGTTGTTTAAAAAATTTTATTTTTGGAATAGATATAAAACGTGTAGTAAAAATATCTTTCAAGTGTACAGGTTTACCAATTAATTAAGGAATTATCAATACACCTAAGCTACACAACTTTTAAATTTGTCCGTATCCTTGCGATAAAAAGGAAAGGTTGGCTATAAACCTGTTACTTAATTGTTACCTTACTCCAAAAATACATTAATGACCTCTGACTGTCAAAATGATTTAAAACTGCCAAGCAACTTTTGAAATTTTTGAATAGCTGTCAATGCTCATGTTAAAAGGACGCTTGAGACAATAGTATTAATAAAATTTTGAATTATCATTAAATCATATTAAAGTTAAAAGAAAAAAAATAAATATTGTGGATGTTTGCGTTATGCTTTTGTTTGAACGTTCAACTACATTTAAAGATGCCGCCCTGGGTTTACTTTTATAACGAAAGAAACTCCCTCTTTTATATTTTTATATTAGTTCACTTAATTTTTTCATAGACAGTTGCTTAATGGAACCACCTTCACATATGTTTTATTCTTACTTAACTACCTACATATGAACTAATGTTTTTACTTCTATCGTTTATCCCAATGGCGTGATAAAAACTAAGTCGCCTCCCTTTTTGTCCGATTAAAACTGCTAGACTGTTAAATAACCATATGTCGCTTACATACAGCGGTATTATTTTCATCTACATAATAATCACATGCATTATCAATACCGCAATAAAAGAATGTTAAACATTTCTAACATCAATACTAAACTCGGAAAAGCATTTTTAACGTTATTCACTCAAAATTAAGTACTTTATTTTCTGTCACACAGTATACCTTAAGTTCATACAATTCCGGCTGACTCATTGAAACTCGTTATCGCGAAGAATAGGGAACAGGTGCGTTCGGATTAAAAAAAAATGAATACCTGCATGCAGATACAGTTAAAAAAGGAGTTTGTGTGGTTTGTAGATCGAAACAAATCACTCGCGCATCTTATGAACCTTCGTATCTTTTACAGTAATTTCTTAACTTTATCTGGCGTATCCCTGGCTCCGTGGTTGCTTAGAAGGCTATTTATTATGCCGAAAACTTTACTTTTCAATTTAAGAACTCATCGTTGTGTAAGAGAGCAGTCTCATATTAAATTTCAACATACATTTACCAAATAGTATGTTGGTATGTCAACACAGACAATTTATGTAGAAACTATGTGAGGTGATGTATTTCCTTAACTAAACCAAGACTTGTGCAGCTATAGGTAGAGCAACAAATATTTATCCACTATCTTTTTTATTAAATTTAGGCAGAAAACCGAAGATACCTGCAAATTTTCAGCATATGCTCTTTTTTGCTGGTAAACAATAAGTGTTTTTGTTCTGTATAAAAAATAATTACTTATTTTAGGTTTGAGGGGTGCAATGTCCTTTGCCTTAGCAATACGTAATACTGTATCAGAGGCTCGTCAAGCAATGTTAACAACTACTTCTCTTATTGTTATAATTACTGTTATAATCCAAGGTGGTGCTGCAACGAACCTTCTAAGATGGTTCCAAATTCCGTAAGATTTTATTATTTCTACCTAAGTTTTGTTATCGAATTTTTTTACAGAATTGGTATGGAAGATGATACTGAAGCCCTTGCAAATCAAGGATCAAGAAGTGTAAGTATATACTGCACATACTGTGCATTCTTACACCTTAAACTTTCAAATAAACTTGAAGCGTTCAGATGTCATTAATATGAGCTAAGCTCTAAAGTTTTGTCATTTATATATTTGTTCTATTAAACTACATGTATATCCGTACATTTATTTAAAACTTTGAACATAATAACCAAATAATTACAACTATTGAAAGACTATGTACAATTCGGTACAGTTAGTAATAATAAAATAACATCCACATTTCTAAACTACCAATAAGCCATTTCTTTTAACTTTGGAAAAATCTAGAACAGAGATTCCCAACGGGGTCGGTACTGACCCCTTAGTGGCAATCGAATAATAAAGGGGGTCATTGTTGATCAAGGGGTCAATATCCGAATATGCATTGACGATAGGTCGGGGTAGACAATTTTAGTTTAGGAGTGAATGAACTCCATACACTCTACAGCAGTTCTCAACGGGATTGGGAGGGGTCAATGATGATCATGGGGTCAATAGCCGAATATGTATCGACGATTGGTCGAGGTAGACAGTTTTGGTTTAGGAGTGAATTAAGTCCATATATTGTACCTCAGGAATTCCCAACGGGGTAGGTACCTATCCCTTTGGGAGTGGTGGTAATTTTCTTGATGTTATTTACGTTACACCGTTATCTAGACACCGATATCCACCAAATTTCACTGGGGCGCTTACGTCAACTTTAAATTAAATTGTTTATCGACGTTTTGAGTTGCCAACGAATGAAAATATGAGCACACCCCAACTACTGTAAACCCCAGTGACCGATCGCCAAAAATCAGTCGGACCAACACGCGCACGCTTGCGCGCACACACCGCATATTTACATTTTTTAAAAAAACCTTTTTTGTTTAACTGTGGACAACTCAAAACTGATGTTTCCGGTCTCAGTTCAATTTCAAATTTTTTGTCCGAGTACCGTAACTTCCTTTAAGTGTTCAAACACCTATTAATAATATGTCTTAATTCACATAAATTATAATTATCTCAACTTAATGATCAGGAAATATTAAATCTTTAATGATCTTTTTGAGAATTTTTCCAATTTTTTTTACTCTTTCTAATAATGATAGCTTGGCTATTGAAACGCATTCGCTGTTTTTAATTTTTTGTGGCACGTGAGTGTATTTTGTATGTTACTGTTCTGTCACAGGATCAGTGTTTCAGATTTTCACTTAGCAGAAAGTGTGCACAAGCGTAGTTCCCTTAAGCGGTAGTTTACTGAAAATGGCCGATATTGATTATATTGTCAAAAAATACCCAACCAATTAATTATGAAATCGACTCCTCTAGCTCTTTTTAAGTGGACCAATAACGCGATGGGCCTAACTAAAAAGATTTTGACACTCATGTTAAAATATTTAGTTTGGTTATAATCACTAGTTCCAACATTACTCTGCATGTTATTAGGGAATAAAACCGTGCTATATCAATAGAAATAAAGGGCCCGTGAAGCTGGTACAGTTAATGAAGGCATTAACGATGTCACTTGCACGGATTGATAGTGCTTCGTTAGTGCTTATTTATAGGTCCAAGTAGCACGGCTGGTTGTTTATAATAAAAGGAAACCCCCATTACGTAGTTAATATAGTTTGTGTTCTTTAGTGTTGTATAGTTGCATCAGCACGGCCGTCTGTTCTTAAAAATACGAGATTTCCTTGTATAGTTAGTGCTTTGTTTGTTCTTAGTGTTTTACAGATTGCATCAGCACGATCGGTCATTTTAGAGAATACGCGATCCTTTTATGTAATTAATGTTTCATTAGATTCTCTTAGTGCTTTACAATTTGTATCAGTACATCCAGTGGTTTTCAATAAAACGACACCTTTTGGATAGTGCTGGCTTCATAGTCTTATGGAAGCCCTACCTATAGAACCAGTGAACATCGTGCCTTCGCGCTTCGTAGATTTAATCAGCACGACCGATCGTTTTAAAGAAAACAGGACTCCCTCATGTAGTTAATGCTTGGAGTGCTTTTTAGTGTTTATAGATCGCACCTGCACTCCTGGTGTAGTATTGGCTTCCTAGCCTTGTTGAAAGCGTTAATGATAGAACCGACACACATCGTTAGTACCATTTCCTGATTTTTAGATTTCATCCACACGACGGGTTGTTTTTAAGCAAAGAAGGCTTTATTTGAAACACTAACGATGTAATAGATGCACATCGTTAGTGCTTTTTTTATGAATTGAATCATCACGACGGGCCATTTTCAAGATAATGTACTCCCTTGTGTAGTTAATATTTCGTCATTGCTTTATAGATTCTTGGAGCACTAATGGCAGAACCGACGCACATCGTTAGTGCCTTTTCGTTATGGATTGAATGCACAACTGGCGATTTTTAAGAACACGAGGTGCCTTTATATAGTTAGTGCTTCGTGAGATCTTTTTAGTGCTTCATAGAGTACATTCACAGGAACAAACGTTTTCACTGAAACGGTACCTCTCGCGTAGTGCTAGCAGTATAGCCTTATTACAAACGTTAACACTAGAACATCGTTAGTGCCTTTTTGTGCTTGTTACATTGAATCAACACGACCGGTCGATTTAAAGAAAACGAAACCCGCTCATGTAGTTAGGGTCGAGTGCTTTTTGATGGCTTTAGATTGCATCAGCACGACCGACCTTTTTTATATGACACCGTTTGTGTAGTGCTGGTTTCTAACCCGTATTGAAAGCGTCACAGCGTTAGAGTATTTTCGTGCGATACAGATTGAATCAGCACACCCTTATGTAGTTAGGGTTTCGGTAATTCTTAGTGTAGAGTGCTTTATAAATTACATCAGCACAACCGCTCGTTTTAAAGAACACGACACTTCTTGCGTAGTACTGGCTTCATAATCTTATTGGAAGCACCAGCAATAGAACTAGTGTGCATCGTTAATGATTTTTGAAAACATTAACGATATAACTGGCGCACTTCTTTAGTGCCTTTCCGTGCTTTATAGATTGAACTAGCACGCCCGGCCATTTAAAAAAACAAAATCTATTTATGCGCATCTTAGTGCTTTAATTACATCAGCACGAGCAGTCGTTTTAAAGAAAACGAAACTTTCTTCGTAGTGCTTACTGGTTCCCTACCCTTATTGAAAGCACTAACAACGAGACTGATGCACATTGTTAGTGCATTACAAGTTGCATCCTGACAACTACCGGTAGTGTCAGTTCAAGCTACAGCGCACTACTAATCCGCGCTGGTCACGTGGTTAGAGCTTGCAATATTGGGAAGAAGCCAGTATTGCACAAGAATATGTCGTTTTGAAAACAACCAGCCGTGTTGGTTTAATCTACACTGGATAAGAGGCGCTAACGATTCACGCAAGTCACATATTTAGTGCTTCTATTTAGGATAGGAAGCCAGCGCCGCATCACAAGAGGCCTACACGAAGCACTGCCGATCCGCGTAGATCATGTCTGTAATATTACTCATTTGTGTTACTAAAAGAAATAGCAAAATTAAAACTGCAATTTATAATCTTAATTTCAAAAACAAGCGGTTTCCCAGAAGTACTTAGTATACCCTACTATTTAATATTTAGTATGATTTTAATTTTGTTTTGTTTCCAGGGCAATACAACTCCAAGGTGTGATTGGGTGGAAGGATCTGAAACGCCAAAACCTAATGAAAAAGCATTTTTAGCCCGAGTTTGGGGCTCCTTCGATACTCATTATATGAAACCATTATTAACTCATTCTCGTCCAACCTTGTTAGAAACTCTACCTGTTTGTTGCAATCCACTCGCTCGTCTACTGACAACAACAGAACAAATGACACAAGTATGAACGTTAACAACGCATTCAATTCAACATTAATTACTATACGTTTACAGGAGGGTCAAAATAGAATAACGCGTGATTCAGATTCAGATTTATGCATTGAAGAAAGTGATTATTTGCATAGTGATCCTCGACATTCGAACATGCATAGGGTGGGTATCATTATTAATTAATGCTACAATTTGCAGCTTTTTTCAATTTTTGTTATTTACGTTTTCTCTAATTTTAATTTATGTTTTTATTTGTATACAGCCAGTCCAATCCATTAGTGGAAATCAAGTATAATCATTTAGTTTTTCGTAAAAAAAATATAGGTTTTTTTTTTTAAACGAAGATAGCTTTAAGTATTGGGCAACAACTGATAACATATTAATAAGTGACATTTGTTATTTAAATTTATTCGTTAAAAATTTAGTTTTTTGTTGTAACGTTTAGTCATTGGAATTGTTAAATGTATGGGTTTAGGTGTATGCGTTTATTTGAGCCTTAAAAGTTAATAATTCTTAATATAGTAGATATCTAAACCCATTTGCTTTAAATAGGAAGGCTTTAATTATTATTCCGGATTTAAAACTATATCAATAATAAATAAAATGGTTAGAAATTTTCCACGTGTATGAAAAATTATAACCGAAGTTGTCTATCATATCTTTATACATTCCATATAATAATACTAATTATTAAATTTCAAATCATTTATTATAACGTAATTTCTGATTATAACAAAATTTTAATTTAAGTTAGAATAATTACCGTTTGTATTCCGTATGATTGATGATCGGCGAGAAAGTGTCTATGACAATGAGCGCAGCTTTGCTTCATATTAGGAGTTGATGGCATAAAGTGACAGTGATACCTCTTGTAATTTATATTGCACACTAGCACTTTCATTTTGTAGGATTTCCTAGTTTATTACCATTAGGCTTTTTTAGTGTAATGCCAGTGAGTTTAAATTTTCACTATTCCCTTAAATTACTTTTGCATTGGCCACCGTAAGCAAGCTACAGTTTTTGCATTAAAACGAATAATTCATACTGTCAAAGCTGCTAATCATTGACATTAGTCACTATTTAAACCTGTAATCCAGAGTGTTATGATATAGAAATACAAGGCCACAACATGCGATGATAGTGTGTGCAATCACATAGCTTACATATTTTTTTATACTAAGCACAAGAGTGCAAAAAGTCTGACTGTTGAAATCTCAGTTTTTCTTTGTTTTGTTAATATGTAAATTCTCCAAACTGCAAATTTCGGTGGAACTTTTAGTTTTAGAAACATAAATGTAATTCCTAAAATCTAGTCAAATTGGGGAATTGGCAATAAGTATTATAGATGAATTTTTTTTGTACAAATTAAGAGTTGGAAGCAAAAGAATCCAATTTATTTTTGTTTTAATTTGCTTATCGCTTTTGCTTCTAACCCTTTTTAGTTTTATTTTTAAAAAAATTGTTAATGTTAAATGGTCGCTGCACTTAGCATTTAAGTTGTGCGCATGCACAAATTTCAGTTATAAAAATTTTTTGAAAGCATGCTTAGCTTGCATGTTACTGTAAAGTTGGTTAATGAAAGTTATTAAATTCAACCGTGGACAGTTTAATAATGGCAATTGTTTTGATAGTACAATTTTTGTGTTCATTTTATCTGTTGAATTTAATAGTGCTTATTGCTTACTTTTATGTAGTAATCTGTTTGCGTAACAGTTGGATACAGTAACTGGAGAAATTGGAGTTGCAACTGTTGATACCAGAGTCTGTTTAGTTGGTCTAAGTGGAAAAAATATATAAACAAGTTTGAAATATATATAAATAATATGTATCTGAAAAGAAAACATATATTAGAATATGCCTTCTATTTTGGACTAATTTATTTAGATTTGACCGTTTTTGGGCTGTGAATTTGTTTCTATTGTGTTATCTGGTACTTAACTATATTAAGTTTGTTTAATGAATTGTAAAAATATTGTAGTTATATCAATTGTGAATAAACCAGTTTTTTAGTTGAATATTATTTTAATTTATTAGACTCCACTAATTTTAATCTTTATGTGTGGAAATAAAACAAACACTGTTTTTAAAGTTTCACTGTGTCTTCATCAGATTGAGTATTTTAACCAGTGGCGAAGCATACAAAATTTTCATTTGTTTCCATTAATTTTTTTTAATTTCTCGTTAAATTAAAATATCGAATAATTATTCCTCTGTGAAGATTAGTTTTTTTTTCCTTTTTACTCCGTCAACAAAAGCCGTGTTATTAAGTCCGTAAATTAATTAATTACTCACATATTGATAAGAGTAAAATTAAGTAATTTATTGACTTGCAATAAAGGTCAAATAATTATAGTGGAAAAGTTAGTTATGCAAAATAAATTCATTTATGTTGAGCAGAAATTAAAAAGACCTAAGAGATTGCCATTAATTGTAAATAGAGATTTTTCTTTGTTTTAAAGTTGAAACTTATCAAGTACTATAAATAAACCTTAACGTAAATGCAAGTTTTCTTTTTGTTATTCCGAAATTAAAACTTGGTAAGTTTATATTCAAACGCACATGTTAAATTGAGAATTACATTCAAAATCTTTTATATTAATGTTAGAGATAAGAAACCAAAGCATTCAAACAGACTTTAAAATCCGATCAATCTAACTTAGAGAGTTTTAAATTAATATAAGGAAGTAATAATTAACACTGTCCTTATAAATTAGTTCATTTATTTAGTTGCATTGTTAAATAACAGTTTTGATCTAAATAATTAAAGATAAACCTGAAACAATCTATCATGAACGAGGTAAACAACTACAATACGAATTGTAATCTCGTTCCATTGTGTAAAGAAACTATTTTTAAAAATGCATTCCTACCGTGACACAATGTGCAAGAAGCATCGACTTCTGAAAATTTTAAAATTGTAACTACATAAAAATGTTAAGTATAATTAATTAAAACATTCTGTAGAATAAATATTTTTTGTTAATGGAAACTGGCCGAATTTTATATCAATAGTTCAGTTAATTCAGTAATTGATTTAATATCAATTAAAACACATTGTTACGCTGCCGCCCCATCGTTAAAATTTATGTAGGTAAGTGCTTTTACCAAAATGATTATCTTTCGTTCTCACTGCGTACGTATAGGCGAAGCTGAATTTTGTGAATTGACATGAGGTAAAGAGTACCTAGTTAGTAAAATTAATAATTCAACTTAGTAAATACTTGCTCTGTAAACCATTATTAAAAGTTAGTTAAATTTACTTCGATAAGTAGCAAGGAAATTACTTTGCTATAGACTACCGTTTTACTTGAACCATAATCATTGAAAATTGAATAATTAATAGAGTTCCTATTTATTAAGAATCGTTCATTTTCATCCATCATTGGTGAAGGAATTTTGTTTGTCAAGGGGACCTGTGACCTTTGTCTACCGTATCCGCCGTCCGTCCGAATTAATTGAGTTTTAAGTACCATAAGGATTCGACCCTAAATTTTATCCTCCACTGGGAAACCCGTCGCAGCCGTTTGGAAAACGTTTACGACTGTACCCAACGACCCCCTGGATAGTATTTTATCTTTGGGTGGCGCCCGAATGCGTTTTCTAACCCCTGGAGCGAACGACCGCAACCGTCTAGGAGTATTACATAATAACAACTACCGTAACTTATAATTGTCATAAAATAAAATTTATTTTTTTCCAAACGAGTCTTAATTTTTGTGTTGGACTTCGTTGAGGGCCAAGCTTCACTTGCCATCACCGAAAATTCCTTACACCTCATACAATAAAAGGGCATATAAATTACATTCCGAAGCTCGTTAACAGCCTTAAAATTTGTTAAGTCTAGTCTGATTCCATCAGAATCTATACTTTACCGCGCTAGACAAATTTTAATGTGTTTAGTCCGATAAGAGTTTACGCTGTTTAGCCCGATAAGAGTTTACGCTGGCGAACGTTAGCCTATATGCAGCCGATTTATACAATCTTGCATTGCACGCAGGCTTCGGATATCGGAATAAAAGACAAATTCGAATTTCTCTCATACAGCCAATCAACTAAGTTATAAATCGTCACCGTCCGGCGACCATGATGAACTCGGGGCTGGGTCACCATTTCGATAATTCTAGGAAGCAAAGCTGAAAGCAAGAAACAAGCTTACTCTGAATTTGTTCTAATTTAGTCAGTCACTTTTGGTTGTCTTTTGCTTGTGATCGCAAATTTATTCAGAGAAATAGTTCAGTTTAAATTAAAATTATGAGTGAGATTGAAGGTCCCATTGTGTTCCTTAACCGTCCTCTTGTGTTTGGGTCAATATGAGCCAATCGCGTCCTAACGTGCATAATTCGTTAATTTATTTAAATATTTCAGTGCCATTGCATGACTTTTATTTGATTACACTAATAACGGTGTACCTAGGTTGATACTAGAAAATTATAATAATTTTTTTTTAATGCATTTGTTACACTCACTGTGTTTGGATCTAGATGACCCGGTGATTTGTGTGGTTCAAATTAGAAGAATAGTGAAGCAGATTATTATCATAGACGAATGTATTTTATTAGTTTTGTTTTATTTTCATAAATAGAAATAACTTACATAATATTGCCACATTATCGCGCATATTGCATGCGTTATTTGCGTACCGGTAAACAAGTTTATTCCTGAAACTTGTCTATGGCTGCGCGTATAAATGTAGCCAGTGAACATCTATGTGTTAGCTTCGTAGTAAATATCAAGCTTGATGCTCTACTCTAATAAGAAATGCCTAACAATTGAAATTTATTATTGAAAATGTGTAGTGAGAGTGTACTTGCGGATAGTGAACTTGAGAAACTTCTGTGTGTTTCTGATAGTGATTCTCATACTTCTGAAGAAGAAGACCATTCGTCCGAAACCGAGATATATAATAGCGAATCGGATGATGAAGTGGAAGCTACGATTTCAAATGAAGCTGATACGGATAATCACGTAACTTCAAATGATGGCAATATAGTATGGAATGAAAAGACACATCAATGGGGAAGGTTATCAGCAGCAAATATTATTTCGTTGATTCCTGGGCGAATAATTGTTATAAAATCCGCGTACTTCTTATATTTTACACCTAAAATTGTAAACCTAATTTTGAAAATGTCAAATTTAGAAGGTAAAAGACTTTGTGGCGACAGGTTTCAAGAACTAACATTAGTTGATCTAGAAGCATATTTTGGCCTACTGTTTCTAGCTGGAGAAACCTCATGGAGAGGCAACAGACAGTCTGTGGGATGGAAATGGAGGTCGTCCAATATTCAGAACAACGGTGTACCCACAACGATTTCATGTAATTGCACGAATAATTCGCTTTAACGATAAGAAAACTCGACCACAACGACGCCAAACTGATAAATTAGCTCCCATACGGGACTTGTGGGGTCAATGGGTTGCAATTCTACCTAAGCTCTATAATGTTCACGAAAATGTAACAGTAGATGAGTAACTGCTTATGCATATAACATGCAAGTTTACCTCGGGAAAAAAGGTGAACCTGCAGAGAGAGGTCAAGGTAAAAGAGTTGTGCTACATCTTACTTATGGTCTAACAGGTCACAACGTAACGTGTGATAATTTTTTACCTTGCACGGTCTGGGGCAGATGCTATTGTAAAGAAAAATAACCATGCTTGGCACTATTTGCAAAAATAAGCCTGAATTGCCAGCCGCATTGGTCTGCAACAGGAAAGAAGTTCTTTCGTCAAAATTTTACTTTACCAACGACACGTCGATAGATTCCTATACTCCGAAACGGAATAAAAATGTTACGCTCATGAACACCATGCGCCACGATAACGGAGTGTGTAACCAAGATCATAAAAAGCCGTTTATGATTTTAGATTACAACAAAACTAAAGGTGCTGTAGACACGTTAGACAAGTTACTAATAACATATACAAGCAGACGGCAAACTAAAAGATAGTTAGTCGCGGCCCGCTGGTTGGAAATCGTATGGGTCCCTAACCTTATAAGACAAGTGCAGAAACTAGCTCTTGGGACTTGGCCTCTGTCGTGGCTTCCTTGGTGCAATTGTATGTGGGTTCTAACCTAATCTTATAAGACAGGTGTAGGCTTTCGCCCCCGTCATAAAAATTTGTATTCTATTAAGGTGGCCCTAATGCTAACTGCGCCCCCTGTCTTGGCCCCCTTTGAGTTAAAATTGATTTTTAGCACCATCTAGCGGTATTGGACGACCCAGAAGTAGCCCCGTACAGCATAACGAACCTCCTAGAAAGCTGCCTAAGAAGATGTACTTACCCTCAGCAAACACCAGATTAGACGCGTTGAATCACTGGCCAGAATGGTTATATCGTTCTGGAAAACGGCATTGTAGATTACCTGGATGTAAGTCAGAAACCCAGTGTGCAAGATAAACTTATGTTGTACAGCTGCGAAAAATTGTTTTTTTTTGTTTTCCATAATGTGCAATAATAATATACATCAATTGTTATGTATCTTCTAGGTGGCTTAACTTACCAAAAGGAAGAAAAACAGAATAATTAATTAGGTGTTCCTTAAAACATAATTTTATTACGCACGATGCGTGCATGTCACAGGACGTACACACACGAGACAGCACAACCGCTTTCTCTGACCTTATTTATACCGGGTGCGTCAAACACTACAGATCTCCCCCATAAGTCTAAAGCTATAATTTTACAAATCAAGCCGGTTACACTTCTTCCTTATTCTAGTTGGTCGAGGGCGAACGTGGGTCAATTCTACATCTCTCATTTGATCCAAGTTCTCCTCTACTTTCTTGTCATATACAGGTAGAGTGGTATACTTGAACTTATCTAAAGGATTTTTTATAGGTGTCTCATTGTTAATAGCAAAAGGAACTTTATAAATTTAATCCACATGTCTCTTACAAATTACATCTGCACTTTTACACAGGTAGACCTTAGGTCCCAATACTCTGTGAATCTTTACTGGAATCCAACACTTTTTCTTTTCCTGTCTATAATCACGGATGCAAACATCCTCTTCCTCCTTAAAACTTACTACCCTACCCGGTCTATAAACTGTCAACTCTTCTACATCCTTTTAAATTTTGGTATAATATTGTCTAACCTTAATCTAAGCTTCCTTCCAAACATGATACTAGCTGGAGTTTTACCTGTTGTAGTATGTACCGATGCTCCATAATTTAACAAATATCGAGCTAATACACAACTTGTTGATAGATTAAAATATCTATAGTCATTCAAAGCTTTAATTAATGCTGTTTTACCGATTTAACGGCATGCTCCGCCGCTCCGTTACTTGCGGGTGGTAAGGAGCAATCAGGGTATGCTTTATTCCGTTTTGATTGCAAAAGTTTTGAAATTCATAGGATCGAAATTGGGGACCATTATCGCTCACAATTTGATCCGCCAATCCATACCTCGCAAACATTGATCGCAATACGTCAATGGTTGCCTCGGAAGTGGTTGAAGACATTTCAACAACTTCAGGCCAACGACTACAAGAATCCAGCACCACTAAAAACATTTTATTTCTAATTGGACGAAAAAAATCCACAGGTATTCGTTCGAACACATGTGTAGCATTTTTATATGCTAAAACTTCTGAATGTGGAGGATCTGGTCTAAATTTACTACAATTTCTTTTATAAAAACACATCTGCGTTTTACTGTTGATCAATAATCAGAACATAAAATTTTCTAAAGCAAATGCTCAAGTCCGGCTTAATTTTTGATAAAAAATGACATATTAAATTTGTTTCAATACTTTTTTAGGCATTACCTACATAGTTGTGAATTTTATACCACTAAAAAAAATTGGGGCACCGGAGCCTAGAGGTTTATAATTCAGTTTGACAACGTCGCAATGTATGTTAATTTTATACATAACCTAAAATTTAAATAATGACATTCTTTTATATTTACAATATAATCTTCTATAAAAATGTTTAACTTTGCTAGCAAATTGAAGTCCGGAGTGAAAAACTTTAATAATAAATCTATGGAAGTGACAAAAGATGTTGCACTTAGAATTGAAACAAAAGCAAAAGACACAATGTTTGAGAGTTGGATAAGGTATTGGAAAACGGTTTTTTTGGATTATAAAGACGTGGTGATTGATATTAAAAACGATGTATATTTAAAACCAATTAAAGCAATTTCTATTGTAACATTACTAGGTTCCTTAACACACGCTGCGAAACAAAATCCAGATTTAATTAGTTACCGTGAAAATTACCTGCAGTAAGTGAAAATTTCAAGCTTTTTTTAAATTTTTATTTATTACAATTGTAGGTCCGTAAATGAATTAATACTTGTTCATCCTCAAATGCAAAATGTTGAGACAGCAAGTACGTTAAAAAAAATTGAAGGTTTCTTCAATAAAAACACAATTAGGTGCCTTAATTTAGGTATTGCATCAATTATATGGACAGATTCCAATAGCCTGTCTTGTAAAAATACTGAAGCAAGTTGTAAATATTTACAGATTACTTATTTTGGCATTAAAGATCGCATTATTGATATTGGATTTTTAGGCAGATGGTGGTTGTTACATAATTGTATGAAGAATTATGATATTAATTATTAAATTTGTTTTAAAACAGTTTTGGAATTTAGAATTGATTCAAAACTACTGTCTTTATGGTCGGCGTGAAACTTTCAATAAAAAGAATTTAACCCATTAAAGAAATCCCATTAGAACGTCCTCAACCTATGTAATATCTGATAAAATTTGAGGTTACATAATAAATCTTGTATTAGTATTCATAAACACAGAGTACACATGCCCAAAGTTCTCGCCATTTCCACTGATATGTAATGATAATTTTATTCATGTGTTTATACAAGGAATAATTATCCGTCCATCCACAATTATAAGTAAAGAAAGAAAGTCCATTATTTTTCTTTCAGGTACAATAGCTTCAAAATAAAATATATGAAGATACAGATTATCGTATGACTACAAACATCCATATTTATACAAAATATTAATAAAAAAAATTTGGTTGTTACCGTCTTTAAAAATAGGTTTTGTTATTGAAAACTTTAACGCATTTGGATAATCACCTTCCATTTAACACTTATTTAATAAAATGGCCAGTAAGGAAGCTATATTTCTTGCTAATTTTTTAATTGTTTTTATTGATATTCCGTCTATTGCTACACAATTAGTATTCGTTAAGATTTTTAATATTTAAAATCTCTGTATGGGTTACTGGGTTCAAAAATAATACTTTGTTTTTAATAATATTTTGTCTAAAATTAGGATCTTTCGTTGGTAACAAATATGATAAATTTTTGATAATGTTGCAAAATAATTGTTAAAATTGGTGCTAATGTCTAATGCATTGTTAATTACTCCTTCACTATTTTTTATGTTAAAGCTCTTTTGTACTGGAACATTTGTTTAATTTATTGAATTAGTATCTTTTTTTTAGTAGTTTTAGTTAATACGTTGACTTTATTTGTTGTGTTTTATAGTTTTCATATTTTTGTTTTTTAAGTATTGCTTACACAAAAGGTTTTTTAATAAAATACTTATCTTTTTTGGGTTTTTTTAATGATGCATGTTAAATTATACAATCTGAACGTTTCGGTAAAATTTACAGTTATCTTCGTCAGTAATAATATTCTATATTAAAAGTAGTAATATCTATTAAAATTGTTTCAACATCTCTAACAATTTTCGTAGATAATATTACTACTGACGAAGATAACTGTGTGTTATCGAAATGTTTAGATTGTATAGTTTAACATACACCATTAAAAAACCCAAAAAAGTAAGGTATTTTATTATGTGTAACAATGGTGAAAGTTCACATTTTCATAAAAGGTTTTTTATTTGAATTTCATCCGTTATCTATTTCTTTTTTCTTACAGAATTTGTATGTAGTGTATTTTATGAACAAGTACCTACTAGTTAGATTAGTTAATTTCATTATAAATTACGCAATTGCACCATTTCTCTCATAATACTTTAAGTTATCTAAACACATTATTAATTTCTTCATAATTAATAATTTATGTACTCCCGTTATTATTGGAAGCTTCATTCTTAATTGGTAATTGAAGGAATAAAATTGTAGGAAAGTGATGAGAAACTTTATATGACATGATAATGAGGTGAAGGTTAATTTCTTTAAATTTGTGTTGACAAAACAATTGTTAATTAAAGATTCTCATTGGAGCGTCGGACTTTTTTATAGATTTTGAGCAATATTTGGCCCAACTGCTGATTAACACTCATGGACCGTAGAATTTATCTCCTGGTCATCGAGAGATTCCATTTTACCTCGTTTACAACGAAATTGGTTTATCAACATGTACTTTGGACAAAGTTCAGCCAAAATGGTGATCAACACTTATAGATTACAGAATTTAATCCTTGCACATCGAGTTAATTCATTCTGTCACGATCCTAAAAAAACTGGTGCAATGGATTTCGGTTTCAATGCTAACCACTATTTATTGACCCCAGTATTTAAGTCTTGGTTATTGAGAGATTCTATTTTGCCGCTTGTCCAGATAATGGAGTACGTAAAACTGCCTTCATCCCATTTTGGAAAGACTGCACAACTAGACTACACAAAGTATCATATATTGAAAACCAGAAGTCAATAGGTGGTTTAGACTCCGAGTTATATTATGCACACACAGACAAACGAATCTTTCTTTACAAAATGCTGTGGTAGTTGAGGCAACAAAGGTATATTTTGTTTTTTGGAAGTGCCATTATTTTTTTCCGTAATTGCACAAAAGTACACGACCTAACATTGCATTTTCTTACTTACATACATAGTGTTCACTATGGAAGGAGTTATCAGTTACTTTTGTAGAAGCGACGTAATAGAGTTGAGCAAGCGCCGATTTTTTGACATAATTTGGAGTATAATTTGATTTTCTTGCAAAGCACGGGAAAATATTACAAAATTTTATGCAAAAAAATGCATTTTTCAATTAATATTTTGCACTTTTTGTTTATTCAACAAATACAGGAATAACACTAATAAGTTGGCAATAATCTTTACTATGCCTTTATTCTCTACCTTAAGGCCAATTATTAATAAAGATTTATTACGAATTCTAGTAAATGATAACAAGTAAAAGAAAGACCATTTTAAGTAACGCGAATTTTTCTCTTGCAATTTGGCGAAGACTCCAGATTAATTCGTGTATAAATACAGATTTGAACAAGATTCGGCACAAACGTTGACCATGTTACTAAGGCCGGTGCAGCAGTTTTGTCGCCCGGTGCAAATACGTCACATGCCCCCCCCCCCCCCCTTCAATAAAAATTACCCAAGACTGAACATTTTCAACAATTTTTATATTGGGAAGAAAGAGCGCTAAGCATAAGATAACTAAATTTTTGTATATTTAGGTACTGAGTATTGTTTACATTGAACACAAATACACCATAACAACCCTAAAAATAAGTATTTCGAATATGTGTAATAATGGTGAAAGTTTACATTTTCATAAAAATTTTAAATAATTGCTGTATGTATTCATCAGCTCAAATCTGGATTCTAAAGCATTAATGGCTTGATCTATTGTAACAAAATAAAATTATTTAAAATTTTAATTTGGAATCTGTGGCCAGACCATCCCTTGCCTCATAAAGAAAGTTAACAATGTTTCGTTGAACTCTGTGACGCGGTTGTGTTAACTTGAAATCAGCTGGAATGCCAATAACGTCGGAGAATTCCTTTGCATCACAGATCATTTTATTAAAAACCTCATTCGAACCAAGTTCCTAAAAAAAAGTGGTAAAATTTTTTATTAGATCTATAGCAGACAATAAACCATAGCCCTTGGTCTGTAGTAGCTTGCTGATCGGATTAATACAATTTAATATTGTATACCGAATTACAATGGAGCATAAAGACTTAAATTGTTTAATACAGTGCAACAGGATAGAAGACTCATCCCTTATAGAAGTGTCAATTTCAGTATCGTCTTAAATACATAATAAAGTATCGTAAATACTTCCCAATTGATACCTTAAAGGTTTTAGAGCTTTTACTCGACTTTCCCAACAAGCATCACTCAGTGGTTTTAGAGTTAGTCTCTTAACATATTTTAATAATATCGCTCATTTAAAGATTGACGAAGCAAAATACCAGTAAATTTTTTGAAGTGCATATATTTAAAAAAATTGCGGTTTCTAAGGACGCCTTTGACATATTGTTGACGACTAAATTTAATGTGGCAAGTAAAATGCTCGTGGATTCATCGCCCTTACTCTAGATTGTACCCCTGATTTTGTCACCTCTCATATAGACACCGTTGTTGTAACCCTGGCCTCCCATATTCTGCAAATTTAACTTCAATTTTGCAATTTTTTCAATTCTTACATTTAAAAGTGCTTATCATGTGGATCTCTCAATTGGAAGAAGAAGCTTTCATTAATCTTGTTGATAACATCATTGGGGTTAGATTTGTCAATAGAGACATATCTAACAAAAAAATGTCATTTGCTCTATCCTACCGATATCAAGAGTAGTATTTAGATTGCTTAATTTCGTCAATAATATGTGATGTCATATGTGAATGTAAAAGATAAATCAGTTCGTTTTAAATTCATAAAGTTTGTGATTGGTATCCCTAATGGCTAAACAATTTTGACCAAGCATTTTTATTGTTGACACAATACGTAGAAGCACCTCAACAATAATTTTTCTGTGCAGCAAAGAGCCTTTGTGACTCATTGTCAATAGTATTAGAAGATTGTAATCGCTGACCAAATTCAATCCAAAAGTTTGGAATTGAATGTGATTTTTTGATAACTCATGTTCTTTTAAAGTGTCACTGAAGTGCCTCCAATGTGTAAATCCTTCAGTGGAAAGAGAACCAAAAAAACAACTAGAAAGTTTACGTAAAAAACAAACAATACACACACTTTAAATAGTGGAATGGACTAACCAGTTGCTCCGGTTTTCAATGTTTTCGTATAATAGTGTCGACCGGTGTTATCAAGTAGACAATTATAGTCCTTTAAAGGTTTACTACTAAACATCTTTTAGCGTCTGACAAACTTGTCGGCCAAGATCCTGGATCGGTATCTAAGATCACCACAGGTTGTGTATTTTCTTTAGAATTTCTGGATTTGTGTCTTTATCGGTTACGGTTACCTTATCAACAGTCTCCTTGTGATTTGAGTTTGAGCATGCTTCACCATGGGACAACTCTGGGTTATCAACCTCTTTTTCTTAGTTCCAAGGTAGTTCAGTAAGCTCCCAGCCTGTTTATCAATTTGTGATTGCTTTTCCACCATTTTTCTTTTGTACTGATCGCTAGATAGCTTTTTGCGTGAATCTGACATTCTTACATTATACAAAAAATTGTTAATAAAGTGTCTTAATGCTCAATCATCTTCAATACGGTTAAAGTCATTAGCTAAATTATGTCTAAGTGTTACTTTTTTTGCACCATAAATACACAAGATACGAGTATGGTTTCCATTGTAGAATGAGTACGTGAATCATAAAGAAAAACATTGATACTTTGTATTGCACCCTTGCTTTTGTGTCACGCATCAATAATATTTTTTGATCAAAATTCACTTATCAAATTTGCTGTGTCTGTAAACAAACAATTTTCTTCATAAAATTTCAAACGTTTATGAAAGCTTAAAAAATGCTTATTTAAAAAAGAGAATAATGAACTTCATCCAGAAAATTTACAAAAAGAAGAAGATTGTAGTTGAGTCATTAATTGGAAATACCTTTTAGAGCCACCGGTAAGCTCTTAGCTGCGGGGAATTGATTCGAAATAATATATATTCCTTGGATAATCCATAACACAACAGCTAGCGCATTAGGAAGAATGTTCATTGAAGATGTGTCAGCAGTTACTAAATGAAATGAAATTCTTATTTGGACCTATAGTGTAACCTTTGTAAATATCTTTCATTTCGTTTTTTTTATTACATTGGATCAAAAATGTCAGACTATACAAATCACTTAATTTCCAACTGCTATATATCCAAAGTATACCTATGTATTTTTTTATTTTATTTTTATTCCTAAATAAAATGTGTCTAAAAAATTTGCATTCTGACAGTCAAGTTGCCGCCCCTAAAAGTTGCAGCCCGGTGCAGAGGCACCTGTTGCACTAGCCTATTGCCGGACCTTTCGATCATGGAACTTAGCTGTTGCACTAATTTTATATCACCCTGTACCACGTTTTTTGTGAATAGTGGCAACATTGAAATTTGCATAGCTCGCGCATGTGCAGTTAAGTTAGTTTCACGTGTTCCTTGTTTGTATAGCCTAACTTATTTATCAGTTCTTAATTTAAATTAATCATTTATGTAATATTTATTGTATTAAACTTAGACGGTAGGGGATATCTTTTATAATATTTACCATTTCTACTTTTTAAATTTTTTAGGTTATTTGAGATTGACATGGCCCTCGAGCAACCAGTTTTTGATATTACCAAGCCTTCTGTTGCTGTCATTGATGAAGGTATTTAAAAGTAACGTTTACTTTTATGCTCTGTTAAGAATCTAAATTTATTGTGTTCTAATATTAGAGCAATATTGTGCAAATAGTTTGTGATCGTGTTTGGGTATTGTATAAGGCTTTTTGCTCGTGTTAATTTAGTTAGTACTTGTTGTAAGAGTTAGAGAATCAAATACTTACTGAAATGTATGTTTTTCGTATTTATTTAGCTTGTCTGTTTTGTATAAGCTTGGCTTTATGTCTACATTCCACTAACTTTCCCGAGGAATAAGGTAAGTAGTGTGAAAGCACAATTCAGAGAAGGAACACTTCTGTCATATATGCTTTGAATTGTATTCTATTTAACATGTTCTTTTTATTTGTTAAGAGCCTCAATTGATAATTATGTTTTATGTGTTAAAATGTTTATATATGATGAATGTGCGATGAATTTTTAATTCATAAGTTGTAACGTTTACGCAGTGAAGATTAAACATTAGAGGTAGGGTTCAACAAGTGTAATTGTGTAATAAAGTATATAGGTACAGATTTGGTTTGTCTTTTGAAGTAATTGTTTAGTTACATTGTTACTATTGTCGGAATCTTCGTATTTAACTGTATTTATTGGTTTACTTTGGTGCTTTTGTTCTAATTATGAAGTACTTATTACTCCTAAGGTTTGCATAAGTAAACATTGATTTTATGTTGTTTTTGACGGTTTTACACATATTCAGCATCTTTAAACAACTAGATTATTTTTATGTCAGTGTGTCAGTTCCTTGTGAAGTCAACCGTGTAATGAGTTATGACTCTTACCATTTCAGATTTTGATGATATTCAGTACACTTGTTGCGCCAGCTGCAAAATACAAAATATTACATTTTTTGAGCTAATAGTTATTGAGTGTGAGTGTTTCTAATCTCAATCTGCCTAAAGATGGAAATAAAAAAGAAAACTAAAATCTACGGTAACCTAGGAATTTAAATCTACGGTAACCTAGGTTACCGTAGATTTTAGTTTTCTTTCTGATTTCCATTTTTACATCTAACTATAAAAATGCCTTCGTGAAAACACCACACCATCCTGTATTTATTGCCTCCTCTCGAGTGCCACGTTCCACCTTATTTTTTAATAATCTGTCATCCTGTTTTTGACATTGTGAATGTCTGTTTTATGCAGATGATTTAAAAATTTTTATGTCAATTAAGACTGATAAATGTTATTTTTATTTTCAAAATGATTTAGACAGATTCCATACTTCGTGTAATAGTGACAGAATTTATCTCAATACTAATAAGTGTAAATGCAGTCAATTTAGTAAATCGAGCCTTATCTTGCCTGGAGCATATTATTCTGGTGGAGAGCTTATTGAGAAAACTAATCTTATTAGAGACTTGGGGGTCTTGCTTGACTGTAAGTTGACTTTCTGGGAACATATTTTTCCGTGCTATAGAATATTAGGATTTCTGAAAAAAAAAAATGAGACCTCAACTTTAACTGTATTAAAATCTTCTATGTTCCAGTGTCGAAGCGTAATCACATTCTATTGAAATTGTTGCTAAGAAGTCCACGAGTCTGCCTTGCGACATAGTTGAACGCCAGTAAGTTTTAATTAATTTCAATTTTGAAAAACTGCGTTCTCCACTAGCTACGGACACTGGAAGTGTTAATAGTATTCACAAGGAAAGAACAACATTTGGTACACAATCTTCCAATTTTTGTTGTACTATATAGAGAAGTACATGTGATGGTAACATAGGTTTTGGAAGCCTTTGAACTACTACTTGAAGCTCATTGCAAAGATCATAAGCATCGATATCCTTATTAGCGTTATGCGTCAAAGACGTTTCTAAATGTTTGCAGTCAGTAAGTATATCCGCAGGTGTCTTTTTGTTGATATTGGACATATCATAAAGGAAGCCAAATAGAATATTATGTTGTTCTAATTGTTGGAACCTTTCAATAGACTGTATAGCCATGTCCAAGATAGTGTAGTAAAATTCTACTTTGAATTTCTGTTTAGGATCTTGTAGTACCTCGTCTTGAGCTTCATATTCAAACTTCTGTTTATGTATCCTTCTTCTAATTCATTGGGCTCAAATTTCACTTCTATTTCTAATTCCTTTGCAATCTCGGCAGCATCAATTAAGACTTGTTCAAAACACCACGCTGATACCTTATAGGCTTTAAAGCATTAATCCTACTTTCCCATCTTGTTTCGCTTAATGGTTTAACTGTTAAATTCACGACATGGCTAGTAAACACATGCCAACCTTGAGTCAATGCAAAGAAGTAATTATAAATCTGTTGAACTAAACTGAAGAAATTAGTCGCTTCTAGGCAACATTTAGAGGCATCATTGACAACTAAGTTTAAAGCATGTGCATTACAGGGAATAAAAAAGGCTCGTGGGTTTATGTTTTCCTTTCATATTACTTCCATTATCATACCCTTGCCTACGGAGATTTTCAATTTGTAATTCCATTTGCTCAAGCTTTTCAATCAAAATTTCTGTTATGAATGCCCCAGCAGTTTTCGTCTAAGGAACAAATCCTAGGTAATGTTCTCTTATTAGTACTGCAGGCTCGAACATCTCAGTATCTAACGGTTTGATAATATTAACAAAACGTATAATCATAGTCATCTGTTCAATATGACTAACGTCTGGTGTGCAATCCAAAATAATTGAGTAATATTTTGCTGACTTCACAAAATTTTATTTTTTATAGCTCCTGCTAGGATCTGCATAAGTTCATTTTGAATATCTTTTCCCAGGTAATGAACCATAATTTCTTGATTTTTGACTACGCAAATGTTCGTTCATTACAGGGTCAAAGAGGGCTAGATATTCTACAAACTTCAATAAATTACCGTTGTTATTGTACAACTTTTCGTTTGTTCCACGAAATGCTAAGTTTTGAGTGGCAAAGCGATCAAACGTTCCAAAATGTGCCGCCAATATTGTTGTTCTTCTTTGATACTTTGCTGGTTAATATTTTCAATTGTTTTTTCTTTGGATATACGCACATCAAGTTCTTTCCAGGTCTGAATGTTGATGGAAAGTGTTCCATTCATGTGAAGATAGAATTGCTCCAATATTTTTCCAGTCTTTTGATCTTGATTTTTCTAGAATTGACGAGCTGTTTTTGTTAAATAACTAAACAAATAAATAACAGCAAAAAAAACACCGCATCTTTTATAGTTGAATATATCAATCATGAACGGTATACTTCTTCACCATTGGCTAGTTTTCTCTTATAGTGAGTTGGAGAAAATCTTCGATTTTTGGAATCTTTGGGAAAATTATATGTAATAATTTGATGTGGTGGATTTTGTAAGAAAATCTGACGAAGATTACAATTACAATAGTCAGGCTAGCTTCCCGGGTGATTGTAATCTACATAATTAATCGTGGTACTGGTACTGGATTTAATTTCATGAGAGCATTCGCTTTGCATCATTATATCAGACTCTGAAACGCCTTCTTCTGTTTTATTTTCTTCTTTTTTTTAAATACTACTATCCAAGTCGCTGGTGGCGGAAACATCATGCCTTAATGTGCAAAACTTTAACAGTCGACCACTTTGCTTCTCACGCTCTTGAGCTCTGAGAGTTGCGCGCTTACGATTTTGAAATCCCTATGGCTTTTTTGATGACATTTTAAAAGTAATACCACTAGAAATAATATTTAAATATTTGAATACAACATAGTGACATTTGCTATTAAACTTACCAGCAAAGAAGAGGTTAATGTTTAGTCGTATGAAAGATAACAAAATAAAATTTACTACACGTAACCTCACTGAATCAATTATTTTTTTAATAGTGCACACTTATCAGTAAAATTAAAACACTTGCTTTTCAGTGAGATAGCAAAACAATGCTAGACCCAGACGTGTTTATTTTGCTTGTGACGCGCTGGGATTGGGGGTTCACGCATCGTTGAGCAATTACAACTTCTGCGCCGTTGTTTTGGAGGTGGAAGCGGCACAGAATAAATAATACCTATTTGTGTACACGCATTTTCATAAATTCAATCTTGATGTGCCGTTTCTTCGCTAACGTTGTGAGCGCTAGTATGTTTACAAACATTGGGTCTGTTATTATTTGCTATCTGGATAGCGCAAATAGGGTATAGCTGTTGTGTGTTTACTGCGAGACTATTTTTATTTCGTTGTGTGCGCTAAAAATGGTGATACACAAACAATAACATCGAAAAATGCGTTCTCGGCAGAATTAAAAATCAAAGTAGCACGTGTTTTTGAACGCCGCGTCATGGCGCTGGACCGATCTCTAAATCAACATTAAAATTATATAACCATCTGAAATGTTAGAAATTAAAAGATTGATATTAAATACAATATCTTAATATATTACCCTGTCTATATAAGTTATTTTTTAATAATGGCGATTACATATTTTTGCGCCCCCCTATGGATAGCGCCCTAGGCTACCGCCTAGTTCGCCTTAATGGTAGCGCCCTGCTTTTAGTAGGTGCTGTAGGTCTCCACATTTCCAAATTTATATAAAGAAATTGCAATCAGTGCAAAGAAAATTTCTTCTATATGTTGCTTTTAAGCTTGGTGCAAACAGTATAGTAGAAAGTAGTCTAATATAAGTATTTCACATCTATATATCTTAAATGTATACTTTAATCCTTCTCTTATTTAATATGATGTGTGATAATTGGTACTTCCTATGACGTACATGTGATATTTTACTTTAGAATAATATTTATTTGTCATAGTTAGGCAACACATCCAAACCCTCACAAGGTCAATGTTAAAAACGTTCTAACTTTATATTATTATGAAGTTATCTGAAACTTTATAGAAACGCGTAAGACGTCAAAATAGTCCCGAAACCTTCCTAAATGTTTGAATATAGGTTTTTTTTTAAAGTTTAATTTCTATAATTTTTTATTGAATTTTTTTCCCAGTAGTGCTTAAATTGGAATATTTTTATAACTGTTAAAATTTTGAAAAAATTGTAGATTTATAATTTACTATTTAAAATATTATAAAAACGATAAATGTTCTGATGTCAATAAGATAGAAATTCCATTAGAAAATATGGCAGCATGGCCTGATCATTAAATGACCCGGGGGCACAAAGATCTTCAGGTATTCCTTAGCAAGTACCTATTTCTATTGAAACACAAACGTAATCGGATTAACTTTGAATCGTTCAAACTATTATTTAAATTAAAATAACGAAAAGGGTATGTACTTTATGTATGCATCTTATTAAATTATCATATATTCCTATCAGTAAAAATTAAAATAAAATACTTATCTTTTTTGGGTTTTTAATGGTGTATTTTAAATTATACAATCTAAACGTTTCGATAACACTTACAGTTATCTTCGTCGGTAGTAATATCTATTAAAATTGTTAAAGATGTTGAAAACAACTTTGTCAAAGTTGTAAAATTAAAACATAAACATCCGCCTACTATTAATTATAACAGTTTGAGAAACGTATAAAGCCAACTATAGAATTAAATTTTAGTAAAGAATAACTAGGTCATTAAAAATTAAATATTGTTAAACTGTCTTAAAGATGACAAATCAGAACACTCTCTACGACGAAGGCTAACAATGAAAAATGTCAGCTAAAAAACAAATTTAATAAAATTTAATCAATTTATGATGTAAGTGTAAAATTGTCAAAAACTTCAATTTGAAAATGATAGACGCATTCACAAATGTAAACATGACACCAAACAAAATAATCCAGTTAAACTTAACAAAGCGATATCTTTATCAATAATTGCAAGTGTTATTAACAATGAAAAGAATAATGCAGAACGTTTTCTGTAATTTTTTTTTAAATTTTAATCTTAATTTCAACTACTTATGTTAAATTATAGTGCTGTGGTAATTTAACATGTAATTGGTAAAGAATTTACTTCAAGGTCTAGGAAAAACACTGAAAAAAATCTCGACATACCAAAAGTCAAAATTAAAATCAAGACGTATCATTATACCTTTTTTTAAATTATAAGATGCCAAAACCTATTTAAACGGAGATTTTCTTCTTGTCTATTAAAATTATCAGGGTGTTTATATATCTCAATAGCTTCACGTTGTTAACGAACATAATAATGAGTTTGTCGTGACAATATTTTCATATTGTCAAATTGAATGTCATGATTTAAACTATTTAAGGCATGGTCAGCCACCGCAGACTTCTCTGGTTGACCTAATCTACAAAATCTCATATGTTCTTTACGTCTTGTATCAAAGCTACGTTTTGTGGTTCCAATGTATACTTTTCCACATGAACAAGATAACGTATACACTCCGGAGGATGATAATGGGTTTGAAACATCTTTAGGTGATCTTAAATGTTTTTTAATTTTTCTTGTAGGTTTAAAAATAGTCCTAATGCCATATTTTAATTAGAATTTTTTCAATTCTATCTGTATTAGCTATAAAAGGAAGAAAATGAGTACATTAAACCGAGCTGGTAGTGTAGTGTCGACAGGACCTGCTTAGCATTCGGGGGGCAATGGGTTCGATTCCAGTTACCGTCTATCTTGTATGAGTTTTTTTCAGGGGGTTTTCCTCATACACATGTATATGCGCATATGCACACCATGTGCGGCTACTTAGGCGAATGCTAGTAGTATTTCCCCCTCAGAACCGTAACTCCGTTTCTTCCGATCCTATCCTGACCGACTCCCATCCTTAATCTCACCATGCACATATAAGTAATGCATGCATGCATGCTGGGATTCCATGATTGTGGCTGAAGGAGCTCGGAAAGCTCGAGCAGCCCGCCCTCCTCCTTGAGGAGGGAATGAAATACGTGGCCTTTTCCTTTTTTTTCCCTTACCAACATAAAGAACTCGTTTTTATTTAAGGCTACGTCTAGAAGGTGTAATAACATTATGAATGTCTGTAAGTGAATATCCATTATCTTGTAAGGATTTTGTTAAATATTTACACTACGTTTCAAATGAAATGCGCCACTTAGAAATAATAATGCTATGATTTTGAAATTTTGGCAAAATAATGCTTCAGTATCATATATAAAACGATGGAAGTTTCAGTGAAAAAGAACAAGTCATTATGTACTTTGCACCACTTTTAACATCAATTATCAACAATTTTTATTTATACATTTTAAGAAATCTAGTCGCTTAGTGTAATTTTTTGTTGTTTAACTGACACATTTATTGTGAAAAAATTCCCCCAGTAAGACAACGACGAAACTTTGCCCAAGTTTCATATTTTGAAAGGGTAGAAATCGGTAGAAGGCTTAATCGAGACCACACCACGGTGGCCCGCATTTGGTCTTCTTGGTCTGAAGAAGGCATTCAACGACCTCGTCCCAGTGGAAGACCACCACGCAGCACCAATGATCGTGAAGAACGACTTCTTAGGCGGATGGCCACAAGAGATCGGTTTTAGTCAACAAAAAACAAGATCTGTTGCGGTGAACTGGACGTCACCTATCAATGTCAACAATCTACAGGAGAGTCTTTTGGCTTACATTCGTATCGTCCGTGCTGACGACCCCAGTTAACTCAAGAGCATAAGGCTGCTAGATTGGCACGGTGTCAAGAGCGGCGGGACTGGGGACTTCAATGGAATAACATCGTCTTCAGCGACGAATCGCGTTTTTGTTTGTGGCGAAACGATGGTCGTCAGAAGGTGCGGCGGTTTCGAGGAGAACGTCGAAATTTAGAGTTTGTTGAAAGACGACCCACAGGCTTAACACCTGCAGTCATGATTGGGGCGCATACGTGTTGGCGGAAGATCTCCTCTTGTGTTCATTCTAGGCACATCAAGTGCTCAGCGTTACATTGATAATGTTCTGGAGCCAGTGTTAGTACCGTTAATGCAGACGTTGCCAAATGGTATTTTGCAATAAGATAATGCTAGACCACATACCGCACGTGTTACAAGAAGGTTTCTGGATCATGTGCAGCTACCAGTATTGCCGTGGCCTGCGCGATCGCCAGATCTTTCGCCTATTGAACATGTATGGGACATGATGGGTCGATGCCTAAGGCAACTACCAAGGCCCCCAAACAACTTAGATGAATTACGACACCATCTCCAGGTAGCCTGGGATAAAATGCCTCAGGAGGATATAGACTATCTCATAGAAAGCATGCCTCGGAGAGTGAACGCCTGCATTGCTGTGCGTGGCGATTCTACACACTATTAACATTTTCTTGTTAACTGTTAATATTTTGCCTTCAAAATTTCATCATCTTATACATGTTTAATAAAGCATTATTTTACCATACTATCAAGATCATAGCATTATTATTTCTAAGTGGTGCATTTCATTTGAAACGTAGTGTATATTCATCCTTAAAAAATTCAGGGTCACAAATTCGTTTTGCTCGATCTACTAAAGATTTAATCACACCAATTTTTTGACGTGGATGGTGGTTGGATAATTTATGAAGGTATCTTATCAGTGTGTGTTGGCTTTCTGTAACCTTTAAACGAAAGTGAATTATTATTTTTAGATATTAATATGTTAAGAAATGGTAAACTTCCATTAGTTTCTTTTTCCATGGTAAACTGAATACTGGGATGTATACCATTTATAAAAACCAAAAACTCATGTAGTTCCTCTTCTCCATGTTTCCAAATAACAAATGTGTCATCTACATATCTACCAAACTGAAGGTTTTTTAGGTGTATTTTGTAACGCTAATGTTTCAAAATTTTCCATGTAAAAATTAGCTATAACACACTAAGGGGACTACCCATTGCTACACCATCAATCTGTTCATAAAATACTGAAAATAAGTTGTAGTAAGACAGTGCTGAAAAAGAATGGTTATATCCTTTGAAAAAGATGATCAATGTATACATTGGAACCACAAAACGTAGCCTTAATACAAGACGTGAAGAACATATGAGATTTTGTAGATTAGGTCAACCAGAGAACTCTGCGGTGGCTGACAGTGCCTTAAATAATTTACGTCATGACATTCAATTTGACAATATGGAAATATTGTCAAGACAAACTCATTATTATGTTCGTTTATAACGTGAAGCTATTGAGATATATAAACACCCTAATAATTTTAATAGACAAGAAGAAAATCTCCGTTTAAATAGGTTTTGGTATCTTATAATTAAAACAAATGCTTTACCAATTATATGTTAAATTACCACTGCACTATAATTAAGAATTAAGATTAAAATTTAAAAATTACAAAAACGTTCTGCCACAAAGGTGCTCATGCAAAAGCGATAATAAATTTCCTGCTAGTCCATTTCACATCTCAATTGGTACGAATTTTTTAAAGAATAATTAATTCTTTTACCTCCTACAAATTATATGTTTCTGCTGGATTTGTATCGGTATCGTAGAGGAAACTAGATGCTTGATCTGCTAGTCGTTTTACAATAGTGTTTATTACTGGCAACATGCAGCGTTCTAAATATACATCTACCAAATCCCCCTAAATTAAAAGAAATAGTTTAATAACAAACTAATATTATTCAAAAATATTATTATTATATCGTTGTTCTTAGTGCCATTACAAAAATATTCTTGACATTGGTCGTGTCTGCCCAGAATATGCAAAGGGAAATTTAATATATCTTTCTTCAAATTTTCAATTTTGCTATCGATAGGTCCATTTTCAACTTTGCTGTGCGCTAACGCTTTCACAACTGCATTATGGAAACTAGGGATGGACTGGGGCCCGGAGTTTCGGGTCGTCCCGACCCGGCTTGCATTCGGGATTTTACCCGGGCCAGGCTTCGAGCTGGGACTAACTTTTTTCGGACCGGGCCGGGTCAAAGAGCTCGGGATTTTCGAGCCATTCGGACCAGCCCGAAACCAATACACCTACGATAACGAGAAGGATTGTGTGTTCAAGGTTTAGTGCGCACCATTGATAACTTTGTTATCGTTGTAGCTACGATTTCCGTTAAATGACCAAATCAGTATTGTTTACGTGAAAGCAGAAAAACAAATAAAGAAAAATAATTGTTAATCGAATTTTCGAATTATTAGCGAAAGTAACTTTTTTTTTAATGGCACGCCCTTGTTTATGATACTCATTATAGTAGATGTTCAAGAGCGACCCATCCTCGATCAATACATTTTTGAACTCTATTGAGGACACTGTTGGTAGCTTTTAGAACTGCTGTACTGTGTGTCTGATTTATTAGTTCGGTATTGGTTATTTGTAATTACTCAACAATCTCGTACGTATCCTGTATCCTTCTAAATGTCATCAAATCGGCCTATTCGCCCTGTTAAATGGCCTCCACGATCGCCGGACTAAACGCCTCTAGATTTTTTCTTTGGGGTTACTTAAAGGATGAAATTTATAAGGATATGCACGAGACTTACCAATTACAATACAAAATAGGATATCGAAGTAATAAATTGGGTTGACGGCAGAAGGTAGAACAATTCTAAAAGCTACCAACAGTATCCTCAGCAGAGGTTGAACATGTATTGATCGATGAGGAGATGTTTTTGAACAGTTACTATATTGAGTATCATAATAAGATTGTTTTGTCATTGTTTATTTAATAAATTCATTGATACATAACCCTTTTCTAGTAAGTCTCATAATTCCTTTATTTTTGATTTTAGAGTAAAGTGAATACGTAATGTTGTGGTAACGGTACCTAGGTGGCCGAAGAAAATGAAAGTACACCTTTCTCAAGCGAACACAAAGGGATCAACTCTTAAAGCACCCCAGCTATATTATTTTAAAATCAGTCTAATTAAGATAGAACGTTTCGTTGGCGTACCAGAAGGGGGGAGGGGCGTCACTGTTTCATGACCTTTTGAGTAAAGTCATTTTCTTTTAGTGTTTGAATAATATAATGTACGCCAGAAAGGGAAAACGTTTAAATGGTGTGTGGCATTACAATGATGTTTCTGCGCTTCAATTTTTACGGGCGAACACTGTACGTTTCTAACGCTGGAGCAAGACATCACAAACTGTTGATTAAAGTTTTTTAATTAAATTGTATTTATAAATGCGTGTTTTACATCATTTAGAAAAGAAAGGAGGGGAGTATGCATCCTAAAAGAAATTGATAGTCCTATACTTCTTTCCTATTAACTTAACTAATGAGATATGTATACCACTTGATATTTGTTTTTGTTATGGTTCCGTTACCATTGGTATTTACAAACATCAAAAATCAATAACAGTTTTCGTAGTCCAACTCCAACAGAGCAAAATAAATTAATTTTTTATGAATACTTTGAAAACGGTTGTAGGTTAGGAACCGAAACGCAAATTACGCATTACAGCGCTACAGTGGTTTCGTTCCAAAAATAAGAAGACGTGATTAATAATATATGACCTGTTTCAATCGTTATTCTTGTTAAACACCTAAATAGCTCGAGAAATTTCAATCCGCTATCTATTATGG
Organism: Vesta saturnalis; assembly: GCA_036346205.1. Lineage (NCBI taxonomy): Eukaryota > Metazoa > Arthropoda > Insecta > Coleoptera > Lampyridae > Vesta > Vesta saturnalis. Next base: position 896,412 of record JARFJB010001320.1, read on the forward strand.
TTCAAAAAATTTGCAATTTACTTCAGAAATAAAGATATATAATGCCTTTGTAGCTAAAAAGCAGGCCGCGGTCCGGTACGGCCTGATTTCGGGCCGGGCTTTAGGTCCGACTGTGCTATTTTTTTTTCGAGTCGGTCTTCGGACCGATTTCCAAATTTTGAAGTTCGGACCGGGCCGGGCTTGCCTCAAAGCCCGGTCCGTCCCGGCTTGCCTCAAAGCCCGGTCCGTCCCAGCCTGAGTCCATCACTAACGGAAACGGTCTAAAATTGAAGGATTGCATATATAATCTCTTCGCCTTTTTAAATATCGACAGTCTTTACTAAGATCGCTGAATTTATTGACGTAATTACGAAGCAAATGGTTCCGACATACTATTTTTCTTATATAAAAGACAGGGAAGTTTGTGTTAAATGTTTGCATACACTACTGTCTCCGTCACCAATAAATTGGCCACAAATTAGGTTATGCCGTGAAATTGATTCTGCAAATCTTTCGCAAATAATACCAGATTCCATTGTAGTGGAAGTCTTGGTCCAGTTCCGGAAACATTCATGTTCATCCACATGATGGCGCTGGCACACAAACGGCAATATTTGTTGTTTACACCCATATAAAATCTTTTTTGATTTAGCTTCGATTAAAGATGCCTGAAAAAATCTTTTATAATAAAAAAAAAGATTTCATTATAACTTACAACTCCAGAAAGTGCAGAATAGTTTCTACGGTAAGATCTTTTTCCCCAAACTCCGTCTGCTATCACTGATATGATGTTACTCTCATTTTTTTCTTCTGCCGATTCGGCTTCATCTTTTGCAGCTTTGCTCATTAATTGTTGGTTTAAATTATGGACCGAGGGTAAAATGCTGTTATATGTATCGTTAAACATCTGTGGTATATCCATTGCTGCAACAAGCTCAGCTAATTGGGTATATCCAATCCCAATAGATACAGCACCAATAACGGCAGCACGGTTTGTTGAACCAAAAGAAGCATCAGTGCCACCAGTCCTTACCACATCTCTCTTTCCGCACATATTACATTTAAATGTAAGCGTACTTTCTAATCCTTCTATCTTTTCTCATATAACATCTATATCAAAAAAAGAACAACCAAAACCAACGTGTTTTGGTGATTTCAACACATTAAAGAAATATTTTATATCTATGATCCTGCGGCCTGATAAATTGTGTTTCTGAGTGGCATCTGATTCTGTATCGTTTTCTAAATAATGAAGCATCTGAACTATCTTCATCAAAAGAAACATCAAATTGGTCTTCGGGTTCAGTATCTGCATCTGTCACCATTTCTCGACAATTATCAGTATCGGACACCAAGTCTTCGTCAACGTCATCATTATGATGGAAGCTGATCCTACTATGTTCGTCTTCCGAACGAGGGTGGATGTAAGCTTCTGTTGAAATCTTACCCAATTTCCTATAAAAGGAATTTATAACTAAAAAAAATCTACCTTATAATTTTTTTACATATTCTGTCATTTGAACACTAACAAAAAAAGAATTTCAGGCCACTTGGATGGATTTGCTAATAGTGAATCGTACATAATTTTTTTATTTATGATAATTACAGGACATTTTAATAAATTATAACACGGAATATTTCAATAAAATAAGATTGTATATAGGTACTTACGCTTCTCTCGCCCTTTTTAATATCACACACCTCCTTCTTTTTGGCACACACACTTTTTTTTTGCTTTAGGCATTTTTAGACACAATCACAAATTGATAACTGGTCTTTGATCGATGAGTATCGTTTGCAAAATGTTAGTACACTGATAGCAATCCCGTAATTGTCTACATTTTATTAGAATGTTTGAGGAATAACAATAATCAATATGTAATTATGCGATATACTTACTTAGGGTTAATTAAAGGGAAAGTTATTTAGCCATTTTGTACACCTAATTATATTACCTATATCTCTTGAAATTTAACATTGGGTAATTAATTAATTAGAAAATGATAGGAATTTGTTGTTATACAATGTATTTAACACATTGGCGGACGTTTCTGCAATTGCAGACCCATGTGTAGGGACAGGACTGCTATTGTAGACGATTTTTGCCCCACTGAAAATAGCATGCGTGGTATTGCAGACTTAATACTAATATGAAATGCATGAAAACTGAAGTGTAGTGTCCATAGATATCGACTTTGTTGTCAGGAAAGTGTCCCACGGAGACGTTTCATTTGACGTTGAGTCTACTGCGCCACCCCCACTCACAGTCGCTCTGCGTGCGTAACGTCTGCTAAAGCAGTCAGTCTTCCCATAGCGATTGTATGGTGAGGGTGTTTGTTGTGCTTCTGAGAATTTTCAAACACCATTTTTGCAGCAGCAGTAAGTATATTTAGTTATTTATTCATTATTTTTGAGAAATTTTTGCGCTTGCATTTCTACGTTTGGTAGACCAACAAAATTATGCCACTAATAATAATAGACAGGTCTCAAAAGTAGCTTTCACTTCTAATCCGAATAAAATACGATATTTTTGAAGAATAACAATTGATTTTTGTTGGAAAACATTTTTTGTAAGATAAACATCTATACGCGGCCAAAGTAGATTGCATTATAAAAGAATAATAATTCTTCAGGTCTTGAAAAAATGGATTCCAACGAGGAAGCCAAATTACTAAGGCTTTATGATGCAGTTTAAACTGAGTCAGAGGATGAAAATGATGTACAGGAGACCGACAGTTCCACTGAGGAAGACCCATTTGCTGGATTAGATGATAGAGATCTAGATTATTTCCCGCCATATGCTAGTTTTTCTGCTGACTCATCCGACGACTCTAATCCTAATCCAACTCTACCACTTGTCGTAGATCCTGTCGTAAATCAAACTGTAGCAGATGCTGAAAATTCCAGTTCCGATGAAAGTGATGATTGGGAAAAGACACGACGATATACCCGACTTTCAGTTCAATCATTATGCGGTAGGAGTACAATTACATTTTGACCATGAACCTGCACCACTGGAAGTTTTCATGTCTCTTTGGACTGATGAAGGTATGGATCTTCTTGTAAATTGTACCAATGCATAAGGACAGAAACTGGAGACATCAAATCGCCCCAAACCTAAACATTCCAGAGTAACTAGCTTTGTCCATACTACCAAAGAAGAACTGTATAGACATTTTAACTGAACAAATGACAAAGACAAAACTGACAGACTCAATAAAGTGAGCGAATTATTAAAGATTTTGCTTAGAAACTATCAAAGTGCTTGCACTCCAGAGGAAGCATTGTCACTTGATGAGTCATTATTGATACACAAAGGCAAGTTGAGCTTCAAGCAATGCATTGGAAAAAAAGCCAAATATGGGATAAAATTTTACGAGCTGTGCACGACAAAAGGTTATACTTGCAACATCAATATTTATAAAGGAAAAGAAGAAGAAGAAGCCAATATGACTAAGTTGCATTCTCCTGTATTTAGACCTTTTCTGGACAAGGGACATCACGCTATTATAGACAATTACTACAACAGCGTCCCGCTATCGAACAAATTACAAATCGCAGGGGAAATCCAAAAGTGATCACCACCAAGAAGCTCAAGCAAGGTTAGCATAAATGGTTGCGAAAGGGGAAAGTGTATGTTTCCAAATGGAGAGATAAGAGGGAGGTATTGATGATTACCACCAAATTCCATCCAGAGATGATCCAGACAACTAATTCATATGCCAAAACCAAATCTAAACCAAAAGAAGTTTTCTTCTTTATCGGAAATTAACTAAGTCGAAAATGAACCTTCTCAGTTTTCGAAAAGCTATCATAAAGGGCTTTCTGGGAATTTCACCTAATATAAAAGATCGGCGAACACCAATGAAACGTGGGGCACTAATAACCCTAGACAATGTTCGAAATTACCCCCTGTTGGACCTCAACCCGCTCTACAACACATTCTGGGAAAAATTCCGTTGTCTGTCGGTTACAACAGAAAAAGTTATTTTTTGAGATGTCGCCAGTGCGCAAAAAATGGAAAAAGGGGACAGACATCATGGCGCTGCTCTGGATGCGAAGATAAACCCTGGCCATGTGTTGAAACATGTTTCGCAAATTTTCATTCGTAATGTTAGTCTATTATTTCGTGGAATTTTATATTAGTTTGCTAGTTTTAGGCTGTTCAGAACCTGTTTCTTGTTTCTTATACATAATAAAGTTTAAAAGGGTTTTTTCTTTATTTAGGCCACTCCCCTTTGACTACATGTCTGCAATAGCAGTTGGGTGTCCCTGCCATACAAATTTTCAATGTATAAGGACATGTCTGTAATAGCAGACACTTGTTTTTTTCGTAAAAAAATACTGAATCGTTTCTCTAAATGATGTCTGGAAGTCATATTCACCTAAATAAATCGAATAATTGAAAGAAATAAGTGATGTTCTGAGTGGATGAGAAATGAAGTAGGGGTTCGCCAATGTGTTAAATAACGCTTTATGTTGATTACGTGTAATTAAAGAAAAGGATGGAGTTGAGGACCTATATAATAAAATAAAAGTGACATTAGTTTTAAAAATGTTTATAAAAAATTAAAAAAGTTCAATTTTATTGCAAGTTACTTTAGTGTTCATGTTTTCTATAAATTAGTGAAAAGATAATAAAGGGATTTGCATAAATTATTCTGAATATTGATTTAATCCCTCATCTTGCCTGTGGCAGATAAGTATTCAGGTAAAACTTTGAAAAACTTTCACTCCTCTACACTAGGGAGCGCTGCGATCGATTCGTCAAGCTATCTAGACTCTAGATAGCTAGCCCCTCTAGATTCTGGAGGGGCCTTAATTTTTTTTAAGCACGAAAATCATCAATGTTTTATAACTGAAATAGCTAATACCTGGCGTGCGTTGCTACGTAATGAAAATAAATTAAAAATATACTGTATTGTATTGATTAAGCCAGTGATATGCACTTATTAGTGGCATGATGGCCGTTTACCAGCAAAGTCTTACCGGACGAAATCGTTTATAAAATTCACGCATAAAAATTTACAGCACTAATGAATTTATTTCACACGCTGCGGGTATTTATATCATACGAATTCCTGTCAAAGTTAGGTGACAGTCTTGCTCCCTGTTGCTCTTATGTTTCGGACGAACGGGTCGAGAGTTATGTACTCTAAGGGATTCCAGTCTTATTTGTTCAACTGTTTCCAGACGGTCGGGCTAAAAAGTGCGTACTCTAACGGATTCGAGTTTTGTTCCGTTGCTCATCTGCTTCAGACGAACGTGCTTGAGAATTGCCCAGCCGTTTAAGACCAACTCTGACGAAAAAGAGAAACCTTTTCGTTACTACTGCAGTGTGGGGAATGGGATTGTCTTTCAGGAAATAGGATTTTCGAGTTCACCCAAATAAGAGTGTAACGGCTTCCAAAACGTTATGACTGTAACCCTGGGTGTTCATATTTCTTTACTAGAGGAAATCTACTTCCATATGATATTACATCTCGAGCCATAGGTCCTCTGGTATCTACGCAACGATCCGTGCTACGAATGAGGTGATCAACATCTTCCGCTGTCTAAAGGTTCGAGCATTCTGAATCTCACTGCGAAGGTGCTGCGAATCCATTGGCGAAACAGACAATCGGCTCAATCATATCCCATAGTTGTTCAGTGGGAGAAAGGTCCGGTGATGTTGCTGGCCGTGGAATAAAGAACGTTAGCTTGACAGATAAACCGTTCAGTTACTGTTGCAGTGTGAGGTCAGATTATCTTGCAGCAAAATAGAATTTTTTTTAGTTTATGCAAATAAGACATTATAATGGCTTCCAAGAACTTATGAACGTAACCCTGGTTGTTTATGTTTCTTTCCAGAAATACTAGAGAAGATCTATGTCCATATGTTATGACACTCCAACCATAAGTCGCCCCTCCTCTACTCTGCGCTATGAATAAGGTGATCAATATCTTCCTGCTGTATAAAGGTCCGAACATTCAGGTGCTGCAAATCTATCGGCGAAACAATCAGCTCAATCTTCTGTCTATCATATCCCATATTTGTTCCGTAAGAGAGGGGTCCGGTGACCTTGCTGCCCGTGGAATAACAAGAACATTAACTTGACGGAGAAACCTTTTAGTTACTGCTGCAGTGTGGGGCCTGGGATTATCTTGCAATAAAATAGGATTTTCTAGTTCCTTCTTCCAACTTTCAAGACATTATTAATGTAACCCTGAGTGTTCATGTTTTTTTTTCGAGAAATACTTCCATGTTATGACATTCTAACCATAAGTCCCCTGGTATCTATGCAATGGTTCTCGCATTTCTCCGCGTGTTCGGCGAACCCTTCTACATCCATCGTTGACCCACATAGTCGATATTCGTCACTAAACACATTTCGGTTCCATTCTTAGTCCCATTGATCTAATTCTGGGAACTGCTGGCATGTAGGCCCGTGAAGTTAGTAAAACACAAACGGCGAAATTGCGTGCATAGGTTAGTGCCGCGTTTGAGCTTCTAAGAATTTTTGACGAAACAGTGCTGCCAAATAACCATTTATACGTGATTTTGTAACTTGGCATTTTCTTGGCGGCACAAATATCGAAATGGGACTCATCAATTAGTGCCGCGTTTGTGTCGTTTCAAACAGAAAATCACCCAGCTGTCGAAGTATGGCTACTTTTGTTAACTTTACATCTTTTTGACGGCACAAATGTCGAAATTAGGTTCATCGATTAGCACCGCGTATGTGTTGGTTGGCGTCGTTAAAATATTGCAAACACACAGGTAGTACAATGTTCCCATTTCTAGGTGTCCCGCTATTTCAACACTTTTTACGGCACAGAAGTCGAAATTATGTGCAAAGGTGAGTATTGGATTAGTCCAAGTTAGTGCAGTTACACACTTTTTGTCAAAATATGCGGCTGTCGAAATATGGTCATTTTTAACCGTATTGCTAACATAAAACTTATTTGACGGCACGAACGTTGGGATTAGGCTCATTGATTAGTGTCGCGTTTGTGCTAGTTGTTTATTATCCAGTACTTCATGTTGATGTGCCAATATGATCTGGATCCCCCAGTAAACCTTCTCTGATGAGCATCTGCTATCACTAGATTTGTTAGTTGTCCGGGCGGTAGTATTACCGGATGCTTTTCGTTGTATGATAACTGTGAGTTGTACAGTCTTCCTCCTACTCGAAGAATGCCTTCTCCATCCTGAATGGGTTGAGTGTTATTAACTTGTTGTTCTGTACCTGCCGTTGTGCTTGACGCTTTTATATTTTTTGTTCGAACTTCTGTTGCTGCGTCATATTATGATGACTTGGTGCATTGCTCTGACCAGTTCTACGAGGGGGAATCAAATATAAACGGTAATTTTCCAATTTCGCTTAGCACGTAATTCCAATCTAGAGGATTCGATGCTCAAGTGTTGTTTGGTTTATGAGGAGGGGGGAAACCGGTTGGGGTAGCAGGTGCGCTCGGTGCTGTCCGCAGTACAGCCATGACTGAGCGCGAGGTACCTTCGTCTGTTGCACAACGCATCATCATAAAGTTTTTAACCAATGAAGGCGTTAAACCCTCGGAAATTTTCACTCGTTTGAAGGCACAGTTTGGGGATGCTACACTGTCTCAGAATCGAGTGTATACGTGGGTCAGAGAATTCAGGGATGGGCGAGAACGTGTCGAAAATGAAAGTCATGATCGACGCCCACGAACAAGTCTCACAAATGACAACATCCGTGCTGTTCGAGAGCTTATTGAAGGTGATCGCCGGTTAACTATTGAAGCAATCTCATCAAAAGTGGGTATTAGCTATGGGAGTGTTCACTGCATCATCACTGATCAACTTGGCTTTAGAAAAATTACTGCTCGCTGGGTTCCAAGGTTGTTGACAGAAAATCAAAAACAGGTCAGGTCGGAGCTCAGTGAAAGACATCTGAATCGATTTCAACAAGAAGGGAGGTTTTTGAGGCGTATTGTCACTTGTGATGAGACGTGGGTCCACCATTACACTCCGAATCAAAAATGGCGAGTAAGGAGTGGCGAAGAAAGGATGAAGGCTGCCCAGTCAAAGCCAAAACCCGTCTCTCAGCCGGAAACGTGCTTACAACTGTTTTCTTTGACTCAAGGGGAGTTTTACTCATTGATTTTCTGCACGATCAACGAACAGTAAATGCGGCTTACTATCTGAGTTGTTACAGTCGACAAAAATCGCGTATCGAAGCAAACGACGGGGTATGCCCATTCGAGACGTAATCATCCTTCACGACAACGCCAGGCCACATACCGCAGCTTTGACAAGGGATAAATTGGAAGAAATGCGCTGGGAAACCCTTAAGCACCCTCCTTATAGCCCTGACTTGTCACCCTGTGATTATTTTTTATTCGCGCCCTTGAAAGAATCACTTGGAGGCAAACGATTTGAAAGCAATGAAGAAGTAGAGGTGTATGTGCGCAATTGGCTGACAACTTGCCCTGAAACTTTTTATGAAAAAGGAATATTCAAGCTTCCAAATCGGTGGCAAAAGTGTGTAGAGGTGACTACATTGAAAAATGTTAAATGTTTAGTTTATGTATACCATTGATCAATAAATTTATTTTACAAAATTACCGTTTATATTTGATTCCCCCTCGTATTCTTAGATGTATTCGTTGATTTCGATGTCCTCTGTTCGCTCCGATGAATCGGTTGCAGCCAGCGATCACCCGTTGTAATCGTGATAGCGATGAAAATCGGTCTATAAGTTTGCTATCCCTTTCTATGTTTGCGGATGTTAGACGTAGTTTCACCTCCTTGATAGGATGTCGGCTGGATTTTTTTTCGTGTGCACGTGGTTCTACTGCTGGTCTGGCACGAGTTTGTTGATGTCTATAACTCGATTAGCCACGAATGTTTTCCATCTTGACGGACCCCTTTTGATCCATACTGTTGTTATGGTGGAATCATTCCATGCAAATAATGTGACATGTGCAATCTCTAATTCCGCTGCTTCCATCTTTAATAGCTTTGTAAGTAATATGCTGCACACAATTCCAACTTGAGTAAGGTCGCTTTTGTTTTGACCGGCATCATTTCCGATTTTGCTGTGACCAGCGTTACCTTCCCTTGATTGCTTCTAGTATAGACTGCTGCACCGTACGCTTTCTCGGATGCGTCGCAGAACCCGTGCAGCTGCAGTTGACTTTCTCTGTGGTTGATCCACCTCAGTATCTGAAGCTCTTCTATGAAGATCAAGTCGTTGCGTAACGCCATCCACTTCGTGATTATGTTGTCGGGCACCTGTTGATCCCAGTTGATCTAGCTTAACTATAACTTGGATTAACAGCTTAGCTGTTATAGCCACTTGGTTGACCCACCCCAACGGGTCGAATTTCTCGCTGTTTCTCTTAATATACTTCTCTTCGTTACTGATTTCGCCGAGTTCCACAGTCTGGTAGCCATTTAACACCTAGAAAATGTCTTGCTCAGTCTTCCTTGATGTGGTTAAGGTATCTTGTTTACGTTCTTCCATAATTCTTAATTACATTCCATTTTCTTAATCTAAATCTCCCTGCTTTGCTTCTTTTATAGCGACTGTTAGCAAGTCTTCCATGTAATAGTCGTTTAATGACACTGCTGATCAGATGCTGCTTACGGAGCGCATGCTGTTCCATATGTTACAGTTGTCAGCTGGTATTCTTTGGTGGGTTCCCTTGGCTTGGGTCTCCACAGGATGGTGTGATACCGCTGGTCTTCTGCGTTTAATTTAATTTGGCGATACATCTCTACATCAGCCGTGTGCACGTAACGATGTTTTCTCCATTTCACAAGTAGGTACCAGAGATCCTGTTGTATCTTTGGGCCCATGTGCATGACGTAATTTAGGCTTTTCTTGTTTGTATTTTTCAAAGATACCACAAACACCACTCTCAGTTTTGTTGTTGAACTGGACTCCTTTATAACTATCTGATGGGGAATGTGAATTCGTTTCTCGTTAGGGTTGCTACTTAGTTTTACATGTCCTAACTCCATGTATTCTTCCATTAATTTTTTGTACTGCGACTATTCTGTTGCCTATGACCTCTTGTTTTTTGGGATTGTAGACCTGCCGTGACACAGTCCATCCCAATTTTGTATTTTGACCTAGAAGCTTGCCCGTCTTCCAATACGAGTTTCGCATAATCCTGTGCTCCCAGTAGCACTTCTATTGATTCCGGCATGTTGAACGTGGAATCCTCTAGAATTTGGTTTGTTCATTGGTTGGTGATGAACTCTAAGGGCTTCATGGGAAGGTTTTCCGTGATCTTCAGGGCTATTACCTTCGTAGTCAATGAAACGATGTTTGCATGTCGCGGTCTTAGCTGCATGGTTACTTTTAAAGTTGCATTGGTTGATACTGCTTCTACAAGACCGCTGATTTCCGCCTGTATTTTCTGCCTGGGGCAATTTTAATAGTTGTGTTGAAGCTTCCGTTATGAATGATGCATGCGATACAGGGTCGACCAACAATCATAATGTTTGGAGCTCGCCAAAGACCTTAACCTTAATTTTAAACATCGCTATGGCTAAGGAGTTCTTTTTCTGTGGAGCTGTATGCCTCCATAATGCCTTGGTTGCTCCGTGCGCTGTTGACTTTGTTGGTTTTACTGGATGTTTGTTGTCCTGGTGGAGTATTGGCACTTTGCGCAGCGTCGAAACGAATGATATTTGGCCTTGAAATTATGTTCCATGCAATTGAAACAGATGCTTGTTTTTCACGAAGGCGAGTCTGGAGTTCTGAGTGTGAGGTAGTCACTCCATATGTGCTGTTGCTTGTTGACATCTGCCATCTGGGATTTCTTTGCGTGGGAGCATATTTTGTTTTCCAGGATTGGGACATGGCTTCTAACGTTCTAACGACTGGAATCTTGTTTTGAGGAATTCGATTAATTCTTCAAGGGATGGCGTTTCATTTAGATTTTCTAGAGACTGTTCAAAGCGTTTATTGGAGTCTGAATCTCATTTCTGTGCCACTACCCGCACGATCATCGGACTTCAGGATGTTGTTTCTGTTCCCAGGCGTGTGATCCACTATAAACACTTGTGAATCGTGTCATGTAGTCGCTTCATTGACTCTGCAGACTCCTGCTCGATCTCGGGAAAGTTTAAAATTTTAGCTATTAGTTTCGATACCATTAATCTTTTATTGTTATATCTGCTCTTGAGAATGTCTCATGCTGTTGCATAGTTGCGCTCTGTTATGAAGAGGTGCTGGATCAGTTTAGCTGCTTCTCCTGTGATATGGATTTTTAGGTATTGCATATTTTCCGTTTCTGTTACAGACTTGTTGGAGTGTATTGCCTTTTGGAAGATGTCTTGGAAGATCATCCAGTTTTCATTGCCACTACTAATTATGGGTAGCTTCACTTTTGGTAGTGCAACGTTGCGTGGCTTATTTACTTATGTGGCCATGGTTATTTTACTTTCGAGTTTGATGCATATTTCTTCACACCATTGTTTCATCTTCTCAAACTTGCTTCCTGTAAAATAGGTATCCTGAAATCTTGTTTCATGTACCTTAATCCTCAATCGCAGTCCATTTTCGTTGAAGTCTTTCTTGCCTCATGTTGTACTTGTACTTTCAATCGTTGTGATTGTTCCTTGTCGGTTCCCTCATCTCTTTGCGTAGTGGCCGACATTTTTTCTCCACGTAATATTTAATATTGTATACCTTACCTAACTGCTCAAAATATTTTGACGTGTGGTAGTCATGGTCTTATATTTGCTGTTTATATAGCTCGTGATGTGTGCTTAATGCTCTTTCCCACCTCCAAAATACTTGTTTATGTAGACCTCGTTCTTCCGTGATACCGAGTCATTTTTCATATTCGCTGTTTATCCATCGCCTTGCCAATTTCATTTTGATCGATGGCCAATTTGTTGAACTTTTATATTTTTGGTCAATGGCTTTTCCTACAAAGTTTCATTTTTCTTACCTACTGCATTTAATTTCTGCCTATATATGATTGTTGTAGATGCTGGCGCTTTTCCTGACAGGGGTTAATTCTGGTTTGAGTCTTCCTTTTTGTTCTACTACTGTTCATTGCTTGTTGCCGGCGCTGATTTAAAACGAAACTTTATTAAACATTTATTTTACAATTTTTGTTTTGTGCGAAACATACTACCTACGTATTAAATTTTTTATGGTGATTTATTCTGCTACTTCGCGTAATCTGCAATAAAGTCATTATATGGTCTGTATTGTCGGCGTTATGTGCACAGTCGGCATAGTATCCGTCGGCGATGAGGGCATGGTTGGCGTTCTTTCTTTTGTCAGCGTAGTGCGCACAGTCGGCGTAGTGTCTCTGTTCAATATTTTTTGTACAGTCCGCGTTGTGGTCATAGTCGGCGTAGTGTGCCATGTACGGTTTTCGGCGATGTGGGCACTTTTCGACGCAGTGACCATGGTCGGCATTGTAGACTAGTTAAGAATCGTTTTTAATGGGAAATTGGTAAATTAGATGATCGACATGGGTAAAATCAATTACTTATAGGTACATGACTGGAAATTGTAAAATACATAATCTATTTTGGGAAATTCTAAGAACGTTTTGTCACAGCGTCTCAATTAGTGACGTCAGGTCTCGGCCTTTTACCGTTAGCCATTTGGTTCTGGCGACTGATACACTAATGTGTACTTACCCTATTACGTTTACTTTTACTATGCTTTACCGCGGCTTTAGCTCGAGATCGAAAGTTGGGTGTAAGTTATTTCAGATAGTTGACCTACAACTTAACAATTCTAAAATTTTTTACACATTGCCTTAAATTAGTCTAGTAACAAAACCAAAATAATATAAAATTCCAAACAACAATAAAAAACACAACTACTTTACTGCAAAATAAACTAACGCTGTTAGAAGAACAGGGGCATCTTACGCCGCCATTTTGGATTTTGTGACGTCACCTCTGGGACACTTTAACTTTCACTTTTTTATATGCCCACGTGAGGATCGCATTTTTGTCACCGGAGAACAAAAAGATTTAATCTGTTACTAATTAGACCCCGTTTTTATCAAAGGAGATTGAATAATTATTATTACATTTCTTTTATTCCCATCTACAGTTTGTGATCTAATTTATTTATGCATTGGGGGTTGTATTCTAATAAGGGGCCGTAGTCTCGTAAGACGGGAATCTGTTCGCGGGCTTCTTAATTTGTATTTATTATAATTAAACAGTTATACAACTTCATTATGAATGGAAAGTAGCAATCAGTTGTCGACATCGTGTTAATTAATGCGTTTACAAATATTTTAAAAATTTGCTGCTGCAATAAAGCATTAAGGGCTAAATATTAGATGAAATAATAATAATAATAATCATTTCTACCCTGATGAAATAGCACTTTTTTTATATGCCCACGTGGGGATCGTATTTTGGTATATTTTGTAAAGCTAATAAACAGCTGGATTATTTTTTGATATTAAAGAAGCTAATCAATATAAAGATAACATATACTAATTTTTAAATACGCTGTTAAATTATATATATATATATATATATATATATATATATATAATGATAATAAAACAGTTAATGGGTATTCGTAATCAGTTAATTAACTTGTTGTTATACAAAAGTGAATGTACGATTTCGCAATTGGACGTAAACAATAATAATAAACACAGTACATAGTTACGTACATGTATATATCGAGGCTTTTAGCTATCACAGGCTAGATTAGTTAGAGATGTGCAATGAAATTCCGAGCTGTTATAATTAAATTAAATTACTAACTTAGAATAAAATGTCTATCAAACTCTTCGTGTAAACAGTCAACAGCAAAAACCAAATATATATTTGCGCAAACAGGTTATCTAATATTGTGATGTATGCAGCGAATTTCCTGTGTCCTCTTCTTTAAGCTAAATTTCGCCTCTATATTATTTTACATACATAAAAGTTCTGTCTCATCAGAAATACCTCTGTCAAAAAAAAAACGGTTTTAGATTTTATAATCAGGTTAAGTATGCATGCTGACCGCTTATTAGAGTACTATTTGTAAATTTTTGGGTTTTACCGATAATGGATATTGTCATACCATCACATAAGTCTATTTTACATACAAGCTCTGAGAAATACCCCCTGTCAAAGAGGAACTTAGATTTATAAACAGGTCCCTAGGGAAGAAATTAGAGCACGAGCTCTGAAGCTGAAAAACTACATGTTCTATAATCGACGTATTTTCGGTTATTTCTCAAAGATGCGAAAAGATACCTCAAAGTATACAGACGGATAAGGCAAGGACTTTATTGCGAAAAGTGTCCAGTAATTCTTTAACAAACATCAAATCTAATCATATAGGTAAAATTTAGCGATGCGATGCTTTCATATAGGTAAGAATCGCACTAACGGGGTTACAGTTAATGCGTAAGTCAATAACCTTTACACATTATATCTCTCATGGCTTTATTTGCAAGTAAAACCTACGATGCATCGTTTAGGTAACTGACCCAGGAAGACATTATCCGATGATTTTCGCTGTATGCCCACTGGTATAGTTAACACTTTTACTTCGGTCCTTGTAACAGAGTATTTTGCTGCAGTTGTTTCTAAGGCTTTAGCGCGCAATTAGAATGGTGGGATTGATTCGCATACGTATCACCAGTAAACTAGCGTCCATAATCCGCGTCTTGTAATTTGAACCGTGCGCCGCCATTAGACTAAAGGTATCTCTTGATGGTACACATTTAACCACTTATGAGAAAGTTTTCCTGATTTAACAAATCCGAGTGCACGTGACCAATCATCTCAATCTGTTTGCTGGTCGCTGCAAGTACTTGACGTTTCGAGAAACCGTTATTTGCATGTCTCATATAGGTAACATTTCGCGACGCGAGGCTATCGATGAAGGTTGTTTCGGCGATCCCCACTCCGACCCTCCCCGAACATAACCGAGATTGTAGGGCGTCGAAACTTGTTCTCGGGTCTTCGCCTCTTGTGATCGCAACGTGTATTGTCGCGGTACCCTTGGCGGAAAATTTGAATTTGTATTATAATAAGGAGCCTAATGCTAACTTGTAAGACAGGTGTAGGGTTGCACAACTTGCTCTCGGGGCTTTGCCCCCTGGTCCCTTGGCGGGAAATTTGAATTCGTATTTAAGTCTCTGTGGGTTATGGCTGGAAATATGAATTTGTATTGCAATAAGGGGTATAATGCTAACTTGTAATACATATGTAGGGCTTAGCAACTTCCTCTCAGGCCATGTCCCTCGACCAAAACTTTGAATTTGTTTGTAGTGCCATTTATGAGGGAAAATTTGAACTTGTATTATAATAAGGGGGCCTAATGCTAACTTATAAGGCAGACATAGGGTTTCGCAACTTGTTTTTGGGTCTTAGACGCTAGTCCCTTGGCGGGAAATTTGAATTTGTATTTAACTGTTTACATTTTGATTACTTATTGCGAGAAATTTGAACTTGTATTATAATAAGAGGCCTATTGCTAACTTATAAGACAGGCATATGACTTCGCAACTTGCTTTCGGGCCTTCACACCCCTGCCTTGGCCTCCATGTCTTAGTATTCCAATAAGGGGCCCTAATGCTAACTTATAAGACAAATATAGGAACTTGTGTTAGTTCCGTGCTCTCCAGTCGTGGCCCCTTGTTGCGAAATTTGAATTTGTGTAGCCATCTAGTTGTGTATGGACTAATGAATATTTTCTGTAATAAAGGTGACAACACCTAGCGTTATATTTCTAGAGCTAATTAGGGCTTCGTTTGTGGCACCATCTAGGGGTATATTTTTAAACTAGCGAATGGTTTCTGTAATAGAGACGTGCGGCGCCTAGCGGTATATTTCTAGGGCTAATTAGGGTTGTTTGTGGTGCCATCTAGTGGTGTAAAGACTAATTAATGTTTTCTGTAAGAGAGGTTGATAGTGTTCGTCTCTCTCTCGTCTGTTTCTCAAACATACCAATCAGTTAATCAAATCAAATTAATCAAATCTAATTAATCAAATCGATTAAGGAGTTCAATCCCAAACAAATTACGTTCGATCAAATCAAACAATCAGATCAATCTCAATCAATCAAGCAACCAAATCAATCTCAATCAATCAAATCATAGCTTACAGCCTGCGATAACTAGCTTACAGCTCAAAAATACTGATTGGGCTAACTTGCACTTTGCTAAAACCAACCAACCACAATTCAAAAATACCAAACTGATTTAACTTAATCATACAAAATCAGCACTCAATTCAAAAAATAGCAGTATGATTTAACTTACAGAGTGCAAAAGAAAGCCAATCTCACACTTGTTGTAGTTACCCATCTAACCGCCCTTTCGCATTAACTGCAGCATTGTTAGTGCAGGTTCAAACACCGTTAGGAAAAACAAGTTTATTAACAAAACTGAAGGAAAGCTTAGCGTTTGAAAACATTATTATTATTATAAACCACAATACATCATTTTTATTTAATCACATCTTTTATCGGTCTTCTTCTTCTTGAACCGTGATTCGTCGCTATCATCATCATGGTTTTGAGACTCGTCCTTCTGCTCTACCTCATCGCTCTTCTTCCTCTTCTGTGAATCATCATCATCACCATGGATATGAGATACATTCAGCTCATCCACGTCATCGTTTCCATCATCATTTTGAACGGTTATGTTGTAAAATCTCTAATGTCCGCTGATGTTGGCTCATAAACAGGAGAATACATTATAATAATGCTCACTCGATGACGGTTACACTTTAAAGAGCGAAACGCGCGGGAAACGAGAATGCTGCTTGCCTTGGGTCTTGTGCGTGGGCGCGCTCGTCAATGTTCGGGTAGAACCGGTTATCTTCGGGGAAGTTTGGAGTAGGGGTCGCCGAAACAGCCTTCGCAACCGTCTTAGGAGAAAATACCACAGCCAAAAAAGGAGTTTAGATTTATAAACATGCCCCTAGGGAAAATATAATACTGTGGTTAGGTCAATACTCGCGCGCGTGTATTGACCTAACCACACGAAATTTTACCTATATGAGACATGCAAATAACGGTTTCTCGAAACGTCAAGTACTTGCAGCGACCAGCAAACAGATTGAGATGATTGGTCACGTGCACTCGAATGTGTTTAATCAGGAAAAGTTTCTCATAAAGGTTAAATTTGTACGATCAAGAGATACTTTTAGTCTAATGGCGGCGCACGGTTCAAATTACTAGACGCGGATTATGGACGCTAGTTTAATGGTGAGACGTATGCGAATCAACCCCACCATTCTAACTGCGCGCTATAGCCTTAGAAACAACTGCAGCAAGGACCGAAGTAAAAGTGTTAACTATACCTGTGAGGATACAACGAAAATCATCGGATAATGTCTTCCTGGGTCAGTTACCTAAAAGATTCACCACAAATAAAGCCTTGAGAGAGGTATTGTGTAAAGGTTCTTGACTTTCGCATTAACTGTAACCCCGTTAGTGCGATTCTTACCTATATGAAAGCATCGCATCGCTAAACTTTACCGATTTGATTAGATTTGATGTTTGTTAAAGAATTGCTGGACACTTTTTGCAATAAAGTCCTTGCGTTATCCGTCTGTATACTTTGAGGTATCTTTTCGCATCTTTGAAAAATAACCGAAAATACGTCGATTATAGAACATGTAGTTTTTCAGCTTCAGAGCTCGTGTCTACGCCATCTTACTAAATACATCGTTAACTGTCAGTATATATTTATACCAGTCATTATATTTACTTAGATTTCTCACATCGCAAAAACCCCGCCTGTCATATCTCAAATAAATATTAACCACAATGTACCTGTTTCGAGTAAATTTCTCACTATAGGTTTATGTATAGTGTACGCTACTTGTTTCTGTAACCGCGCTCTAATATCTTCCCTAGGGGCCTGTTTATATATTTAAGTTCCTTTTTGACAGGGGGTATTTCTGCTAAGGAAGAGCTTGTATGTAAAATAGACTTATGTGATGGTATGACAATCCCATTATCGGTAAAACCCGAAAATTTAAAAATAATACTCTAATAAGCGGTCAGCATGCATGCTTAACCTGATTATATAATCTAAAACCGTTTTTTTACAGAGGTATTTCTGATGAGACAGAACTTTTATGTATGTAAAGTAATATAGAGGCGAAATCTAGCTTAAAGAAGAGGACATAGGCAATTCGCTGCATACATCACAATATTAAATAACCTGTTTGGGCAAATATATATTTGGTTTTGGCTGTTGACCGTTTACGTGAAGAGTTTGATAGACATTTTATTCTAAGTTAGTAATTTAATTTAATTATAACAGCTTCGCGATTGCATTGCATCTCTCTAACTAATCTAGTCTGTGATAGCTAAAGGCCCCGACGTATACATGTACGTAAATATGTACGTTGTTTATTATTATTGTTTACGTCCAATTGCGAAATCGTACATTTACTTTTGTATAACAAGTC
Organism: Vesta saturnalis; assembly: GCA_036346205.1. NCBI lineage: Eukaryota > Metazoa > Arthropoda > Insecta > Coleoptera > Lampyridae > Vesta > Vesta saturnalis. The sequence goes on from JARFJB010001320.1 coordinate 914,785, forward strand.
AATTAACTGATTACGCAATACTCATTAACTGTTTTATTATTTATATCATTTTGGTCTATTTAAAAGTAAAAGTATTATTTTTGATATTAAAGATAATCAAGATAGATATATAACTGATTTTTAAATACGTTGTTAAATTATATATATATATATATATATATATATATATATATATATATATATATATATATAATTTAACGCGTATTTAAAATCAATTGTATGTATCTTTATCTTGATTAGCTTTTTAATATCAAAAAAACAGCTTTATTAGCTTTCCAAAATAGACCAAAATACGATCCCCACGTGGGCATATAAAAAAAAAGCGTTATTGCATCAGGGTAGAAATGATTATTATTATTATTTCATCTAATATTTACACCTTAATGCTTTGTTGCCACAGCAAGTTTTTAAAATATTTGTAAACTCATTAATTAACAGAATGTCGACGACTGATTGCTACTTTCCATTCATAATGAAGTTGCATAACTGTTTAATAATAATAAATACATATTAAGAAGCCCGCGAACAGATTCCCGTGTTACAAGACTACGGCCACTTATTAGATCACAATCTGTGGATGGGATTACAAGAAATGCAATAATAATTATGCAATCTCTTTTGATAAAAACAGGGTCTAATTAATAATAGATTAAATGTTTTTATTCTCAGGTGAAAAAAATGCGATCCCCACGTGGACTTACAAAAAAGTGAAAGTTAAAGTGTCGCAGAGGTGACGTCACAACATCGAAGATGGCGGGGTAAGGTGCCCTTTTCTACTGCTGTTTAGCACGGGAACTTTGGGCTGCTTCTTCCCAATTTACTCGGCACTTGGCTCCGATCTCTTTACGGTAGCTGAGAAACATAATGTTAACTGTACAGGTAAAAGTAATGCATTCACACAGGGATTACCCATTTCAAAATAAGTTAAAGTAAACAAAGAAAAACCATAAAATATTCTTGAATACGTCTCTGATCTATAGTAGCTCGAATAACAGGATTGAATTTTTACTGCTAAAAATGCACGATAACGTTTTATTGCTCGTTTAAATATTTTTAAAGAGATAAGGGTATATGGGTCGACGGTCCCGGTATAAGGCAGCTCAGCTTGAGAAAGAAAATCGATGTTTTTATGTTTGAATTCTAACGTGAGTTATTTAATCAACAGAATGATGTTCTAATTGCTTTTTCATTTTTTTAATTGAAATTAGAATTAGAGGGTTCTCTTTCTTTTTACTTTTTATCCGTGAGTAGGGTAGGCCTTGCCACCACTAGTGTGACTGTGAAAGGAGGAGGAGGTCGATATTTATATGTGTTCTCGTATTGAATGGTTTATACGGGAATGATTTATTTTTACTGGGAATGGACGTTGTTAGGGATTTCTTTGATTGTAGCTAGAAAATCTTGGAGGTGGTGATGGAAAATAATGTTACCGGACGAATTTCTTATCTTCGGACGAGTGTAGAAGGTGTTTAAAGCTTCGGGAACTATTCGTTTGTATGAATATTGGCTATTGATTAAGCAGTGGGACTGATGTAGAAATTTCTCAACGTTTTCGTATCGACGGCGGAGGGGATAAAATTGATTATTTGATTATTTTGCAATTTAGGAAAAATTGGTTAATTAGTGAATAATTATTTAAAAAACAATTGTAAAGAGTTTTGACTCTAGAATATGACTTACTACACTGTGTTTTAGTGATAATATATGTAGAGTGGTTCTCCTACTTTGTCTTAGGCTTCTGTTTTTTCTGTTCATGTTTTATACTAAACAATAGTTAAATCAGAAACTATTATTAATTTTTGTTACAGCATTAAAAATGGACCCAGCTAGTTTTTCACCTTCCCAAATCCGCAATGTTTGTATTTTGGCCCATGTTGACCATGGCAAAACATGTATAGCTGATTGTTTATTGACATTAAATGGAATAGTTAATAAACGTTGTACTGGTAAAACGAAATATTTGGATGATCGTCCAGATGAACAAGATCGAAAGATCACGATGAAAAGTAGTGCTGTATCAATTTGTCATACAGTAACTGATAGCAAAGGAAAAAAGATTCCCCAATTAATAAATTTAGTTGATACTCCTGGACACATTGATTTTTCGACCGAAGTGACTTCAGCTGTTAGAATTTGCGATGGTGCTTTGTGTGTTGTCGATGTTGTTGAAGGGATGTTACCCCAAACTAAAATAGCGCTTAAGGAAGCATATGATGAGCATCTGAACATGATCCTTGTCATAAATAAAATAGATCGGCTTATTATAGATCTACAGTTAGAACTATCGGATATGTTTTACAAGATTTGGTACGTTGTACAAGATTGTAATGATTATATTAGAGCGCTCATGCGATCAGATATTACTTCTCAAACACAAGACTCCAGCAATATTGAAGGCTATTTTAATCCAGTGATTGGTAACGTAATTTTCTGCAGTGCAATTGATGGCTGGGGATTCACTTTAGAGCAAATTGCTGAAATGTATCTTCCTTTACTTCAGGAAGAAACTCCAGAAACATTAACTCAAAAATTGTGGGAACTGGACTTGTTTGTTAGCTCGAAGGACAAATGTATTAAATCGGGTGCTGTAGAAAAACGGATGCCTAACGTATTCTGTCAGTTAGTCTGTTCTATGCTAATACATATTTATAATACTCTGGTTGTGAAAGAGGACCATGACGGTATTCCTAAAATATTACAAAAACTCAAAATTGACCAAGCCTCACTTCCACTAAAGTTTTATAGTTTTAAGATGAAATTGAAATTAATTATGGAAAGATGGAAACCTCTTGGAGAGACTATTGGGCAGCAGTGCTACAGTCTCCTACCTTCACCTGCGCAAATGGACTTAACTAGGATTCACTACTTAATTAATTATGATCGTTATATTTATTGTTCTTCGATTTGCGGTACTCTAAATAATTGTGTAGGTGCATTTAGAACCTGTTCTAACGATGAACCGTTAATAGCGTACATTACAAAATTAGTGGCCGAGAATAAAAACAGAATGCCAATATTAAGTGAACATGCCTCAGTTGAAGGATTAACAACCCAAATGCAGAAAATCGCTTTACAAGATGGCGGTGTGCGTGTTATGGCGTTAGTGCGAGTTTACAGTGGGAGAATCTTTTCGGGTCAGCAACTAACTGCGCTAAGCTCGGAATATAACCCGATGGAATTCAAACTAATCGATGAAAATACATTCGATAAGTATGGGACTCAAATTAGCAGGTTTTATATCAAAGATGTTTATATTTTGATGGGTTCTGAAACAAGGAAAGTAGATAGTATTGGTGCAGGTTATGTATGTGGTATTACGTGTACGGATAGTTTTCCGTTTTCGGTGTGCACATTGAGTAACTCGGAACGCGTTCTTCCTATTGTTGAGCAGCAGAGAATGGAGCCAATTATGTATAATGTTATAACACCGGTTGAGCCACAACAATCAGTTATGCTCAGAACAGGTCTTCATCTGTTGCAGAAATTCGATACGTGTCTCAAGACGTTCATTAATGATATGGGTGAATATGTTATAACCACCGCAGGAACTGTGCACTTGGAAAAATGTTTAGTGGATCTAAAGAAAAATTTTACCGATATTTCTATCGATGTATCAGAACCGATTTATTCACTACGCGAAACTGTGATTGAGTGTTTGACACCACCTATATGTAAAGTTATAAGTCTTACTACCTCATCTAGTATAACATTAAAGATGTCTGTGCTCCCATTACCCATAAATATAATTAAAACTTTACGATCACACCATACCATTTTGAATATGATTCAAAACCAACAAATGCCTTCCATTGCGGATATGTGCGCACGTGCTTCTGATTTGAGTGGTTCAACGCAAAAGGTGTTTTCTGCCGAATTTCATAAAAATGTGATATGTAATTTAACGTCAGTAATTAATGGTGCAATCCGGGATAATGAAAACATTTGGGACACTGTCGATGTCCTAAAGATCATGAGAGTTGGCGATTCGAAGAGTAATATAAATGTTTTATTTAATGTTGTACCCGAATATCAGTGTAATATATTTTTAACACACGACGAACTCGATCCGCGTATCTACGTGTACAATTACTTGATCAGCGCTTTTAATCTGGCATGTGACGTAGGACCTATTTGTAAAGAACCTCTAACAGACTGCGCATTCTATTTAAATGAACTTGAAGTCGTGGGTGATATTCAACATTTAATTGGGAACGATCCTCATGTTGGTAATTCAATTGTTCAACAAATACGTGCACTTTTCCATGACGTGATGCTAAAGCAGAAAATTGGTATTATGGAGCCGATGTTGGTAGCTATGATTCAAACTGAAACTTCTAATATTGGTAAGTGTTCTAATTTTATTATTTTACATCTATTTTATAATATATAATGAAAGCAAAGGACGCAAATCCTCGATTTGACTTTGTCTAATTATTTTTAAACAAATGGTTTGGTACTTTGAAAATCTATAATGATCACGACTTTTATATATTTATTTTTATATTGTTCTCGGTTGGAGAATTTTAATTATTATTGTCTTGTCTCGCCCAACTTCGAACAAGCGGTTTAGGTTTCGTGGGCTTATTTGTTAATTAATTGTGTTGGGGATTCATATTATTTATTCGTTTTTGTCATATGTAGTGGTAGTGCAGTTCCACTTCTGGTAAATTCAATTAAATTTGTGTAACAGCTTCCTGGTTGGAATGTGCCAATTCTTGTCTATCGTTACCGTAATTAGGTTTAAATTCTTGTCTATCGTTACCTTAATTTAAGTTTCGAAATTTGCATTATTATTGATACATTACATTAGTATCTTTAAGCATTTTTTTTTCGTTCAATAATTACATTTTTTATTCACTTTAGTCTACATAATTACGAGTACCTCTGTATATAGTATGTTATGGCCTTTGTTTTGTGCGCAACCCAACACGCTTTGACGCTTAACTCATTTTCCGTTTCTTATGCCGTGCAGTTCGGACGTTATCTTTCTAAGTTTTGCTTCTCTTTTATAAGGGAACAAAAGTAGGAACAAAATTAGGGAACAAAGATAGGGTAATAATCCCTTGGCAGTGGCAAGGCCCTGGAAATGGTAATAATATCGTATCGTTGTAAAAGCGTGGTGTGGCGTCACGATCTTTACTTGCATAAAATGGCGCATGATAATGCATTGTCAGCTTTACGATCATAAATGGAGATACCTTTGTTTTGCATAAATCACACATGCTGTTATATCTATTCTGCGTGGAACATTTAATGGAAAATTACTTTACGTTAATACATGCTACCGTTCGTTTATTTGTATGTTGAAGACACATGAAAGCTATAGTACCTTCCCGTACGTTTATGGTATGGAAATTATAGTGTACCTTATATTAGGGTCTACAGTTCGTTTATTTGTATGCTGAACACAAATGGAAATTACCTTTACATTATCGTATATTTGTCTTGTGAATTGGAAATGAAAATTCTGAAGCTACAGTTCGTTTAAGACAAGATTAAAATATTTATTTTGTACAAGTAAGTACTTATCCTTTTAGTGCAGTTTAAGTAAATAACAAATCAGTGTTATTTTGATACGGTTATAAAAAAAGGAACAGCTGAGTTCTGATCCTAAAATAAAAACATTTGAGTTCATAACCTATCGAAACTGTAATTTGTTGATATAGGTCAATACACGTTTCATTATTGAATACAGTGTTGATTATATGCATTTTAAATTTTAAGTAAATATAGATTATAAGGTTGTACAGTGTTTAATTTAGTAATTTTAGGATCGTAAGGTTTTACCAGAAATATCGTTTTAGTTATTTTATGCTGATATTAATCAGACATTTTGCTTTATTAAATATACATGTAAATACAGTTGTTTAGTGTTTATCCAGATTACCTATTATGCTTTGAGATACAACCTTTCTCAATTTTTGTTGTATTTTAACTATCAAACGTAGAAATTGAGTGGCGTTCGAATATTACAACACATGCTAATACTGATTACATCTACGGATAAATCTCTGCTTCCCTCACACCTGAAAATGAATGAGTTCTCAATTACAGTAAGGTTCATAAGTTTGTACCTCACTGAGCTAGACCGTGATGCAATTTACCTTTTAAAATATAACAATCAACAACACCAAATGTTGTATTTGTTGTATGGTATCCAAAGTGGTTGTTGAGTAGGATAAGTGCGCCTCGGTTAACTGGTTCTTATCTTAGCTAAAGTGGTTGGGGTTTGCATCTATACTAACAAAGCTTATGGTAAGTGGTCCTTGTCTTAGCTGAAGTGCGTTTCGGATAATTGGATGTGGTTTAGATTCTAGCTGAGTTCCGTTAAGCGATTCGACGTTTGATAAATTACTTGTCTTAGCTAAAGTGTTTTGGCTAAAGCGCCACAAATAGTTGTGCTCTTGCATTTCAGCTATATGATTCTTGGATATGCGCAATGGTTCTTGGTGGTTGTTGTATTAGTTGGGGTGGATTTTGTATATACTAAAGTAGTATGGTTAAATGGTTCATGTTTATATGCTTGGTCATGGCTAAGGCTTGAGAACGCTATAAGTAAAACCAGATCAAATTCAAAATTCGGGGTGATGATTTTAAAATTAAATTTCTAGAGAAAAGATACACTTTAGCATATACACAAATTGTTTAACCAACTAGTTTAGCGTATACAAGCCATATACTCCAGCCAATACGATAATCACAAGAGCCATTTACGAAGGACTCACTAGCATATACAAGGACCATTTAATCGAGATTCACTAAAAACTTTTATTTTTTAAGCTTTAGGCTAAGACAGTTTAAATTAAGACCACGTAATATAATAAACACCTTACATGATTAACCCACTTTAGCCAAACTCGAACCTTGCCTTCTTTAGTTATGACTAAAATTACTTAGCCGAGACGTATTTTAGCTATTGCAAGAACCACTTAGGAGAAAATTGGCATAAATACGAACCACGGCCAATAACCACTTAGCAGGGACACGAACTACGACTTTTGCTCCATATTTCCCATGTAAATTTTCTGCGAGTCAGAAGTGGACTAGCTATACTACTAGTAACTGAAAATAAGTTACATCTCTAACATTTCCATTGCTTGTTGGTTTTGATTATGGATTTGCCTTTCAAACTGAGGTAACTTATTTGAGAGCCTCACGAAACTCTTCAAACTGATACATTTCGGAAACGAAATTTTAAAATAGCGTCTAAATCATTCCTAAACTCCAACATCGTTTCTGAAATCCCCAAGCCGCTTGAGAAATCGGGCCAAAATCATTTCGAAGTCTCCGTATAAAGTTTGGCTTACCATGTCAAAGCATTCAGGAACTCTTAGGATAATGGATAGGGGGATATTGAATTAATGTTACAATTTTGGCGCTCATTCGATCGCTTCACCCCGTTTATAACGAATTTGATTAGTGAGAAAGCAAGTAGATTGTGGAGAGGTTTGTATAAATTTTACTTAGGCCTCTGACCACACAGTATGATTGTAGAATTACGAGTTTAAATTTTTGACTCAACACAGCACTCTAGGTTACGTTTGACGATCTTACTTTATAAATAATATGTCCCTAACCGACTACGAGCTGTCGACAGCTCATTTCATTGCGCGGCGCTTGGTTTCTGAATATATCCTATGCTTGTGAGTGTGTAGATGGAGAGTGTAAAGTGTAATATAATATGTTGAACGTACCGTACCTCGGTGTTTTAGTTGAGTTTAGTGCGGCATGATATATTCTACTTTATGCTCAAAGCTATTACTTACTTTTTTTGTTTGTACTCGGAATTGTCTTGTTTTATGTTCTAATGTCTTGGTAACGATAGTTTACTGATACTTATCGATATTACACTTTTCTAACCAACTGTGTATGTTAAAACACGTTTGAAAATGGATTAGAGGTCGTCACCTCCAATCAATTTTTCAATCCCCCGATGATCCCCAATTCGATAACCGGTTCAAGGCACTCCTCGAGGGTTGCCTTGAAGAATTCTCCAACCTTAACCTTCCTGAAATCCAACTCGATAACGAGAATCCTTTTATGCCCCCATCACGCCCGACCAGGTCCCACATATTTCAAAAGGAAAATTCTGCCCAGGTCATAACGGCCTAAATCGAAAATCCTCCGTCATTTACCGGACCAGCCCTCCGATTACTCTCCAACATCTACAATCAATGGTTAATCCTATCCCACTTCCCGAACACTGGAAATCGGCCTCCACCGTCATGATACCCAAACCCAAACCTCATCCTCCTCCTATAGACCAATCTCCTCCAGAGTTGCCTCGGAAAATGCTTTCAGCAGATTCTAGCCAGGCGACTCAGGGACCACCTCGAATTTAACGACCTCCTTCCCAACAGCCAATTCGGCTTCTGCCACGATCCCTTGTTGAAACTGTTTACAGAGACTACCAGAGCATTCAATCACAAGCAAGGCAATCTGGCTGTGTTTCTGGACGTTAACCAAGCATTCGACAGGGTTTGGCACGCCGGTCTCCTGCACAAGATCCGTAACCTCAACATTCCCGACCCCTTCGAGTCAAAGTAGAGAAAACCTTCTCAGATCGTTTCCAACCTACAGCAGGCGTCCGCAAGGTTCTGCCTTAGCCCCGATCCTCTATATTATCTTCGCATCCGACATTCCGAAATCACACAACCCGGAGTAGTCGTTGCGCAGTTTGCGAATGACACCACCTTCTGGACGGTTAATCGGAACAGCGAAACGGCCTCCCGCCTCATATTAAAAACCCTTCGAAACTTCTCCAACTGGCCGAACCGGTGGAGAGTCTCGGTCAATCCCACCAAAACCCAAACAATCCTCTTCCGACATCCTAATTACACCGAAGATAAGTTCCCAAACCTTGCCTCCAGAAACGTTTCCCTCACCTTAAACCAAAAAAGACTCCCACTCCAACAAGAATTCACCTACCGAGGATTCATTTTTACTAGAACCCTCAATTGGCTCCCCGATGTAGAAAGAACACTTAACAGGATAAGAAGACGCGTAAACCTACTGGGCGCCCTCCGGGGTAGATTCAGAGGTTGACACCCCAAAACACTACAACACACTTACAAAACATATATTCGCCCTGTTATGGATTTCCGAGCACCCATATACACTAACATACACCCCAATCACCTTTCCTCTATTGCTTCCTGTAAACGCCGAATACTCAGACGCATACACAGGTTACCTCTCAGGTACCCTAGCGACGTCACAACACAACACGCAAACATACCAACCATCACACACAGAATCCAAACACTACCGAAAAACTTTGCACATAAAAGAATTTTCGGCGACACTATCCCTACCAAAGAGATCCTTACCACTCCCTACAACTACCGTTTTCCCAAATTTCCACGAAGAAAACCTAAATTAAAATTCAAATACCCTCCGAGACCCTTACACAACTCCTTGTCGACACCCCCGAGGAGATAGAAGAAACCGTAGATAATATCCCATATGCCCTCCGCATCCCCCCGTCTGTTCGATGACGACCTAGCAAGAAACCGGACAACGAATCGGATTAACCACACTAAGCACGCTACACCCCACTAAACAACACACTCATTTAAACTAATTAACACATTATTAAATACTCAAATAAATATAAGTCTTTTTTTTCTTTTTACACCAAAAATAACCACATCTCATGATTGTAAACTATACAATAACACAAAACATCGGAACACCAACAAACATGGATTGACCAGGGCTGAAGAGGAGAAGGACTCCTGAACAGTCTACGACTAAGACATATATAAGCTATAAATAAGTGATTACTAACCATAAGCAGGAACATACTAACAAAAAAAAGTACTTTTGCAAGGACAAAATGTAAAAGGATTAACCATTAACATCTTCCCAAAGGAGAAGGTGTAACACGTGCGTGACATATAAATCAACTTTAGGGGTATTGGTCAATCTAGCTCAGGGAGGGTTATTCGTGAGGTCGACACTAAACATGGTACACCTGTCTCCAACAAAGTACTCTGTCATGAGGGCGCTATCTGTACTAACAAAATAAGTGTATAAACTAGAATAGTAACAATTTTGGTGCCCTTTGGATCGCTTCACTTTGTTTATAGCGAATTTGAATATAATTAGAATCTAAGTAGATTGTAGAGAGGTTTGTATAAGTCTTACTGAGCTTTCAGTACTGTAATTGTAGAATAGCGAGATTAAATGTTGGACTCAATACCGCACTCTAGCTTACGTTTGACGATCCGACGACCTTTGTCGACTACGAGCTGGCGGCTACTCATTTTGTTGCACTGCATGTGGTTTATTAATATATCCTATGCTTGTGAGTGTGTAGGTGGAGAGTTTAATGTGTAATACCAAACGTTGCACATAATATGGTATTTCTGTTTTTGCATTAGTAACATGACACACGAGTGGGATGTTATATTTTTATTTTTAGTTTTTAGTTATCGTTTTTCGTAGAGGAGTGAGAGATATGGTAAGGTAGCTGTTTCGTCCCACAAAGTAAAAGGGATGTAATATTGCTTAGTTACTTGTGTCATCAACGCGAACACATTTTATTTTTTAATTCTTCTATTTTACTTAGAAAGTCTGTTGTCGAATTGTCTATTCTCCTGATTTTGGTATTCTTATAACCATAGAAATCTTATCCTAAGTAGACGGTACTGTGGTTTTTTTAGGAGTAAAGTAGTACCTTGTGAATTCGGGACTTAAAGGGATGTTTGCATTTAGGGTTTGGAAAAGGAACCAACGGTAATAAGTTCAATAACCTTGTGAACAAAGGGCCGACCTTAATGTAATATTATGGATGTTTGGAGTTTACACGATAGTACCTAGAATAGAAAAGGACTCGTAGAGTACAATCCGGATGAATGAAAACTACACAATGCAGATTTTTTTAAGACTTAAATCGTTGATGGGACTTCGAAGTGAGTACCTTCGTATTATGCGACATAGTTGGTATTGTTGGAAGAGGAGGTTGACAGGCGTATTGAGAGTTGATTTGGCAGTCCCTAGTGTGGAAGTTAAAGGTAATTTTGAATTCCTCGATTTATATTGAAAGTTAATCGTGACATACGACATTTTGAACTACACGTTGCAGACTCAAAGCCTAATTCGAATGTACCGTTAATTGTCTTAAGGTGGGTTGTTAATTCCAAACTAAAGGTTTTCAGATTGGTGTCAAATCACTAATAAGTCTTGAAAGTATGTGTATTTTTCAAGGAAAGCGAAAATAGAAAACTACGTTATAAATATAATTCCTTTGTGGTACCTGATTTGTACTAATATAAGTTTGTCATGCTCCAGGTTAGGTCTAGTTTATACGGTATACAGAAAATTTGACAAATATTTTCGGCATCTAATTGTTTAGTAGCTGAAGATGTTAAAGAGGAAATATGCTTTTGTCGTACTTTGTCGATAGTTTGGTCGTTAATCAAACCGGGTGGGGTTTGTACATTTATTTAAGAAAGTTGGGAGTTGGTGGTACTGCAAATCTTTTCTGGCAATCCCACTATATATTTTAGAGTAGTGGTTATTGACAAGTAAATGTGATGGATAGATAAGGTCAACTGTGATCTAAGTTGGTGATCATCATACCGATTCTCATTCAATATTTCGTTATTCTCGATGTATTTCAGGTCTATCTTTCTTAATTTCTCTGTCATATTACTTGAGTTTGAAAACAGTCTGCAATTTGTGCAAAATACGATACTCTCCGATTACGAACTGGTGGAAACCCATTTTTTCGTGTCCTACATGGTTTCCGAATGTATGTAGTTATTTTTTTTGTGTAAGTGCACGATCTATGTGCTAAAAACGACGTGAAATGTAACATCAAACGTTGAACATAATGTGGTATTTCCAAAATCATCATGTTGTATGGTTTACTCGGAAAAACATTCTATCTTACATTGAGTAAATTTTTTACTTAGTGGCTTATCAATCTGGTGTTTTTCTTGTGCCTTTTTTTTTTGTATAGAAACGAAATATGAGTGCGATGTTAGCTGTAATTTAGTTTTTAGTGTTAGTTTTGCATGGAGGAGTGAGAGTAGTTGCAGGGTAGCTATTTCTGCATATCGCTTTAGACACTTTATTCCACTGAAGTAAAAGGCAAGCAATTAGTTATTTAAGTTACGAACTCGGTTTCCAAATGTGTTGCTGGATACATCTTTCTAATATTCATTTGTGTGGACAAAAGATCTATTTCCTAAGAAAGGTATCATTTATTTTTAATATTTTGGATAGTTATTGAAGACTGAAAGCCTAAGTAGAAGGTATCGTGCGGCAGATCATACATAGGAGAGAGCAGTAGACTACTCAAAGTCTCAACTCTGGAACATAAAAACATCCGCAAAGGCGAAACAGAAAGATCAAGAATCGCCGAACATGTCTGGAACGAAGACCACCGAATCCAGTGGGATACATACAGATAGTGGCAAAGGACGAGAATACAACTCGCCGAAAGCTTAAAGAAGCGACTGGCAGAAAATACGATAAGCCGATCTAGTGTAGAAATGAAACCCATATGGATTCGAATAATGCGCGAAGAACTTAGGCGCAATACACCTGTGCAATAGGTTACTGCGCAATAAACTACTGCACAATCACGAAATAGTTTAATATATATGTAAGTTCTAAAAAATATATGTTGGGTTACTCAGTGGCTCCGAAGTAAAAGTACAGGCTAGTAAGTGAAAAATACCAAGTTCGAATCGGATAGTAGTCAAGTGCTTGGAAAAATCAGAGTAAATGAATTCTTCTCAAGTGCGTCAACAATCCTTCTCAGGACTACGCCTGATGACGGAAGCAAGGTCCGCTTCCAAAGCGTTACGCTAGAAAAACACAATCTGTGCAAATAGGCGGATCAACTTAACTATCGTGGTATCTTAAAGATTCTTATATTTGGAGACACCTTGTAAACAGAGGGCCGACCATAATGGCATATCCTGGATGGTTGGAGTTTAGTAGACAAGATCTAGGAAGCGGAAGGAAATTTTGGAATGCAACTCTGAGGATTTGGTGTTTAAGAGAAGACAGGTTCACATCGTTAATGAGACTTTTTGATGGATAATCATGGTAAGATCTCCAAATGTGGGAGCATGATAGCCCTGATTTGTAAGGTTTAAATACGAGTACCCGGAGAGTACTATTTTCGGAACCCTAGTTGGTGTAGTGTTATAACTTGTTAAAATTCTCGAAATATTTCATGTTGTCAGTGTTGATACCCTTCTCCAGGCCAAAGGAGACCAACATGTTTATCGCTGTTTGACTTGACTACTTCATTGGCTGGAGAGGAAGGTTGGAAGTCGGATTGTTGAAATTGGCAGTTCCTAATTTGAATTTCTCGGTTAAATATTACTTTCAGTGCATGTGGTCTTGTGAACCTTTTTATATCTGTGATAATTGAATTGTTTCAAGAACGCTAAATGTAGTAGGAGAAATTAGTCTCTAGATGTAAAAGTAGTGTTCCTGTTAGGCCTGCTTTGTGAAATAAAAAGAGGATACAAGCCGTCTTGAGATATTTTGGTCCATAATTTTTGGGTGACTGATGATGTTAAAAATGAAATATGCTTGTTTCGTGTTTTATATCGGAGAGTTTGGTTATGTACGCAGATAGAGTGGAGTCTGTTGATTTCTTTAAAGATCTATGTTTTGGCGTTTTTCCATCCACATTGTTGATCGAGTTTCTCGATGGAGAGCCTACTGAAAGGGTGGGAAGGACTATGGAATACAGTTTGGTGGTACAAAAATCATTGTAGTAGGGATAGAATAAAGAGAGAGCATCCATCCAGCGATGAAGGTTAAGAGAGATTCTTTCTACAAACTGAGATCATCAGTTAAACGTATTGCCCTCTTTTGGATTGTTTCAAGAACACCAAACGTGGTAGGAAACGCTGGTTTCCAGATGTGAAAGTAGTGTCTCAGGTTAGAATATTTTTGGTTTCTAGTTGTTGCGCTGATGATGCTGACGATGAAATATGCTTACTCCGTGCTTTGTCTGCGTGAGTTTCATAGTTCATGCACAGTTGGGTCTGATGATTTCTTTTCAGAAATTTTGCGAATCTAGATTTTGATGGTGTCCTCCAATCGGTGATACTTTTTAACAGGAATATTGTGAGGCACTAACTTTGACTATTATTATTGAAATAGATAGCTCATTGCAGCAAGGTATAAATAAAATGTACCAATAAGTGTGTGTGAAACTCTCGCATTAATGTTGTATACCACAGAGGAGTGTCTATTGACATGCTAAATCTGTAATCCATGTACATAGTTTAGGGGGCATTCCGCTGGCCTGAACATATTAGGGCTTGTATGGTATAAAATCATATCTGCCAATCATGGCAGTTTGCCGCCCATTACAAACCTTATGTCTTTTTATTTGCATGTCTTAGATACAGACGGAAATATAGTCGTCTGGTATACACCACTAATACGGCCAGTTCATGTAATAGCATGCAATATACAGTTGCACTGGTTCATTGGATTTGATCATATAAGTAGAGATATTGACATATTGTGACTGGTAGCGTGATGCAAATAAAAAGATATAAGATTTGCAATGGACGGCCTCTGGCCATGATTGCCATGTATGATTTTATTCCGTAAAAGCTCTAAGAAGTGTAGCATCCAACCGAAAGTCTTCGATATGTCAAGAGCACAAGGAACTCTATACATCTGCTCCAGACGTTACTGACATAGACAATGTCTCTCAATAACTCTTGATTGAAGGCAGAGATATGAACCTGTAGTTAAATTGTAGACTTTTGAACCTTTTTGCATATGGTTTATATGTCAGCAACTTTGCAATGGTGCGGTATCAGCATCATTTACTACTCTTCTCAGCTAAACATTACAGATAAGGAAAAACTGCAGCCAGGAGTAAAGTTGCTTTGGTTTCCTGGTCTATAATAATAATGAGTCCTGAGAAGACAAGGCTAGTTTAGCACTGATATGCTATAAGATTTGCGTCAGGTATTGAACAACTTAGCATAACCGAACTACAATAATCTTTTAATTTAGCAAAATATTTATAGTAAGAATGTGTCAAGAAGAAGCACCTGGATTACAAAAATATTAAATGCTTAGTAAAAAGAGGACTACATTTTTTCAAATTTCATAACCACAAATTTTTGAGTGTTGCTATTAGTTACAATGTGATAATAAGCGTAACACGAACAACTACGGTGAAGCGACATGCCAATTGTAAACTTAAAGGATATAAAGATGTGGCGTCACAACAGTTACTAGAGCTCTTGTTATGCTTTTCACAATTGCCTCACTGATGTTCTGATACTTTACGAACCACATAGTTTTCCTGATAATAGTATGTATATACAGTAGGACTAGCCCGAAATCTCGGCATCTGAAGATTTGTGAGCGCAGTGTACTTTGTTTTTCCGTATTGCCTGTTCCGCGTGTTCTTTGATTTCAACATGTCTGATTAGATATTTGTTAAATGTGCAGATTAGTGATATTTCTGATTAGGACATTGTGTCTGATCTACAAATTGGTGCGAAATATGGTTTACATAGCTCACTGATTTTCCTGCGCAGAATGAAACTGCACTACACTACACTATTTAACTGGATTTTATTATCAGTGCGACTGAGTAAGAACGATAGAGACCAAGAGATGTAATCGTATGGTATGGTTAAAGCGTTCACAGTCCACTGACCCACATATGGGTCATGCCATTGTTTCTTCCCACGTCCATGACCCATATATGGGTCACAAATTGTATTGCTATTATAGAGTAAAATATGCCATGGACGTAGGAACAAACACTTTAGAATTATGGCTGGACTCTAGAGGAAAGGAAACTGTACATTTATGTTTAACATACATCAAAATTGGAGCTCTATAAACGTTTTATTAAAGTCAAATAATAGGTATCAGAACATAATAAAGTAACTTATAAATCAATGACACTTTGCAAGACATTTGACGCAATAAGCTTGGTTGGCACTGTTGGCAAATTATTTTTACTTTTTTTTGCTTTCACGGCTGCCTGTTTTGTTGACCTTTTTCCCTTAATTTGGTGTAACAACTATGACATCTTTTCCTGTATATTTTGTTATCATCACCTCTCGATAATTCCCCCAATTTGTGGGCAAGGGGCCTTTTTTCCGTTTGCTTGTGACATACTTTCTCTACTCGTCGCAGCAGGTAAACGGCTTCTAATTAGGAGATTCTCTTTATATTTATAAGTGTCATTTGATCTTTTGGGTTATCTTTCATGTACTTATATACAAGTTGCGTATTTATAACCAGCATCCCACATTGTGACCTTTTTGTACCAAGTTAAAGATTTTCTTAACGAGCTATGATAACTTGAGAATTGGTCTGAAATATCGACCCTCTGTTTACCTTTATTATACTGGACTATGGCCGGCGGTTTCATTCTCACTTCTCCTTGTCTATTTATTCTAACATTCTCCATTCCATCATTATGGCAGGTAGACAACATACATACATCTCTTTGGCCCTTTCATTTAAATAGTGTTATGTACTGCTTTTGTTTTGACGATATACTATCATTTTCTGATTTACTGGAGATCACGTCTTCAGATAAACCTCTTCTATTTTTGCGGTTACTGCCCACTAGATGACCCTAATCTAGTAGTGGTTCTATCAAATTCACAACTGTGCTTCCAGGATGATCTAATCCACACACTTTTGCTTCTTGCCCGGAATACATTTTTAAATCCCATGTAAATCCCTCTGGCATACATACTTTATACAGCTTAATCCCATATTTGTGAGTCTTATTGGGATTATACTACTTAAATATCAGAGGTCCCCAAAATGGGAGCATAGCTTCATCGATGACTATTGTGCCTCCTGGAGAATATATCGACTGGATGTTGGTTTTAATGATTTCCAGTAATGGGCTTATTTTGTAGTTGTTCCTGCTGAAATGCCAACATCTCAATAAAAGCACAAAACAATTGTATTTAATTGGTAGTTTATGAAGCAAATCATGATAGTATATTCCTAAAAAATACGTTTATGAAGCTGTAATATACCAGACATAATTTTATTATTCTTATCCATGAAACTATACATTTCTTCTTCGTTTTTGTCGTACGATCGTGTATTCGAGCTGATCTAATTATACGTTTTCTTTCCATAATTTCTTGTAGATTCACATTGATTGCTACTACCATCAGTTGAATAACATTTGCATTGATAAATGTCTTGAAAATATCATATTATAAATATTCCTAATATTCCACTCGTACCAGTAAAATCAAATTTTTTAAGCTTTACTACAGGTGTGGCCCAAAAACTATTATCGTACATATCTACTCCTTCAAAAAGTATGTGTCTTCCAATTCCATATTTATGTCACTTTCCGTTTCTGAAACTGAGAGATAATCAGGATCGACCACACTGTCATCTGAATCTTCATCGAAAGAAACACCTGTATTTGATGTCTGATACATCTGTTGTATCTGATAAGTGGTCAATAATATCTTCTAACTCTTGCTGATGAAGAGGACGTTTTCTGCCCATTCTGTCTCTTGTGAATGAAAAAATGTGTACAAGTGCAACACACAATATTTATTACTAGATGCTCTCGACTACAACCACGTGCAAACACACAAGAGATACTATTGAATGCGCTTGAGTACAAAAAATTAACTGTTGTCGTGCATGCCCATACGTGGGGCATTGGACGTTGTACTATAAAAATTATTACCGCGAAGTCCCATGACCCACATGTGTGTCATGTAAAAGCTTATGCGGACTTGGAGGCAATACCACTGCATTTGTATTGGGACTGTGAACGTGTTAAGTCGCTGTAGGCTTTATATGAGTATACTACTACACTATTTTGCTACCGAGTTGTTTAAACAGAGTATGGGTGAATGATAGTATTATAGCTAGACAGATTCTTGCTCACATTGGGAATTTACATGTGTAAGAGAGAGACAGATAGGGAATTACAATAAGTGTAAGATAGAGAGGATGTGCCGAGGTCAAGGCCAGCGGTTTTTGGGAAACCCATTGTGAGAAACGGCTACCTGTTTTTGAGAAACACTCACACTTACTGTAATTACCTATCTATCTGTCTGTAAGTTACCTATGTGAACCAAGGTTGACCTAGCTATACTATTAACGATTAAAGGAACAAAACACAACAAAGCATATGAAAGCATTCAACAGTTTAATAGGAGATATCTTCACTACTAGTCTGTCCTCTAATAAGATCGATGTCATTGTGATTATTGGCCTATACATTTACAGCTCAAATTGATAGTCTAGAGAGAACAAACTGTTCTTTAATAACTAACACCATCTATCGGTTGGTACTCATATCAGACCCTGCGCGAATACAAAGAGGTTTAAAGTCCAAGTATGATACTATTTCTCTATACAACAAACCCCTCCCCTATTTACCTAGGTATAAGTAGAATTTAAAAAAACCGTCAAAGTTACAGTTACACTATTAACAATTCGCAACCGAGGGTTCAGAGGTATCTCAATCTTGTGAAAGGCAGTATTCATGGAGTAAACATTGCTTTAGTTTTAATTATAAATGTATAATTAAAACACCAGGTACACTTGGACAATGGTCCAAGTGTACCTGGTGTTAACATTCCATAGATTATATTGATAGCCCCGTAAACAAAAATCTATATCGATAATGGATCTGCCATTTTTTTTTGTCCAGCTTTGACTATTATTATTGAAAGAGATAGCTCATTGCAACAAGCTAGAAATAAAGTGTGCCAATAAGTGTGTGTGAGACTTCTGCATTGATGTTGCCTTAGATACATGTGAAAATATAGTTGTCTGATTTGTATTCACCTGTAACGCATGCATTTAAAAGCGTACAATGCACAATCGGATTGGTTCATTGGATTTTACTTTATATATGGTTTGTATTGGATAATAAAAGTAGAGAAATTGATATGTTGTCACTGGTTGCGTGTAGACATGCCTAAGACATGCAAATAAAAAAATATAAGATCTGCAATAGGCGGCTAACGGCCATGATTGGCATTTATGATTTAGCTCTAAGAAGTGTAGTATGCTGTATCCAATTGAAAGTCTTTGATATGTCAAGAGCACCAATGCTATATTCGCCTAAGGACTCTATACATCTGCTATTAACTCTTAATTGAAAGTAGAGATATGAGTCCGTAGTTGAATTGTAACCTTTGGATCTTTGTTTGGAATTGGTTTACATGGTAATACATGGTATGCTATACGATTTGCGTTAGATATTGAACAACTGATCATTGCCGAACTACAATAATTTTCAGCACAATTTTTATAAGAAGAATGTGTCAGAAGAAGCACCTGGATTTCACGAATATTAGATGTGACGTGCCAATTGTCAACTTTACGGATATAAAGATGTTATCGCGTTAAAACAATTTCCTCCCTGGTGTTCTGATACTTTACGAACCGTATAATTCCGCCAAGAATAGCATGTGTATGCAGTAGGACTAATCTGAAATCTCGGCACCTGAAGGTTTGAGAGCGCTTTATACATTGTTAGTTTCAAATATGGTTTACATAGCTCATTGATTTGTTTCCCTGCGCTGAATGAATCGGTAATGTTATATAAATGGATTTTATTATCGGTGCAACAGTGTAAGAATGATATGATATGATTAAGTCGATGTAGGCTTTGTGAGTATACTACTACACTACTGTGCTGCCGAGTTGAAAATATGTAGTGGTTATGCATACCATTCGCATCTTGGGATGTTTTACGTTGCCATGGACGGTTATGATAGCCCAAGGATGGTCCTTATGTCGCTATTATTGAAATTATTATCAGGTTTATTAAAGGAAAAAATACAAAATAACTGTTAACTAATAATAATTCGGTGGATTCTGAGGCGCGAATCCAGGTGGTATTTTGTCACATGGTCGTGATTTTATTAAATATATGCTGTTAGTGTCGAAATTTTAAGTAATTCTTTAGTACCATACATCTGAAATGTAGTATATGTTCATACCATTGAACTTAATAACGCATACATTTTTGGGAAGCTTTTCGACTGTAACGTTTTATTTTGTTTTTTTTTCACGTATTTGGGAAGTATTCGGAATTTTTACAAATAGCGATCGCATTTAGAATTCTTTGGTAAAAACGAAATAGAAGTTTTGGTTTGTTTATCAAGTTAGATGGAAGTTTAAAATTGACATGTGATTTACGTTATTGGTATCGGTAGTTAGTTACTTTTTACTGATTAGGTTGGGAATTAGTTAGTTTCTTTGTAAATAAGAGTTGTTTGTAATTTTATAAATTGCGTTAGTGTAAAATTACAGAACACATTAAAATTGGTACTTTGTATTTAAATATAGTGTAGAACAGCATATAGCCCAGTTTTTTAAGACGTTTTAAACGACAAATTGGTAGAGAATTTCGATAACATTTTTGGTTTTGAACAACGAGTTTCGCTTTTAGGTACGAGACGTTAAGGTCCAGCGTCGTTATGAAGATTTTAATTTACAGGATATTGGTTACATTGATAACACCCGCTGGTTACGAAATGTTTTTTGGTGATGCAATTTTTCCGACGGCTCTCGAGTTGGATTCGTTTTGGCGCGTATTAGAAAAATTTAAGTAATCTTTTTAATGATTGGCTAATTAAGAAGTAAGCGTTCAATGTGGCGGCGAATGGATTTTTTGCCAAGGGACTCTTAATGTAGACGTAGAGGCGTTAACACGTTACCGTTACGGCAGCCAGTGAATTATCGTGGAACGCCATTACCCCAAATCCGTGTTGAAAGAACTTCCGTTAGTAGAGGCAGTATCTCTAATCAACCCTTCGAAGGGATTTTATTGTGTCGTTCAACCAACACGACATTGATTTATGTTTAAGTGCAGTTTGTCCAAGGGACTTTGTCCAGATTCCAAGAAGGTGTTATTTCCCTATTCTTTGGAGTAGTTATCGCTTTTGTGCGGAAGAAACCAAACGTTCGTTCCTAATTCCAGACATTAATTTCACAGTTCGCCGATAACTGACTTTAAATAAATAACCTTTTTCTTTTAAAATAATAAGTGTGACTTAGAACTTGTATATAGATAAAATTAACAAGCGACGTGTAAATATAAATATTAGTGTATCGTACAACCGATTCTAATATCAATTAAAACGCAACTTAGAAGGTGAGGTACCACGAGTTGGGTCATACTTGGAGATTCGAGCGCAGTTACCACTTCGATCACATTGCCGAGGCCACCGCAGAATTCATCTTCTGGGTTCCCATCAGGTGCCTGTATAACAAAAGGGGCTGATCAAAGTTAAGGTATTCATTTCTGTTCACATGTTTGCTGTGCTTGACAATTTTAATAAAGTATGTTTTCTGTATGTTCTAACGGTTGAATACGCTGTTTTGTTTTGTTGTTTAAGTATTAATTTCTTAGTATTCAATTGTACGGAAAATATTTAAGGATTGGTTTCTTTTCTTTTTTTGGTGACGGTTAGAAAAGATAATTTTTGGTAAGGGAAATTTTTATTTCGTTACAACCTTTATTGTAGGTTTTTTAAAAGTTGTTTAAACAAAGATGGGTGAATGATAGTATAGCTAGGTCGATTTTGACTCACATAAGGAAGTGTGAGATAGAGAGAATGTGTTGAAGTCAAGGTCATCTATTTTCGGGAAACCTGTTCTGAGGAACGGCTACCTGAGAAATAGGTATGTTTTGGGGAAACAGTCACATGTTCTTAGGAAACAGGTTTCCCAAAACCAGGTAGCCATGACTTTGACACACTCACTCTCTATTACTTATTGTAATTCCATATCTATCTATCTCTTATATATGTAAATTGCCTATGTTAGCCTAGGTCGATCTAGCTATATTACTAACGATCAAAGGAACAAAACACCATAGAGCATATGAAAGCATTCAACAGTCTAATAAGAGATTCCTTCATCACGAGTCTGTCCCTTGATAAGGCCAAAGCCATTGTGATTATTGGCCCATACATTTACAGCTCAGATTAAATAAACTGTGTTTTACTAGCCAACGGCATCTACAGATGGGTGCTCATGCTGAACCCTACTAGTCTGGGGATTTAGAGGTATCTCAATCTCGTGAAGGCAGTATTCATACGATAATAGTTTTGACTATACATTGTCCACGTACATGGTCTTGCCATTCCAATGTTAACTTTGATGGCGCGGTAGAGAATCAATGTCATTAATGACTGCTAGTTCTGGATACGCTTGCATAGATCTTGGATTGATTTATTGTTTGATATTTTATTACTAATAAATAATATAACTTGCGATACAAAAATATGTTACAATTGTACTAAACACTAACTAAATTAGCTATACCAACAAAAACCTATTTTCACAACTTAGTTTTCACAATAAGATAGTGAAAATATCCCAAAGCAAGTCATATTAAAAATTAAACATTTGACTAAATCATTTATGTTTAAAAGGTAATATGACTTTTCTGCAAAGCACTATATTTTATAATCTAAATTATAATTATTATAAATACGTATCATAAACTAGTACACTTAGTGTGAGCATGAGGGCAGCGGTTCAAACTTCAGTATATACTTAGTTCACGCTGCACCCAAATCCATGCTTACACATACTTTGTGGGTTCCTTATAATTATTTAAATATTTTAAATTGGGCGATGTATCACATTAATTTTACTATTTCGCCGCCTTTTCAGAAAATTCCAATTTCGGTCTTGTGTGTATTCAATCCCAAACCGCCGTTTTAATCAATTCGTTAACTTTATCCCAAGGAAAAACTAAATTCTCAACATAGTTACTTTTAAGTAATCTTGAACGACGTTTCTGTCCTTGTACGCACATCATCCCGTATACGCGAATGCCGGGTACACTCGCGTAGGTTGGTTGATCGTGTGACATCGGTCCTTCTGCAAAAATTTTAGAATAATTATCAGATTTTGACATTTTGAGTGTTCTTACGCAATATACTGGTATCTGGACAACGACAGATCACTAAATAATGAGATTTTCCTGTTCTTATGTTTTGTAGTGCCAACAATGACCAATCCCGAGGGTTGCGACAAATACGCATTTCAGCGGTTGGTTCACAGGTTTTCACTAATGTCAAAGCACGCTAAAATGAAAAATATTTTATTAAAAATTAATGAATATATCTGTATTTGTCTATGTTTGCCTATGTGGTTGCCTATGTCAATGTTATGTTTCTATTTATGCTTGAATTTCACATTTTGATTTAATAAAATAGTTTCTCGTAGTGCGTTAGCGTGTCGAGACGCACTAAAATTAGTTGGGTTATCTAGGTGTGTACATATATTTACGCCTATGTTAATACTATGTTTTTGTTTATATGTTTGGGTGCTTATGTTAATGTTCTACTTTCATATTTGGACACGCGTTCTGATCTAACATCTGGCGGATCTAGATTTAATATTTAGTTCCTCGAGGAACGTTACACTGCCAAGACACGCTAAAATAAAAAATTAAGCAATAGTAAATACATTTAGATGTATATTTTTGCCTGTATGGTTTCCTATGTCAATGCTATGTTTATACCTATCCTTGAATTTCTCATTTGTAAATGATTTCTTATTTAATAGGACTTTTAAAATCTAGTCTGTCGTGGAATTTAACTGGTCTGGATTTATACTTTTGTTTACGGTTATGTGGATGCCTACGTTAATGTTATGTTTATATTTATGTTTCACTTTGATATTTGGATACCAATTCTGATATAACACAGCTCGGATCGCGTTTTAGGTGTATACGTATATTTACGCCTATCTTAATGTTATGTTTATTTGTATGTTTGACTTCACATTTATATCATTCAAATCTAGTTTGTCGTGGAATTTAACCTGTCTAGATTTATACTTATGTTTACGGATATATGGATGTTTTTGTTAATATTATGTTTATGTCTGTATTCTACCTTCATATTTGGACACATTTTCTGATCTAATACTCGGCGATCTAGTTTTAACATCTAGTTCCTCGGGGAACATTAACCTATCAAGTCACGCTAAAATAAAAAATTAAGTAATAAATATCTTTGTGTTTGTCTATGTTTATACGGGATCTAGGAAAATTCACCAACAATTCACCGACAGCAATTCACCGACAACAATTCACCGAAAATAAATTCACCGCCACAACAATTCACCGAAACAACAATTCACCGAAACCAACATTCACCGGAAAAAAAATTATTATTTAACTAATTAATGAAAAGTAACTTATCTATAACCACCAGATAGTACTTGGGTAAATATGCTTACCCCCTATTTATATTATTTTTCACTAATATTAAACAAAATTAATGACTTACCGTGGTTTGCTATTTTCTATAGTAATGAAGCTTTATTTAACTTTAAGTATGGCTTAAGAATTACGGTGCAAACGGCCATTATTGTAATGTTCTTTTAATAGGGATCTATTAAAGGTAATTATTTGACTAATTAGTGAACAGAACTAAATGAGTTATGATAATGTACTTTTCATAGCAATTAATTAAAGGTAAATCAAAATCGAATAACAGGAGGTAAGTTATTTTTAAGTAATTAGAAAACAAAATTAGTGTGTTACTGTAATATAAAATAAAGATTCTATTGAAGATAATTAAAATATCTAATAATTATTCTTATTATGAGCGATGAATTTTGTTTCGGTGAATTGTTGTTTCGGTGAATTGTTGTGGCGGTGAATTTACTTTCGGTGATTTGTTGTCGGTGAATGCTGTCGGTAATTGTTGGCGGTGAATTTTCCGGAACCCGTTTATACGTATGTTTACGCATATGTTGATGCCTATGTTTGGGTTATTTTTTTGTCTATGTCTCACTTTTATATTTGTAAACGGTTTCTAATTTAACAGCTGGTAGAGTTCGTCTTAAGGTATTTCTCCGAAGCACCTTAACCTATCAAGGCACGTGAAAAAGAAAAAAATTTAATAAATGTGTTTATGTCTATATTAGTACGTATGTTTATGTCTATGTTAATGTTATGTTCCGAAAATGTAGACTTTCCCGATTTAGTTATTTATGTATCTTAAAATCCTGGATTAAAAACCTAAAAATACATTTATAATTATGTTTATAAATGCTTTACTTTCATATTTATAAATGCATTCTGATTTAACATCGAGCTGACCTAGCTCCTCAAGCCACGTTAACCTGTTAAGTCAAGGCAGGCTAAAATGAAAAAATTAAAAATTAATAAATGTGTTTGTGTTTATCTAGATCTATGGGTATGTTTACTCCTATGTGGATTCGTATGTTAAGGTTATGTTTCTAATTGTTTCACTTTCATAAACGTTTTATTATTTAACATCGAACGGAATTAGTTGCCGGGGGACGTTAACATGTCAAAGTAGGCTAAAATGATGCAAAAATAATTAAAATTAAGGAATGTGTTTGTATTTGTCTAGATATATGTGTACGCCTAGGTAAAGTCATGTTTATATCAGTTCCCTTTCATATTTTTAAACGCTTTTTGATTTACTATCGAGCGGGCCTGGATTATAACCTATTTCACCGAGAAGCGTTAATCTATCAAGGCAGGCTAAAATAAGAAGTCAAAAATTAATAAATGCTTGCGTTTATGTTTATATGTATGTTTACGCCTACGTGGAGGTCTGTGTTTGGATTGTAAACACTTTCTAATTTAACAACGAGGAAGTTTGTCTTAAAACATCTTTCTCTGAAGTTTATGCCTCTGTGGATATATATATATATATATATATATATATATATATATATATATATATATATATATATATATATATTTATAAACGCCTATTGATTTAATGTTAATCGGGCCTAGTTCATCGACAAATGCTAATGTGTATCAAGGGAGGCTAAAATAAGATAATTAAAAATTAATAAATGTTTGTTTCGTATGTTTGTACGTATTTTTTACGCCTATGTGGATGTCTAGGTTTAGGCTATGTTGATATCTACGCTTCACAAAAAAATAATTGAAACTTAATAGATCTGTTTGTATCTATATTTACACGTATTTATATCTATGTGTTTACTGGAGTATGTGAACCTGTTAAGGCAGACTATAAAATGAATATATTTGTCTTTGTCTAGGTCTATGCGTATGTTTACACCTATGTGAATGCGTATGTTTGGGTTATGTTTTTATCTACGTTTGACTTTCATATTTGTAAACGCTTTCTAAGTTAACACTGAGCGGGGTAACCACATTACTCCGAAGCACTTTATTACCTGTCAAGGCAAGCTAATGTGAAAAAATGATTAAAAACTAGTAAATATGTTTATATCTATATTTGTACGTATGTTTATTTTATGTGGATGTTTATGTCTATGTTTCACTTTCATATGTATAAACGTTTTCTGATACCTATCGGACTTAGTTTTAAAATGAAATAATTAAAAAATATATTTGTTTGTGTAAGTGTACATGTATGTGAATACTTATGCTAAACTTATGCTTATGTCTGTTCTACTTTCATATTTATAAATGCTTTTCGATTTAAAACCGAGCGGTCATAGTTCACCGAAGAACGTTAATCTGTTAAGATAGGCTAAAATGAGACCACTAAAAATGGATAAGTATGTTTATACGCATGTTTACGCCAATGTGGATGCCTGTGTTTAGGTTTTGTTTATGATATTACATCAAGCGGACTCAGTTTCTCGAGTACCGTTAACCTGTCAAGACGGACTAAAATAAAAAAAATAATCAAACAATTAAGAAATGTGTTTGTCTCTATATTAACACATATGTTTAAGCATATGTGATTTATACACCTAGCGAGCCTAGTTTAAAAACTTGGTTCATTAAAGAACGTGATCCTGTCAAGGCAGGCTAAAACGAAATAATAAAAAATTAAAGATGTGTATGTTTGTCTAAGTCTGTGCGTATGAATATGCCTATGTGACACTACTTTAAAGTTATGTTTATATCTGCTCCACTTTCCTATTTATAAACGCCTATTGATTTAATACTGAGCGGATCTAGTTTTATAACCTAGTTCATCGCAGAGTGTTAACGTGTCAAGACAGGCTAAAAGGAGATAATTAAAAATGAATAAATATGTTTGATTGTGTATGTTTACGCCTATGCGGATGCCTATATTATAGTTTTGTTTATATCTATGTTTCTCTTTCATATACATACATGCTTTTTGATTTATACACCTAGCGAACCTAGTTTTAAAACCTGGTTCACCGAAGAACGTGAACCTGTCGAGGCAGACTAAAATGAAATAATTAAAAATTAAAAATTGTTTACATTTGTTTAAGTTTATGTGTATGAATACGCTTATCTGGATGTCTATTTTAAAGTTATGTTTATATCTGAGCCACTTTCATATTTATAAACGCCTTTAGATTTAATACCGAGCGGACCTAGTTTTATAGCCTAGTTCATCTAAGAATGCCAACGGGTGAAGGCAGGCTTTAATAAGATAATTAAAAATTAATAAATATGTTTGATTGTGTATGTTTACGCCTATGTTATAGTTATGTTTATTTCTATGTTTCACTTTCATATGTATAAACGCTTTCTGGTTCTATCTAAGAATGTTATGTGTCTGTTTGACTTTCATATTTGTAAACGCTTTCCGATTTAAGACCTACTTTTACAACCTACTTCATCCTGCAGCGTTAATCAGTGAAGGCAGGCTAATGTGGAAGATTAATAAATATGTTTCTTTGTTTATATTTGTACGTATGTTTACGCCTATGTTAAAGTTATGTTTAGGTTGATACCTTTGTTTGGCTTTTATTGCTACATCAGTTCTTGTCACTAAGGCCACTAAATTCCGAGTTCGCCTCTGTTAATCTACGTAAAAATCGATATAGATTCTTGCATCTTTAAAAAAGTTATTTAAAATCCGGAAAGGCAAATTCTCCGTAATTAATTAGACTAATTGTAATTGTTGAACTGGTTTGGTTATTAGTTACAATACTACATTAACATCTGGAAAAATAAAATACTATATTAAATACCTACTCTTCGCTTAATATCAGTCATCAATTCTGTTGTATGTTGATCATCAGAATTGAGACTAGCTGAACAAGGGTCTCTATACCTCGATGGACAAGCACATAATGGTTGAGTCCAGTTTAATCTCACATAAACAGCATTGCACACCTAAAAATATATTGAAAACAAAAATTTTACTTGTACAATACGCACCTGTTGAATTGCACATTCTGGCAGTAGGTAGATGTGTTGGTTATGAGGGTAATAATGATACTTCGTAGGTTTTACGAGAGCTGCACTGGCTCCTTCAGGCAAAGGTAATAAATTCTGAAAAAAGGAAAAGGCCGTAAAATAATCTTCAATAACAAGTTTTCGTAATTTTCAAAATATATATTTTAATATGTTATACTGAACACTAAGATCTGCAATTTTGTGTTACTTTTAGGTTAGGTAAGTTTACGTAATTTTTTTTTGATATATAATATAATGCCTAGAAAAGAAGTATTTTATAGATATAAAAAATATGGTACACGGAATTATGTTGCAGGGAAAAATACTTTTTAAAGGTGATGAAACTTTATTTTTAAAACAAAAAATATTTAATGGAATTTAGGTTTCTCTAAAAGTTTTTGTTTCGTTTTTCCGACGTCGATTGTCTAATTTATTTAAAACAGGGGTTCCTCCGTATTATATAAAGCTAAAAGAATATAGTACAGCGTCACATTCGTCGTTATCGAGTCTGTCTGTCATAACGTGTGCACCACGTTTTTGTCTAATATTCGTGTTTAGCGTGTCAGTTAATTCCCAATGGAGTTAAATTAAAAAAAAATTAATTTTTACCAAAAAGAATTATCGTTAAGGTGCAGAGAAAATCTGGGCAATTATACCGAGATGAGTGTAATTAAAATAGATGCATTTAATAAAATTTATGTAATATTAAGTGTATTTAACAACCTTGGAGACATTTTCCAGTACTAAACTGTTATAGGTAAACGACTGTAGTATGTAGGACACTTGAGCACGACGTCCATCAGCCCTTTTGGTGGTCGCCTAACCTTTAGTTTAGACTTATCAGCTGTTTCTAAAGAGTGGACAGTTCGGAGGTACTATTGTTAGTCTTCATACAATAAAAATAGTATCGTGATCCATATCTAGACATACAGGGACAAATTAGATTTAAACAAAAGAGCGTGAGATCCTTCATTTTAAATTTAATTATAGTCTGATGTGGCTAAATATCATACTGATCATGCTCGGTTTGTTTAAGTAAACATACTTTTATTGTAATAGGAGGATATTAATCCGCTAATGTATTTTATTCATAGCGTAATTAGTCGACGTTTCATTTTCTTCATTGAATATATAGGTTTAGCATATTTGAACGTTGGACAACTCAAGAAATTATTAAACCGAGTTGTTATACCAAATTTTTGTTTTATTTTACCTTTTATTGGCCTTAAAAAATAAAAGCTTAACGTAATTCAATTATTTGTTGATTAGTTTAAAGGTTGCAAGTATTCAATAAATTTGCTTTCAATTAATAAACATTTATGCACATAACAAATATTAAAGATAATCTTAATTTTGGGAATTATACAAAGGGATTATTATGTTATTCAATGTTTTAAAACGACCTCTAGGTTTTACGTCAGCGAATATCATGATTATTAACCACATTTTTAGACAAATGAAAGCAAAGCTTGTTCCACACTTAAAAATTATTAATGTACGTGCACCGGATTAGCGAATTTAATATCAGATTAAACATTTTAATACAGTTTTGAAGTCAATGTTAATTGATTTCATTTTGTTTTTGATTGAGTAATAATGAAGATATACATAAAGTGTATGAGGTGGATAAGCAAAGTTTTGGTAATCATATTTCACTTGGTAAAGATATTATTTTTGATGAACTTTTACGTTTTTCTAAATTTAATTAACAGATTTTTTACTATTTTTAATTTAAATATATTGAATGAGTATATTCATGCTGATTTAGGATTACTGTTGAGATTTAAAGCGAGTATTTAGGAAGTCGAAAAAAAGTGAAAGTGTCACCATATACTATTATATCGTACAAACGATTAATTGCAATATTTTACGTATTACAAATTTATTGTTTGGTGACTATTTAGTAATTGTGGCATTAATTTAAACTATTCAGCTTATTTATGTAATTCCTATCGCATCTGTTAAATTTGAGTATTTATTGGTAAAGATATTGTTTCATGAACTTTTACCTTTTTTTAATTTTAATTAACAATTGTGTACTATTTTGAATTTAAGTATATTTAATGAACATATTTATGCAGATTTTGGAGAGTACTGTTGAGATTTAAAGCGAATATTTAGGAAGTCAGAAAGTGAAAGTGTTACCAAATATTATGTCGTGTAAAAGATTAATTGAAACATTTCACGTATTCCAAATTTATTGTTTGGTGACTATTTAGCAACTGTGGCATTAATTAAAACTACTCAGCTTGTTTAGGTAATTCCAATCGCACCTGTTAAATTTGATTGGTAAGGATATTATTTTTTTTGTACTTTTACGTTTTTCTAAATTTAATTAACAATTGTGTACTGTGTTGAATTTAAATATATTGAATGATCATATTCATGCAGACTGTTGAGATTAAACCGAATATTTAGGAAGTCGGAACGGAAGTAAAAGTTACCATACATTGTCTCCTGTAAACGATTAATTTCAATATTTCTCGCATTCAAAATTTATTGTTTGGTGACTAGTAATTGTGGCATTAATTACTCGACTTATTTACGTAATTCCTATGGCAGCTGTTAAATTTGAGGTGAACACGTACAGCTGGCGCTCAAATTTAAGTTACAATCTCAGCTGTTTAGGCTATTATTGTCACGTTTTGTAATCACATGGAAAATCAATTTGCCTATATTGATTTCTGGAAATAAGTTTTGATTACAATTGCGCCTTTCTACTTTTATTATCGATTTTCAGGTGTTAGCTCATGGTAATTGTGAATGATTAAAGTAACTTTTCTGGTAATTTACATCTTACAACGACCTGTGGACTTCACCATTGGCAAGGTTGTGTTAAAGTGTTTTTTAAACTTTCATTTATAATATGTGTATTCAATTTTAGAATTTTTTTTAGTGACATCTGAAATGTTTTTAGTGGGTTAATTTTATATTTCGCCTTTGCATTTATATTTTCTATTTACGGCGCAGCGTTCGTCGGTAGATAGTATTGTTGCTATTGCGTTACTTTCAGGCTACACCAGCCAGTCACGTTTTCCAGGGCTTTTCTCCATGCCGACCACGAACGTTTTGTCCATTTCGCATTATATTATCGCTTATTTATTTCATTACATATTTTTTTGAAAATTGCCATTGTTACTCTCAATAAAACATTAATCAAATACAATCAAAAATAGGATTAACCTCGGTTTACGAAATCCACCGGCATTGCGTTTTGATAAGATCAGAGATGCTGCTATGACGAAGACGGTAGCATACAACGTAATTAAGTACGTAAAACATATAGGTTGGCAGAGATACAGTACATTTTCTTTCCCCTGCCTCTTCAGGTGATCGCCCATCCATCACATACCGGTCGGTTCGTGCCATATTTGCTGTTTCCTATTGCCAAATCTGTCTTGTAAGCAGCTCCCACCCGATTTGAGATTTGATGCTGAAATCACTGTCACGGCCGTATCTTTTGCCATCATTTGCCTGTTGGTTCATGCAGCGCTTATAACCTGTGCCTACTGATAAGGCACTAACTTTCATAAGAGACAAGCAGGAAAAGATTGAAACGTTAGACGAACGCACGCAACTCTCGGTAAACACAATAATGGAACTTCTGACAATATGCATTAGAACTACATATTTCCAGGTAGAAGGCAAATTCTACCAACAAGAGTTTGGGATGGCGATGGGTTCCCACTATCCCCCATAGTGAGGCTATATATATATATATATATATATATATATATATATATATATATATATATATATATATATATATATGGAAGATTTTGAAGACCAAGCGATATCCGAATTCACAGAGAAACCAAGGATGTGGCTTAGATACGTAGACGATACTTTCGTAGTTTGGCAACACGGCAAGCATAAGCTAGATGAATTCCTAGATCATCTAAATAGCCGCGCACCCTCCATATCGGAACAAAAACTGCCATTCCTGGATGCACTTGTACACTTTCACGACAAGTGTATACGGGGAGGTACCTACACTACAACTCCAATCACCACAAAAACGTGAACTTAGGGCAAAATGCTTGTACGATAGAGCAAAAACAATATGCACAAAACAAGAGGACCTGAACATAAAAATAAAATATCGCTAAAACACTCAAAGAAAATGGCTACCCCGATCTTACACCTAACCTAAACAGGGAAAGGGTAACCGAAAAAGAAGAACCTAAATATACAGCGATAATACCATATATACAAGGTACCTCAGACAAAATACGAAGGATAGGCAGCAAATACAAGATACGCACTGCCTTCAAATCGACCAGAACGCTCAGGGAATACTAACCAAAACCAAACCATACAATGAAGATCAGAATTCCAAGAATTGTGTATATAACCTACCATGCGAATGCGGCAGAGCATACATAGGAGAGAGCAGTAGACCACTCAAAGTGAGAACGCAGGAACATAAGAACAACGTCCGCAAGGGCGAAACAGAAAGATCAAGAATCGCCGAACATGTCTGGAACGAAGACCACCGCATCCAATGGGATAACATACAGATAGTGGCAAAGGACGAGAACACAACTCGTCGAAAACTCAAAGAAGCCACATACATCGCACTAGCAGAAAATCCAATAAGCCAAGCTAGTGTAGAAATGAAACCCATATGGATTCCAATAATGCGCGAAGAGCTTAAGC
Source organism: Vesta saturnalis (assembly GCA_036346205.1). Classification (NCBI taxonomy): domain Eukaryota; kingdom Metazoa; phylum Arthropoda; class Insecta; order Coleoptera; family Lampyridae; genus Vesta; species Vesta saturnalis. Next base: position 947,585 of record JARFJB010001320.1, read on the forward strand.
GCAATACACCTGCGCAAGAAGTTACTGCGCAACATGCGCAATAAACTTCTGCGCAACCACGAAAAGTTTAATATATATATATATATATATATATATATATATATATATATATATATATATATATATATATATTGATTACTCAGTGGCTCAGTGGTAAAGGTGTCAGACTAGTAAGTGAAAGGTACCAAGTTCGAATCTGAGAGTAGTCAAGTGCTTGGGAAAAAATTACATATAACATATGAATTCGACTCAAGTGCGAAAACAGTCCTTCTCAGGACTAAGCCTGATGACGGAAGCAGAGTCCGCTTCCGAAACGTCGCGCTCAAAAAGCATAAACTGTGGAAATAGGCCGATCAACTCCACTAATAGGAAACCACAGTTGCAAAATACTTGCAATACAGAATCTTCATATTTGTTAACGTTTATTAAAACGTTTAAATATTGTAAACTATGAACATAAATGCGCGATCGTAATCTAAATTTTAATCTAAAAGAGTGTTACTTTAAAAAACTGCTTGTTTAGATTAAAATTACTGGAATATTTGAAGCCTTCGTTTCTCATACTTTAAGATTGACATAAATGCCATCGTTAAAGGACATTGAAATAAGTAATTATAGCTCCGATTAACTTAGCTTGATTAATTTACTTCATAAATGATAAAAAAAGGGAAATTGCAGTACTTCTCAACGTAACAGTACTGTGTTGTAGTTACTACTTATTTATTTATTTTTTCTTCGCAAACTATTTAATCATAATTACGTATTTGTATTAAATTATTAAATTTATCCAGCTGTAATAATTAAGAATTATACCAACATACTTAATGGTAATTAAATAAATCTTTTAAAGGATTTAAAGCCGTAATATAATAACATTAAAAAATACCATAAAATATGAGATTTTCCGCTAATTTTCTTCGAGCCTTATTCTAACAAATGGCACTTTTAACACGGGAAAAACTTTTTTAAATGCAAGTAATCAATTTAAAGTCGCAATTGGTTGAAGTTAATGTTAACTAATTAAAATTACTGTTTTATTTATATTTTTATCTCTTTTATTCAGAGCTTTTTATCCCTTTTTACTCATATGGTGTTTTTCGAAAAGTAATGAGTTAATTAAAACCGGATGCTAATCAATTTGGATTTATAAAAAATACTCGTTAAAGTTATTACGAGTATATTTGATGATTAAACACAAAATTAGTTTATAATGTATACGTGAGAGAATGTTGTAGGTAGATAAAGTCAGAGGTTATATAACAGTATAAAACGGAACGAAATTTTTGTACAAATTGTAATGCCGTTTATGCTGGGTTATTGGGGAGACAAATCTAATGTAATTGCAAACACTGACCTTACTTTATAATGCTTCGTATTTGGATATGAAGACCAAATGGTTCTCAGAACAAATATAAACGGTACGTCACGATTTCCGTACTCTCCATATTATGAATTATTTGCTAATTTTAAAATAGTTCATATCATGTTGATAATAATTTCCTTAATAATTTCAGAATTATGGTTACTCGATATAAATCTTACAATTTCATCTGAATTTTCCTAATTTTTTTATAACAATCTACAAGATTATTGCTTAACAAACCCTTGTACCGTTGCACAAGTTTTTGTTACCATCGCAGTACCATATTTGGTTACAAATTACAAATATGGACACGATGTCACGAGTTCACTTATGTGAAAGTAAAATGATTTATCTAAGCCAAGCTTAAGATTTTCAGATATGGGCGTTAGATGTTTTAGCGTTTTTAAATTTTTTTATGTTTTTCAAAAACTGCTAATTTGAGTTTTTGTGCAGTTCATGTCGTTTTTATTTTTTTGTACGCGAATAACATAATAAAACATAAGCACTGTTTTTGTGAACAAATCCAAGCCGGTATCGAATTTTCGTCGGTTCTACACATTTTAAGCATTGTTAAAACGATCTAGACCTTAATCCTTTTTATTCATCATTCCTTTGTATGCTTATAAAGTAAACGTCAGCTGAACTCGCCCAAGATTGAATGGGGTTCGTAGTCAGATGTAAAGGTAGCTGAAATTATGCTTGAAAAACACTTATTATACACTCTAGGTCTGTAGTAAAAGTCACTGGCGCCACTACGATCAATATTTGTAGGTAAAATGGTCTTGGACGTGATCTTGACTGATCACAGCAATCAAGAAATAGGCCTACTAGATAAGTAACTAACTTAAGTTAGTATCCTTAAAATCCACTTTAAATTTACAAAGTGCAGCAAAATATGAGTTAATAGAAATTTAATTAATGTCGAAATAATTAATACACAACGCTTAAAGAAATTTTGAAAACGTAAAAGTATTAGTTTTTATTTGGTCAAGTATGTACACTTTCACTTTCTTTCTGACTTTCTAAAATATTTGCTTTTAAACTTAACAGTACATTTAAATTTGCATGAATATTCTCATTCAATTTAATTAAATTTAAAATAACAATCGACCACTCGTTGATTAAACTTTGGATAACGTACACGTTTATCAAAACTAATATTAACGTTCCTTAGTTTAAATACTTATGTGAAATATAATTATCAATACTTTTCTTATTGACATCGTACATGTTATGTACACATCCGTTATTGCTCAATGATCAATAAAAAGAAATCAAACAACGTTGACTTAGTTTCAAAGCTGCAGATAACGATTAATCTGATTTTGAATTCGGTAATCCTGTGCATATAAATTAATATACGTTAACTGTGTTGCTGTCATTTACCCAACATATGGTTAATAATCGTAATAGTCGTTGACGTAATACATAGAACTCGTTTTAAAACATTAAATCATTTAATAATCTGTTATACATAATTCGAAAAAATAAGATATTAATCACTTTTAATGCAAGTAAATTTAACCAGCAAGTCGTCTTAATGGTTTCTCGATTTGTCTAATATCCGAACATATGTAAATTAAATTCTTCACTCTTCAATTTCAGCCCTTGTTCATAATTCCAACAAATTTTGTTAAATACACTTATAATACATAAGTAGTTCTTTATACTATGATTACTCTCTCTCAGGTTTATGTAACTCGTTAAGAGTTACCACACAAAATGTATGACAGTTTGTGGTTTGGGACAAAAGTAACCTTTATGTCGACCGGAGTGTAATTTTAATTTTTAAGGTTTCCACGTGTAGTTTGGCTCGTGTCTCAACTTCAAGCTTTAAACCCCCAACTCTTATCTTTTTCTAACCTAGATTTGACGTTATGAAATGTAATGATGGCCACGCTCTTTGTTCACCTTACTATGGGTATGGATTGAATCCCGGTTTATATTTGATTCACCCTTGTATTGTAGTTGTAACAGCAGATGGACTAGAACTTCAACTTGGAATAGAATCTGCTGTAATATGAGATAGTTTTAAGGAATCATTACCATGACGCAACCTTATGTATGGACTAGTAACATCTATAAGATGCTCCCTATGGGTATCGCACTTTTCATATTAAGAAAATTGAACGTGGCAATCATTTACTGCTAAACTACGTGAACACACTTAGCAGCGTCAGCAGAGTTCATCAAATCTTCAAGGATGTGCCTAACTTTACTCTTAGATAAGCAGTGATACATTTGTCCATGAGAAGAATAGAAGCAATGCGATATAGCTGTTAGTTAACTTGTATTTAAAAATGCCCGAATTCAAGTCAAAATTAGTAATCTAGAAATAAGGTTAACATCTTCCTTTAGTTTAACCACTCGGTCCATAATTTGAATTTTTATTTTTTGCTCTTGGTTTTTTGTGACTTTAAATTTTTTATGTTATTCTTTACCCTTTCATTTACATAATTTTAATGAACTCTTTCGCCTTTAGCACCACGTCACAAATACGATGGGAAACATTTTCCGGGTTATTATATTTACAACGTGATTCTATTTATACAAAAACAGATTTCCTATTTGTTTTTGAAATATGATTAACTTTTCAACATTTTCAGACGTCTAATAGTCGTACACATGTTTAATGCGTGGTGAGTTTTTCCTCTGGAACATTTTCTTCCATCTGTCCCTAATCTTGTCAATTCTGGAAAGCTCAGAAGAAGCGTTCTTATTTTGAGTTATTCTTTTTACGCTGCTTGAAACATTGATATGGCTGTTCTTATATTAGAACGATTCATCGGCTCCAAGTGTAGAACATCGTAGACTTGTTCACATTCCAGATTCTTTTCTGAAAATATTCCCGTAATGATATGTCATTTTCCAGTATGGGGATACCCTGGCATCGTTTATTTGAAAATATTTGACAAAATCATGCAACGCTGTAATATGTAAATTTCACTGGGAAGATCTAACTGCTTGTTTTTTCAGAACACATCTCAATATCAAAGAACCCCACACCCATGTAATGGAAAAATGACGACTGGTTAAATTTTTCTGAAACTTTGGTGTGTTGTTGTACCCGATTTAATAACCAAGAGTGCCAACTATGGCTAGTTTTTGAGATACAGGGTGTTAATTTTGAAAAATGCCCAGTTTTTAGGAATTTGTATTTTCAAACGTAAGAGCTAGATTACATTTCTGTTGCATAAATACGTTTAGAGCGTGTTTAAGTAATACATTAGTAAATATATACTATACAATTCAAAATATTTATAACTGCAGGGTGATTCACAAATATATGAAGGTAGTTTTTTGCAGAAACTCACTATTTTCAGTATAACTTCACGGAACCATTTTTTGAAAAGGTACTATCCAATGTGGTATTTTGACGATAAAATTTTGCACAACAAATATTTATTATACAGGGTGTTTTACAGAATGAGCCACGGTATACAATAATTTTTTTATGACTTCATTGATAACGCGAATTTATTTTTGAGAAAGTTAATACTACTAATATATTTGTATATACAAGCTTCAATATATACAGGGTGATTTGTTTATTGAAAGTTATTGTATTTTAAGAAAAGTACAAAAACCATTTAAAAATTTCCTCGGTTAAATGTAACCATTTTTCCAGTATATATTATTTGTAGTAGCCTCTTAAGAGTTATGAATTTAAAATCCGATACTATGACCAGTTTTCGAGATACAAGGCGTGAAAGTTGAGAAATGTTGAATTTATTAGTTTTTCTTATTTAAACTGGAAAGTTAAATTGATTTTAAGTTACATCTACCCACTCATAATATTGCAATCTATACTGTTCATACAGGGCTTTGAAATTATTACAACAATACCTTGTATTTATGTTAATTTCATAATAGTACATTAAGTACGCATGAACATAATATATACAGGGTGATTTGATTGTTTTATAATTACCTACAAAATACGTGACAAGTTTTTATACACTAGGTTATATAGAGAATGCTTATTTATTTTTGTATGTAGGTATAATCTAAATAGTTGGTGCCTGTTTTGTAAAGGCAAGTATTTCATAGTTGTAGTTCCAGCACCAGATTTTAAAATGATATAGTTGCCTCTAATTGGATTTTTTTATTATTATCATTATCAAACACTATCCACATCGTATATTTTAAGGGGTTTCGAAATCTCGAATAAATTCACTATCGGCAATCAGGTTCATAAATAAGTTGGTCTGTTTCTGTTGACTTACTTTCTTCCCTTTGGAAAGTGGCATGGATATATTGGGCGGCTATATGACTGTATAGACATGTTAGGCTTTTTAAAGATTCTACAACGACGTGTCTATGACTTAATCTATTCTATTTCCTACGTCGACGGACTAGATTTTCGGTTTCCACGCGCAATTGAACAAAATTATTTTTATCAAATTACCTTCCAACCTACATATACGTATGTATGTATAGAATGTTATGTAATCGACTATCACTAAATCCACTTATTAGCTAATTTATAACTTTTGGTCAAGTTTTGCCAAGATCGGCCATCATGTCTGGATGTCTATGTGCGCGTATGCATGTGTGCGTTGTTGCGCCCGTTTTGCTGTGCGTGCGTGTTGTCGCTACGTATGTGCGTGCGTGCGTGCGCGCGAGTGTATGTTAGTATCCACGATAACTCCAGAACGAAAATACCTGCGGACTTAAAATTTTGTATTTAAGCTTATTTTCACTGGACTTAGATCTGGTTGGATGTTGGGAGAAATCCAGCGGCGGAGAGGGTACCTATTGTAAATAAACAAAGTGCTAATTCTTGTGTATAATCTGACGATGCTCAACACACATCAGTATCTAGCATAATATAAAAGGAATATGTGATACGTACATAAACATTGCTAATGACATACCTACTGTAAATAAAAATGACCAAATGGGGTGGAAAAAAGTAACTTACAGTAAAGGTGGCAACAAAAGACCTGTAATTGTAGGCTCCAACAAAGAAAAACCAAATGGTGGCAACGAATTCAAAGGTGTCCCCCAAAAAGTAGACTTACACGTATCCCCAAAAAAGTAGACTTACACGTATCCCGACTGGCGCCTGAAACAACAGTGCAAGAACTTCAAAACTTCTTAACCCTCTACCAGGCCAATTTTATTTAACAAAAAAAAAAAAATTTACAACGTGATAGTTTTTGACTTAGAAAAGTCGATAATGATTTTTGTTTTGATTTAAGAGTTTTGAGTTAGCCATCTAAGGGAAAAAAATTCAAACTGCCTCTAAGGGGGCTGCCGGGATGAGTAAACATTATTTACACCGAGATGCAGTTAGTTATTTTGTTGTATTAGAAAAGTAATAAGCAAATACAATAAACATAAGTAGATGAAAATAAAAAACTGGCAATAGTACAATTAGTGGCGTTTATGAAAGGAAACAAAACAATTCGTTTTTGACGAAAAACGTAAATTAATTTTACATTTGGAACAAAACACTTGGGTCTCTAATTTGCAGCCAGGTGCTTTGCATGTCTTTTTTCCCATCCTATCAAGAAAAGTTGGCCAGTGCGATGTGTTGTCAAAGCGAATATCATCTGCTGGTAAATATGTTTTTTTACCACCCTTCGCTGATGGTTGCAGTACTTTTAGAGATGGTCTACCAACTGGTTTTCTCTCAAGATTTACCTGATATTTGCAGAGAACATCAGCCACTACAGTTCGAAAATCTGGAAGGTTTACAGTATTTCCATGAATTCTATGGTGCAGAAGATATGCATTCACCATGGTCAAATCGACAAAATGATAAAAAAGGCGAAGTGAAGCACTTTTTGTCTTTAGTCGGATGCGATATCGGCCAAGTAGGCCATCCAATAGATCTACTCCACCCATGTGATAATTATACTCTGAAAAACATCGGAAAATATAAAAGAGACGGAAATATTGATGTGGACGTAAATTACCTCTAATAATATTTGGACAATCAAGCTCCAGATATTTCGTGTTCTTTCTATCATATCTGACTATTTTTCGTGGTGGCTCTTTTGGAAATGTAGATGAAAATGGCTGAACCCCAACATAAGTAGACGCTAATTTCACGTTTTTGGTATTCTTCCATGATTGCCCTCTTGGTAAATCTTTAGCCTGTTTATCTGTGTCCGGAGGCAACTTGCAATTAGGAATTCTATCACGACGAATAGTGCCAAGTGCATATATTCCATGGCTTAGATATACAATAACGGCAAGGACGTATAAAAATTATCAAAAAAAATTATATGATTAGTAAAGTGAGGAACAGTTTTTGCTAACCGAACAACGACATTGGCTGTTGCACCCAAAGCTGGTTCCCCTGGAAGGACAACGTTATCACCAGCACCAGTATAAACTTCGAATCGATATGCAAACCCATTCGAGTCACAGAGAACAAAAAGTTTCATTCCCCACTTATGGGGTTTCTTTGGCAGATGAAGTTGTGAACGCATCTTCGTTGCGCACATTTGTTCATTTACACATAAACGGGGCTGTTTTGGTATAGAATCAAAGCGGTCATTGAGGTGATCGATGACTGGTCTTATTTTGTAAAGTGGATCGTATCCAGGCTCACCTTTTTTCTTCATCACAGAATGATCGTTAAAGCTAAGGTGTTTACGAATTGCAAGAAATCTTTTAGATGTCATTGTACTTCTAATAGCTTCGAAAGCGTGTTGTCCCCAATAGTGCTCCACAGCTGGATAACGATACAACGACATATAAAGAAGAATACCCACATATTGTCTAATTTCTAAAGCAGTAACTTTGATACAGTGTTTATATTTATTAATCGTGCATTCATATTAGTGTTTGCAGCTATACGTTCATAGAACTCATCCGTAAAAAAATAACTGAAGCACTGGTGTGGGGTTTTCAAATCTTTAAAACTGTGTGGTAACTTTTTGTTACCTTGAAAGACTACCATTGTTAGGTTGCAGTTGGGGACCGTCAGGCTCATACTCGGGTAATGGTGATCTTACCCTTTTTTTAGGCTTTCGATCTAGATAAACAACTCTGGACTGGGTATTTGCTGCTCAGGTTGACGGTTGAACATCTTTAGATTCCGTGGCTGCTACTGATAAAACACCTGTTGTTGAGGTTGAGGGAGACAAAATATCTTCTGGTAGTCGGTTTCGATGAACGTACTGCAGTCGATGTCATTGAACCGGAACAACCACTAACATTACTAATATTCAAATTTAAATCTAAAGATTTTCTAAGAAATTCGGCCGATGTTGATCTCTGCATCTCTGATACACATTCGATATTCTCAGTTTCTTCCTCTTTTGTAAGTTCATCTTCACTTGATGAAACATCGTCATCAGCTTCAACCACGTAATCGGAGTCGTCCTCAAATTCGCCCTGGTCATTTACATATATGTATATTAATGAAAATGATAAAAAACCTCCTATGCAGAAATGTTGATCTACATCAACTTTGTGTAGAAAAATAATTTGAAGTCTGTGCAACAGCATTCAATATAAACTCTTGTGAGCATATAATATTAAATCTGTATAGATCTCCATGTGGAGATAAATCAGTGTTTTTTGACAAAATAGTAGATGTTCTGAGATTTATGTTAAAGCCTAACCGCATTAAGTAATACACTAACAAGCTCTCAATTGACGAATGTTGTAGGATGGCCAACCCGAGTGACAGAAAGTTCCTCGACCATTATCGATCATGTATATACTAATCTTGACAACGCTAATACTGTGACTTGTGTAATCGATAATGATATTTCTGATCATCGCTCTGTCCTTCTGGAAATGGACTTGCATTCTGAGGTAAAAATGCACAGTACTATACAGAGTGTTCCAGTTTTTCGACTTTAATAGTCGATAGACATTTCAAAATTAGGACAAAAAGGTTGCCAAATGCTTAGTTTTCGAGATACAGGGTTTCAAAGTTTTAATTTTTTTTCAGTTCTATTAATTTATCTTCAAAACTATTTAAAATAATAAATCCAAATTTAGTACACATATTACACTTCTTAAACTCAATATTAAGAGTAGTTTAACGTTTATTCATATCTACAGGGTAGTACATTTTCTGGGGTGGTACACCCTTTATCCCCCCCGAACTGTTTCATGCGACGCCTCTAACTCTTAAAAACCAAAAATTTAGATTGCCCATTTGATTTAGGAACTTTTTTGTCTTCTGCTGTTTTTTCGAAAAATGCATAGTTTTTGAGATAAATTTGCTGTAATCCATGAACAGCTTCCAAATGGTAAGTAAAGAACGTCTGATGCTCCCGCAAAAAATAGTCTGCCATGAACAGAACAATAAAAAAAAAAGAATCAAATTATGTCAATTCTCACGTATTTTGTCTCTTAATAAAAAGTAGTACTCCACAGATTTTTTCCTAACTTTTCAGTTGAATTAAATAAAGGAAAATAAAAGTAAAACAACAAAATAAATATTAAAAAAATACGTATTTATTGGAAAAAATTGGAAAGAATTTCTAATTAAGATTTTAACAAGAACGAAACGAACGAAATAAATAAATTAAACAAATAAACTTAACCTATAACAATAAAACAAAAACGCTATCGCAATAATAAATAAATTTAAAGAAGCTGTTCAAAATGTGAACCATTTTGTTGAATACATAATTCACACCGATGAATATTGCACGTGGAATATTAACTAAAAATTGTCTTATTTCATTACACGCATCCCTAATCCTATTAATGACTTCATCTCTTGTTGTCACAGGAGTTGCATACACCCTTTCTTTTAAATACCCCCACACAAAAAAATCTGGAGACCTTGGCGGCCAGGGATCCATCTTCCTGGATAATGGTTGTCCAGCCAGTTTATAACGATTCTGCTATAATGAGCTGGAAACCATCAAGCTGGAACCAAGCCGTTCTTCGTAAATTTAAGGGAATATGTTCCCACATATTCCCATGTTCATTAGGGTGGAACGAAAAAACCGATGAAAAAATTTCGATTGTTGGTACTGTGTAAAAGTTGTCTCTTGGTATAGGAAAGACGGGGGGCAAATATGAAACATATTGAATAAAGTCTTGAGGTGCCGCAAATGCATTGAAGTTGTTTAAATTTTTGATTTTTTGCGTAATTTTGATATATAAGTAAATTTACGTTATAACTGTCCGATTTGCATGATTTTTACATATTTATTATCAGCTAAACATACACAAGCATATATTAAAATTCAAAATTAATAATTATAAGTGGAAAATTTTATATTTGTAATTATGAAAGAAACTGTCCAGAAAAGACGGCCGGGAGGCGAGTGCCGAGCAGCCGAGTACGCCGGCGCGGGCTTCATGTTGCGACAGGATTGAGCGTCAGTTAGTTTACGCAGTGCTAGCAGTGTGGTCCGTTGTTTATTCTTGTGAGTTAAAATGACCCAGTCTAAACAAGTGAACACAAGACTAATGTCAGAGTGTCCAGTTTTTGGAACATTTTGTGATTTAAGTGAAGTAGTGTTGCTGACTTATGAAGATGTCATGAAGTGCTATTGTTTAATTAGACATAACCTAAAGGCTGTTTCAGGAAAGGACCCTTCTGTCAACGAAATATGTGAGTCTCATTTAGTTCCTAAAATAATGAGAGTGTGGTCAAAAGCTTCTATTCCTACCACTTCTAGTAGAACAATTACATTAATGGTTAAAACTTACCATGTTAAGTATAGAAATTTACTCAAATCTAAAAGTAGAAAAGGGACAGAAAAGTTTGATTAAAAAAAATAGGTGCTAAACGCTTATTTGATATTGCTGCATGTAAATGTAAGAGTTTCGATGAATGCAACTGTGTGAAAGAAAAGAAAGTTCCAGTTTTAGAACGCGAGTTTTTAAGAGACCAGCGTTCTGTCAGGAAAATGATTATAAGTAGTGTTGATAGAGCTACCACAAATGCTCTGATAAAGAAAGAAGCAAGAAAAAGTAAAGAAGCACAGAGATTCATTAAAAGTAGTCAAACTACTGTAAATGTAAGAGAAATAATCGTTGACGACTTTGATAGCGTTGAAGAGCAACCTGAAGATTTTGAAAACCCATCTAAAGATACCGACAAAAAGCAATCAGATGAAACGTACTTACCACAAGCAGGTCCCTCATCATCAAAAACAGATACCCCTAAAGTTATAACTCAAATGCGCATTGTTACCCTGTTGCTTCTATTTGATAGAACCGGAATATCAGATAGAGTGCTGCCGCAATAGAAAGCGCTGCTCTGCAGGACTTGGGTTTCATCACAGAAGACGATAAAACTAAAGTAATTGACAGGATGAAAATCAGAACAGCCAGATCAAAAAATCGAACAGAAATAATTAATGACAATCACACTGTTGAGATAACCGAAAATAGAGGTTTGTTTTTTGATGGGAGAAAGGATCAAACTATTGTCCAGGAAAAGAAAGGAACCAAGTTTTACAAGAAAACGATTACTTTAATAGAAGAACCTAATTCTAATTTTTTAGGACACGTCACAGCGACTTCGGGTATTGGAAGAGATATAGCAGAAAGTATATTACAATTTCTCAAAGACAAGGAAGGTAGTGAACAAATGATGAAATTTACTGCAATTGGTTGTGATGGAACCAATGTAAATACTGGCGTTTTGAATGGAGTGATTGCTGTAATAGAACAAAAAATTGTACGATCGTTACAATGGTTTATTTGTTTGTTCCATGGAAATGAACTACCCTTACGACACCTTTTTTATTATTTAGATGGAAAAACAAAGGGACCTAATGAGTTCAAAGGTGAGATAGGCAAACAACTGGAAAACTGTGCGAACCTTCCCGTAGCAAATTTCTTGCCGATTGAAAATAATTTACCTTTGTTTGAGAACTAAATGACTTAAGCACAGGTCAGAAGTATTTAATGGATATGTGTAATGCTGTATCAAGTGGAAACTGCTCCTTAGATTTGTCTTTAAGAAATCCCGGGAAACTTGCTTATTCCCGGTGGCTTACCTTAGCTAATCGTATCGTCAGATTTTATGTCGCAACTGAGAGTCCAACAAATAATCTCAGGACTCTAACTGAATATATTGCCAAAGTCTATGCACCAGTGTGGTTCAACATTAAGTTGAAACCATCGTGCACCTATGGACCAAAACACTTGTTTCAGCTTATTTCACTCTCGCGCTACCTCGTTGATGAGTACAAGAGTATTATAGATCCAGTTATTCAAAGGAATGGTTATTTTGCTGCCCCAGAAAATGTCCTTTTGTCTATGCTTTGTGATGAAAGAAAAGTTATAAGAGAGGTAGGCTTATGCCGGGTTTTAAAAGCGAGAACAGAAAGTTCAGGTAGCTTAAGAAAGTTCAATGTCCCAAAGATAAATTTCGACGCAAAAGACTACATTGACATGATAACATGGACTGAAATTGACTTCACGGAACCTCCTATGGTAAAACATGTTTCCCAGGAGTTTATTAACAAAACTTCAAAAGCTCAACCAAACAGTGAAGAGGACTTATTAATTGACTTCCCAAGAATCCCATGCCACACTAAAGCTGTAGAGAGAACTGTTAAGCTAGTCACGGAAGCAGCTCAACATGTGTGTGGTACGGTAGCTAGAGATGGCTACATAAAAACAAAGATTGCATCAAGAAAGTGTATGCCAAAATTTAACACCAAAAAACAATTTAATGTGTCGAAAAAGTAATCAAAAACTCTTTTAAGCTTCAAGATTTGTATTTTTTAAATAAATGAAATTTTTTTCTAAAATTTTAAACATACTTGAATATAACATGTTTTATGTATTATCTATGGAGTTAGAAGATAAATAAATTATATAGAATTAATTTATATTTTTTATTTAACCCTTATAATACTACTTCTCAGGAAATCGGACTAACCAGCTTTATTAATAGGCCCCTTAAAACCAACTAAAAATGTCAAATTACGTTATATTTGAGATTAAAATTACCTGACTGTTGCATTTAACTTTGTTTTTTCTAATTTTTATTAGATTTTTTTGTTGCTTGATTATTGTTTTTAACAGTGTCTTGCAAGATTCTTTTCATAAAAGTTCTAAAAATAAAAACCAGTAATATAAAACAATTGTTTTCTAAAAAAACAGTTGTTTTTATTAATTTTAGGCTTTTGCGGCACCTTAAGATATTAACTTATAGGAGCATAATTCTTGTATCTTCTTTATTAACCTAAATGACAACTTATTTGCACTACCGAATAACAAAAAAACAAAATCCTAAAATTTCGGCCATAAAAAAATAGTCTTAAAAATCAGTTTTTTTTAACTTTAGGCCTTTTGCGGCACCTGAAGATAATAAGGTACAGGTCCCAAACTTTATTTTCTTCTTTATTAACATGACAACTTTTTTGCACTACCGAATAACAAAAAATAAAAAATTTACAATTTCGGCCATTTTCGTTCCACCCTAATGTTCATTCCCTAAGAATTCCAAGAAAGCCGAGGTGGTAAAAAGTAGGGCCCAAAAAGGTGATTATTGTAAATACCTATCCAGACGTTCACACTAAATTCTTGTTAGAAATGTCTCGGGTTGTGAAAATTTACCACACCATGGCGAGTGAAGCAGGATTCATCGGTCCATAAAACATTATTTAAAAAATCTGGATTGTTACTATTTTCAGCAAGAATCCATCGACAATACGCAACTCTACGTTCTGCATCCCCTGGTTGTAGTCCTTGAACAGGTTGTAGATGGTAAGGATATCGGCGATCCCGTCTTAATATTCGGTGAATAGTAGTATTTGAGACTTCACCTAAAGCTACGGATACTCTTGTAATGCTAGTTGTGGAATCTCTATCGAATTCACGCAAAATTCGTCGTGCAATATTCCTTTGCTGCCTATGAGTATTATTTTGACGACCATGCAGATTATTTAACCCCTGACTTATAATTTGTTGGTGAACTCTTACAAATACTGAAGGATCCGGAGCTCTTCTAAAAGGAAATCTTCGCCTATATTCACGGGCTGCTGCTGCCGAACTTCTATTTACAAAGCCATAAATAAAATGGATATCTACTATTACTTGATTAGAAAACAAAAATGGCATTTTAAAAGATCACAACAAAATATGTAAATAAATTACATTTTTTCTTATGCACAAGTCGTATTTAAAATAAAACGTGAGGTTTGACATAATTTGATTCTTTTTTTTATTGTTCTTTTCATGGCACACTATTTTTTGCGGGAGCATCAGACGTTCTTTACTTACCATTTGGAAGCTGTTCATGGATTACAGCTAATTTATCTCAAAAACTATGCATTTTTCGAAAAAAAATCCGAAAACAAAAAAGTTCCTAAATCAAATGGGCAATCTAAATTTTTACCACCCCAGAAAATGTACTACCCTGTAGATATTGATAAACGTTAAACTACTCTTAATATTGAGTTTAATGAGTGTCGTAATAAAAAAATGGCGAAGGTCAAGTATAATAAAAAATGTATAAATGAATGAGTTAAATCCTTCTCCAAAACAGATCGTTAAACTAACTAGAGATACAAACCATTCACCAAAAATAATGCCTTTGATTCAGTCGGTAGATTAACGTAGGGTGGTTCAATCTTTTGATTTGCTTAATTACCACAATTTAGCCTTGGTTATTTCCACTGAACATTACTAGAAAAAACTGCAATGTAACAATAATAACAATGATCTCGTACGCCAAGTTATTTTTTAATTATGCTCGGAATAACTAAACCGAGGTTTACAATAAAAATTTTATCAAAATGTAAAAAATAAAATATATACAAACTATGTTTATTAACAGTTAAAATGATATGGTTATATAAAATATATTTTAACAACTAATTGTAATAACCTTAAATTACTAAATTATTGATATAAATACCTGTCACTAAATATAATACTTCTTGAGAACCCCTGGTATTATAGAAATAAATGCGGAAATGCAAACCAAGGTGATGTCATCTTGGCATCAATATTGCGCAATATCTCGAAATAACACTTTACGTGGTAAACCACACCCATAAATGGAATTTTCCTTCTAATAAATTTATCTTCATGAAATTGAATAATTCGTTTATTGCATTTTCTTGAATTTATGAATGCAAAAATTGCAATCGTAAAATCAAATGTAATTAAAGTAGAAAAGTAAAAGTAATAAAAGTGTAAATCAAAGTAAAAATAAAAGAAAGTGCCTGAAAAGAGCAAATGTTTTAATTTTTAATATAATGAAAAAAAAATTAAAACTTTGCAACCCTGTATCTCCAAAACTAAGCGTTTGGAAACCTATGTTTATATGAACTTTTTGTCTTAATTTTGAAGGCTCTATCGAGTTTTAAAGTCCTGCTACAAAAAAACTGGAAATATACTAAACGGATATATTCTAATGAAATTTTAAATAATTTTTTAGAAACTTGCGCTATGAGAATTGGTGTGAAATCTATAATATAGCAGACACTGCTTTTAATTACTTTTACGAAATATTCTTGTATTATTTTAATACTTGTTGTCCGGTATTTACAAGGCGTCAGAATAATAACAATGTTTCGAATAAATGGGTGGATAATGAGGTTAGGATATCAAGCAGGAACCTGAAAAATCAATACCCTAATTTGTTTTATGACTATAAAGCAAAGCGGAAAAAAACGCAGAAATCTTATTAATACAAAAATTTTTTCTTCCAATAACATTTCAAAAAGTATTTGGCAAGTTACAACTGAATTGTCAAAAAAAAACTAATATAATAACAAATATTACCCTGAAAGATAATCAAAATATATTAAGTAATCCAAAATTAATTTGCAATTATTTCAATCATTTTTTTAAGAATACCCCATTAAATCTAACTAATCAACTTCTCACGAATGTAAATCAGCTAAACCCAGAAAACTGTAACGTTAATAATAAGATATTTAAGCTACGCCCTTTTAATGAATTGGAATTAATCACTATTCTTAACGAAAAATTAAAATCTAAGCAATCATCGGGCCCTGATGATGTTCCAGTTCATAAAAAAGCATTACCATCTATTATTAAACCACTCAAAACCTTATTAATTTATCATTTTGCACGGGAACCTTTCCTAACAGGTTAAAGATAGCAAAGTATTCCGGTTCACAAAAGGGTAATGCCGAATTCTAACTACAGGCTAATAACTATACCCTCAGTTTTCTCCAAAATTTTTGAGTAGCATACTTGATAGACTAAAGGATTTTGCAAGATAATGCGATCGTTTCTCCAAATCAACATGGATTTTGTCATGGTAAATCTACTTCCTGTGTATAGATTAAATGGAAAATCAAACACCTGTTGGAATTTTCTGTGACCTGAGTCGAGCGTTTGACTGTGTTAGGGTAGATCATTTTTAGATATAGTAACCAATTATGGGATAGTCAAATATTCTTAATTGATAAAATTTTCTAAGTAATCGGTGTCAATACGTAAGCGCAAAATTGACATAGCAATACTGTGGAAACATGCAAGCATCTTGTAGGAATTGATAGCTACCGCAAGGTTCTGTCCTCGGAACAGTTCTGTTTATTCTTTACATTAACCTGCTTAATACTCTAACCACTAAAGCCAACTTTACAATATATGCAGACGACACATCAATTTAATAGGAAGTAAAGACAAAGACTATTTGGAAGATGTCAGTAATGAAACGATGCGAGATTTAATAGCCTGGTTTAATAGAAAATGCATTTACTTAAACAGAAAAAGACTGTTTTTTCAGTTTACAAACAAACAATAATAATGAATTACCTATTGATATTGTAGGAAATAATGAATTCATCTTAAAGGAACAGAGTGTAAAGTTTTAGGTCTCTATGTACGATAATCTCAACTGAAATATCACTGTGGCTCCTAATCCAAATTAAGCTCTACAAAGCGACAACTAGTAACAATATTTTACGCGCAAGTAGAATCCAGAATTAAGTATGGAATCTGTCTATGGGGTTGGTCTACTCAGGCACCTACAGTATTTATTGTCAAAAAGAATCTTGAGATATTGAAAATGTGTAGTATTCACAGCTGTTGAATTGTTTAAAAATAGAAAAAATTAACCTTCGGTATTTACATTTTTGAACTTTGTGTATGCTTAACAATAAAACAGTTTTGTTCTAGACAGAGATGCATAATATTAATACTAGAAATAACATATGTTTTCATTCCTTTGCAAAAAGTAAATTGCATATAAATTCCGTCATCGTCAAAAGAGCCTATATCGCTTAAGTACAATATGTCAAAAGTTTAAAACACAGGTGCTTTTATAACGTTAACTAATATCTGTGATATGAATGTGATATGTATATGATTTTTTAATTGTAGGCATTCTAGTATTGACGTTTATTATTTATACATACATCATAGTGGTAATTTAGACTAGATATTCTGACGCTTACAATATTGTACATTCTTACGGAAATAAATATTATTATTATTATTTCTTATATAGATAGCGTACGTTAAGTAATGCCCTCTATAACAGCTACGGGATCGCTAACACCGGTATCAACCTCACTCGAAACGATGGTATTTTTATCGAAGTTTGTAAAAATTATATCTAATTGAGTTGATGGTCGAACTAATCCAATTATTGGTTGATTGCAAACCATATACATGCATTAAATAAAAAAAAAGTTGGAGGGAGAGAGAGATATGTGTTCATAGAAATAAAAATCTATTTTTCTATTTACGGAAGATATTTATTGTCCAACCAATTAAAAATATACTCTCAAATAATAAAAAGTTGTGTGTAGTTTTGTTCATCAACATAAATTTCAGTTTGTAATATAAATTGACCGACTTTGATGGGCGGTATTACAATAATGTTGTGAAGCTAGTAAACGAAAATTAACGTAATTAACGAATCAAAAGTTATCGTTTTTATTAACAAAAAACCACTTCAAATTGTAGCAGTAGGTACTTCCACATCAAAAAACAGTTTTTTTTTTGTAAATAACTCGAAAACGATTAAGTTGAATGATTTTCTATGTAATACTAAAATTTCAAAAAAATCGTGTGGACGGATTCCAAAATCGAGTTTTTTGTAAATATTTCGAAAATGACAAAATTTTCGAAAAAATTGTAAAAACACCTTTTGTGAGAAATGTTATTTCCTATCTAATGGTATTTTCACTTTTCATCTAAAAAAATATAAATTTGCTAATTTGCCAAATTTTACCTCTTACCCCATACCCCACTGACCTCAAATCAATCGCTTTGGGTAGTTGACATCTATATGTGTTCAAATTTCAAGTTGATATGTTAAGCCCTTCGAAAGTTTTGGAGTACAAACACACACACAGACACACAGACAAGATTCTTTTTTGCTCAAATTTTGTTTTTGGATGCTATCGAACATTTTAAAGCGATTGAGCGAATAAAAATTTTTGAAAATTATTTTAGCGATACAGTATTTCCCATCCGTTGGATGTGGAAGTAATTTATAGTGACATGCTACAAATTTCTCTTGGTTCATAATTAAGAATATATGTAACATTAGACGATATTTGTGAAAAAAAGCAAAGCGCGATTGAAATATTTCATAAAACAAGATAAATATCTAGTAAACAATGTAACAAAAAATAAACTTTTAATCTTATAGTCGAATGGCTCGTTTACATTATTTTGACGCTTCACGCTTTTTTTCTAAAATTTAAGAGGAGCTTAAAAAAACTATAAAATAAAAGGGAATTATTAACATTGTTCTTATAGGAGTATCGCAACAGCACCGGCGATAGGCTGGTGCAATCGGTGCCTATGCACCGGGCGGCATTTTGACTGTCAAAATGCATGTTTTTTGAGACATTTTATTTAGGAATATATTTAAGAAAAAGGGCGGGCTTGCTGGCAAATTTTCTTAAACACATAGGTATACTATGGATACATGGCAGTTGAAAAATACCTAAATGCATTTTCAATTACTGCTCTATTACTAATGTTCTAGCTGTTGTATTATGGACTATTCAAGAAATATATATTCTTTCGTTATTGTAAAAATCTGTTCTCTATCCTTTTACCTGTTTCGACATGATTTTCATACCACCACATAGCAAAGGCGAAGACTTATTTGCTATATTTATGCAGTTACTGTGTTCTAGAAAAGTGCGATTAATTTTTAAGGTAAGTGACTATAATTATTTTATATTTAGTTTTTTCGAAACAATTTATGCTAACTCAGAGTGGTTCTAAAAGGCATTTCCAATTGCTGACTAATGACTAAACTACAATCTTTTTAAAAATTATTATTAATTGCTTTGTGTGAATCCTTGCGATATTGCAGGCTCACATTCCATTAATATAAGTAATTTGAGTATGATCACATCATATTTAGAATTTACATCAGTTCTACATAGATAAAGACAAGGTTGACATCGATTGGGGCTTGAATCTCGATGGCGCAGTTGGTTAACGCGGTACTCTAGCAAAGTACAGGTCATAGGTCCTACTCGAGGTGGACTTTTTATTTATGTATTTAATAAAATTAATAATAATTTTCAATTACAAATTTACTTTTGAACTAATTCGTTCATAACAAAACTTATACAATCTTCTTTTTTTTATTTTTCTGGATGATGTACATTTTTAATGTCATGTGTAACTTAACTTAACTTAACCTTCGCGCCATTCCCTTGCGGGGTAGGCAAAACAATCCCTGCGTCTTATTTATTTTTCATTCACAATCTTTCTCCATGCTTTCCTATCTTCGCATACCTCCCTGGCTTCCGCAAGATTCATACATTGTCTCTCACATGTCCTTTTATTTTTAAAACTCCTTATCTTTCTTTCCTTTATCATACATTCTACTACATTCAGCGAAGTTTTACGCGGCCTACCAGACACGGCCTTACCTCTAACCTCACTCACGTATGTTTGCTTCGTTAATCGTGCGTTGTTCATTCTCTCAATGTGACCAAACCAACGTAATGTACTACTTTTATATCTATCCATCATCATCTTTTCCTCGTCCACACTTCTTCATTATGCACTCATTCTTTATCTTGTCCCTTCTCGTTTTACCACATGCGCTTCTCAGGAATCTCATACCCACGGCATTTATTTTTCTTTCGTGCTTTTTTTGACATACGCGTGTCTCACTTCCATACAGTACTGATGGGACAAACGCCATTATAGATTGCTCGTTTCCAGTTAGGCTCATCTTTCTTTCTCGTTATCGTTCACATACTTCCAATCACTTTCCTTCCAGCATTTACCCTTCGTCCAATCTCGCCCTCCATTGTACCATCTGCAGTAAACATTCTACCCAGATATACCAGCTCGTCTACTTGATCCACAATTTCATCTTGCACAGTAAATACTCTACTCTCCTTTCCACTTTCCCGATTGAACACCATAATCTTAGTTTTTTTTCACGTTTACCTTTAGGTCCATCCTCTCACGGACTGTATCAAACTTCCTCAGAGCAGTTTGTAGCTCATCTGCACTGTCACTTAATAAGACTGTGTCATCTGCATACACCAGAAGTTGTACATTACACCATTTGTATCGGTACATGCTTGTCTAACACATTTATTCATGTATACATTGAACAACCACGGTGACATCATACAGTCTTGTCGCACTCCTTGCTCTATATTAAAGTATTCAGTCACACCTCCTCTCACCCTAACACATGCCCGACCACCGTTGTATACTGCCCTTATTCCGTTTATTAGACCTTTATTTACGCCATATTCATTTAATATTTCCACACTTCTCCTATTCACTTGTCGTATGCTTCTCCAGATCTACAAACGCACAGTACAGCTTCCTTTTTACCTTAAACACTTTTCATCACCGGAGAGCAACCATCTGATCGAACATCCTCTCCTGGCATGAAGCCACCTGCACATCCCAAATCTTAGTTTGTGTAGTTTTCGTACTCTATCAATCAGTATTCTTCCAAATACTTTACCAGGCACGCTGAGCATACTTATTCCTCTATAGTTCTTGCAATCACTCTTGTTCCCCTTACCCTTATGTAGTGTTACAATGATCGCGCTCTTCCAACCCATCGGCACTTTTCCATACGTAAGGCATACATTGAATAATTCACACATTCTTCATATAAGCTTTGCACCCTCATACTTTAGCATTTCATCTATGCCTGCTCCCTTGTCGTTTTTCAACCTTCCTGCCGTTTTCTCTACGTCATTTATCCCAATATCCTTCTCAGTTTCATTCACCATTCCTTCTACATTCCCCTTATTTAACCGTTCAGTCTTACTTTGCTCATTACTGTACAGCTTTCTGAAATATTCTTTTCAGCATTTCATCACTTCACAATCGTCCCATACTATTTCGTTTCTTCTATTCATCGCTCCTGCAGCGTTCTGTTTTGGGCCACGTTTTGTATTTTTGAGCCATTTCCAGAAGAGTTTTTTGTTTCCCTCAAAATCATTCTGCATTTTCTCTCCTTCCACAGCCATCACTTCCTCTTTACTTATTCTCACTACCTTCTTCGCTTATTTGTTTCGTAATCTCTACTCCTCATACAATCGCTTCTTCTCAGTCTCTTTTTTTGCAGCAGGCATTGCCATGTACGCATCTTTTTTCTGCATACTCCCTTTTTTACCGCCTTATTCCACCAAGCACATTTTTTCTGTTCACCTACAGTCGCTCTTCCACATATCCGCACGGTACAATTGACAACACTCTTTTTCAAGCTTATCCATGCACTTTCAACGTCAGTGTTGTTCCTTCTCCAGACCCACTTTTCCTCTAAACACACTCGCGATACAGGTTTCTACAAACAGGCTTCTCTCCACACAGATGTCCACTAGGCGTTCACCATTCTCATTGACTCTTTGGTATCATAAATTTCCTAGAACGCGTTTAGTATGTTCTCTCTGTACATCCACCCATCGGTTCATATCCCCCACTATCATCACTCTTTAGTTTGGCTTACATACGTTCAACGCGTTCTCTATTTAATTCCAGAAGTTCTCACGCTCCTGGTCTCTTTCTCCTTTCACCGGTGCATAGCATGCAATAAGAAAAATTCTTCGAAACTCCACTTTCATTACCCACATTACCCGGTGAGATACCAATTCGTACTGTTTAACACATCTTTTCTCTCTTTCACTTACGACCACCCCAACTCCTTTTGTGCCATGCACTTCAGTCTCAGCTCCACAGCATCTTTTCCTTTGCGCTTTATCTTCGATACATACAGAATATCAAGGTGCCTTTTGTACATTACACTCGAAATTTCAAATTCTTTACCATGCATACCTCTAACATTCCACGTACCGACTCGTTATTCATTCCTTGCGCAGTCGTCAGCAACGGGAACTGTCTATTTCGACCTTGACCGCCCCTTGTTGCCATGTCGATCCGAGGCAATTGTATTGTTCTCTTGAGCGAGCAGACCGGTTACTGGCCAAATCGTGTGTGTATTGATTGATAAGTGCATTTTGATCGGAAAATATTGTTGACTAGTTACAGAATTCGTAACAAGTGAAGTTACTTCCGCACACACGCAATACCCCAAATTAAAAAATATGCAAAATGTATTTCCTCCTCCACTATTAAGCTTTTAAAGAAGTAAATAATCATATTAAATGAAAAAATTATCTCCTTGTGGTGGGAGTTAAAAAAAAGAGTATGCAGGGTAAAGTATCAGTGTTTTTTGTATGGTTCACGTATTTATTCTACAATTGAAACCGTACTCTTATCATTTTTATTTATGGTGCGCAATGAAGTAACAGTTACACATAATTTACCTACTTACTTTAATAGTATTTACGATGATTGGACATTCAAATACTTTGTTAATAATTACTTTCACATCCAACGAAGGATTTACACATTGGAGGCATTCAATTCCAAATGTCTTGGATTGTAGAGACAAATTATTGGTACGAGGTGCTTCTACGTATTGTGTCAACTATAAAAGTACTTGCTCAAAATTGTTTATCCATTAGGGGCACCAGTGACAAACTTTATGATTTTTACAGATTTTACTAGCTCAATTTGATTGAATAATGGATGAGTATGATCGCAGAGCAGCAAAGTTCACTATCTTGGGAAACATCCAAAAGGAACTGATGTATCTTTTACATTCACATATTAAATCATATATTGACGAAACTAAACAATTCAAATACTGTTCCATTATTTTAGATTGTACTCCTAATGTCGGTAAGATAGAGCAAATGACATTTTTAGAAAAACTGGAGTTAAATTTGCAGGACAGGGCCGATATGACAGGTGATGAATCAGGGGTACAATCGTGAGAATAAGGGCGATGAATCCACGATAATTTTACTTCCTATGTTGCAGCCGCTCATTAAACTTAGTCGTCAACGGTATAGCAAAGGCGTACTTAGCAGCCGCAATTTTTTTTTAATATTTTTGTTTTTTGCTTCGCTAACCTTTAGAGGGCACCGTATTATTAACATATGTTACGGGACTAACTCTAAAACCACTGAGTGATACTTGTTGCGAAAGTCGAGTAGAAGTACTAAAACGCTTAAGGAATCAATTGGGAAGTATTTACGATGTTTTATTAAGTATTTATGACGATACTGAAATTGACACTTCTATAAGAGGTGAGGCTTCTGGCCTGTGTATTAAACAATTTCAGTTTTTTATGCTCCATTCTAATTTGGTATACAATCATAAATTGTGTCAATTTGAGCAGCAAGCTACTACAGACCAAAGTCTACGATTTTTATCTGCTATGGAGCTAATAAAAAATTGTACAATTTTTTTCAAGGATCTTCGTTCGGATGAGGCTTTTAATAAAATGGCCTGTGATGCCAACGTTATTGACATCTCAGATGATTTGAAGTTAACACAATCGCGCCACAGTTCGACGAAAAACTGTTAACTTTGTTTACGAAGCGTGCAATCATCCGGTCGCAGATTCCAAATTAACAATTAACACCTTTTTTACAATATATCAAGCTATTAATTCTTTGGAATCCAGATTTGATTTGATGAATACCGACGGTAATCATTTTCGATTTTTGTTCAATCTACATGATTTGAAAATTTACCTAAAAACGAGTTAATTAAATATTGTAATTACTGATGGTGAATCGGGAGATGCAAATGCACTTGAGCTAGTAGATGAAATAGAGCCATTGTAGGGTTTGTAAATGCAAAACAAAATTCAATTGAAGTAGTAAAACTTATTACTACTTTAGATGTTGCACCTAACTTCAGCGTTGCGTAAAGAATTTTGTAGACTTTGCCAGTAAGTGTGGCAAGTGGAGAACGAAACTTTTCTAAATAGAAAATAAGTATAAAAAAACACTTTCAATTTTTTTACTCAGTTTTGTTATTATTTTTTACAGTATTGTATTATTGGATGTAGTTTGTTTAATGTATGTTACATTATTTAATGAGATATACACAATGCGGCAATTCCGGGACTAAAAGTATAATAATGAAACACAACAATATTTTTCAAATCTCTCTTTTTCTTTATTCAAAGTATTTTCCTTCTGATTCAGTGCACTTTCTTTTCGTGTTTTTTTGGCTTGAGGTGATCATTTCGACTTCCATTCGGCACTGTGACGATTTGTTTTCGGGCGATACTGAAAACACCATGTCTAGTCGCCAGTGACAATTGATTTCAGGAAGGTTGGGCTGTTATTTGCTGCTCGTACGATCTTTGGAATGTTGCACTTTCATCAATTTTTGCTCTTTGGTTGGTGTGGAACAAATTAAGAACAGACCTTTGTTTTGCCCAAATCCTCCTTCAGAATTTAACGAACTGTTTCTTTGTTGATGTTTAATGCCTCTTCCATCATTGTCACATTGTCGCATTGCGATCGTTGGATACGAATTGTTGCACTTTTTGAATCGACTCTGCTGTTCGAATTGATGTTGGCGTTCCTACTCCAGCGATTGCCTGCCCCCCAAAAATCGTTTGTCCAAAGACTTTGACCGTGATAAAAATTCGCTACCATACATTTTTTGCATCATTTTGAATGTTTCTGTGGCTGTGAAATTTAATAACAGCACGAAGTTCCATGATTGCATTCCGACGCGTAATAAATTGGACTGATGAACGAAATATCATAAAACTGATGTATGTTAACCGATTTGGGTTACGTTCACAAGAGCCCAAGCTTCAAAATAACATGCTACTACTAACTTATAGTACTATTATTACTGTTCGTGTTCAATTAAAGCAATGCTCAGTACCTAAATATACAAAATTTAGTTGTCTTAGGTTTAGCGTCTTTTGTTTCTAGTATAAAAGTTGTTGAAGTTTCTCAATGTTGGGTGACTTTTTTACGAGGGGGGCGGTAAAACTGCTAGCACCGGCCCTGATCACAAGTTGTCTAATTTTGGGTACAGACCTTCCATAAGCAATATAGTGATAGAACAGTTACATGTCTGTATCTTTATCTGGATACTGTAGATAAAATGTGTATGGACATGTATCTATATACAGGGTGATTTATAATAGGTGTACAAAACTTTGAGATCGTGCTCGGAAAGTCATTTTAAGAAATAAATGTTATATGAAGATAGGCCGTATTTTGTTTGTTTACAGAACTACATATGTTTGAAATTTTATTTAATTGGAAAGTAAAATTAAAACTTTAAAAATGGATAACAAGAAAAATAAATGACTATGAAAGAAAAAATATTGTCTATAACAGTTGTTCAAAATCCCCCCTTGAGCTCGAATGCAAGCATGACACCTGCGAACCCTTGAGTCGTAAACACGCGTTATTGTTGCACCATCTTGCCGAATTTCGTTAAATCTATTTGTTATTTGGTCAAGTAATTGTTCACGTGTGTTAATTTCGACACTGTAAACCAGTTGCTTTAAATGGCCCCAAAGAAAAAAATCCAAAGGGTTTAGGTCGGGAGATCTTGGCGGCCAAGCAATAAAACCTCCGCGACCGTAGAGAGGTGGAGCGCCATCGTGCTGAAATCACATTTGTTGTCGAACAAGAAGGGGACTATGTTCAATCTTCTCAAAATGCGTTTCATCAAGAAAAGTTAAATAGTGTTCTGCACATAGCCTGTGTTGTAAAACTTCTAATTCAAGCAGTTCTCCGTTAAAGATACCAGCCCAAGTATTCGCACTAAAACGGTGTTGAAATCGCGATTGTCTAACAGCATGTGGTTTCTGGAGATCCCATAGATGGTAGGTATGAGTGCTATTAATATCCTCTCTAGTAAATTGGGCCTCATCTGTCCATACTATTCTAGTTAAAAATATTGGATCTTCGGCAATTTTTTGTAACAACGAAGTCCAAAACTATGCACGCTGGCCGTAATCTTCCGGGCGTAGTGCCTGGACACGTTTAATGTGATAGGGGTGTAATTGTTCACGATGTAGTGTTCGCCATACAAAGTTTTGAGATAGACGAAGGTGCGCTGCGATGCGTCTAGTGATCAGTGTGGGGTTGTCCAACACTGCATCAATTACATTTTCTTCGTTATTGACAATATCTTCTCTAGAGTAATTACCTCGATCATTACGTGGAACAACAATTGAACCAGTTTCTTTGAGTCGTTGGAAAGTATGGCCTAAAACTCTGGGACACGGTTGACGTATATCAGGAAATCTTCAGCGATACTCTCTAGACGCCTGAAGACTTACTATTACAATACCCATACAGATAAACAATATCTGCATATTCGGCTATACTAAACTCACTCATTTTGACAACTATCAACTTATACGTTTCACAAATTATGTTGTTTATTTCCATGGCTAATAGATTTTAAAGTTATTATTTATAATTCACTAAAATTTAAATCTGATATAGTTTAATAAATAAACCAAATACGACTATCTTCATATAACATTTTTTCTTAAAATGACTTTTAAAATTGTACTTTAATGATTATTTCTAATTCAATAAAATTTAAAATCTGATGTAGTTCAATAAATAAACAAAATACGACCTATCTTCATATAACATTTTTTTTCCTAAAATGACTTCCCGAACACGATGCCAAAGTTTTGTACACCTATTATAAATCACTCTGTATACAGGGTGTGCACAAAATCTTTTCACAAAAGAAAACTGCAGATTCTAGAGCTGATTTTATGTCGATTTAACGTAAATTACCTTAATACAAAAATACTTCCTAAGAGAGCTGGAGCTCTTGGAAAATGGCGCCCTAAAATCGGTTTAATTCAAATATCTTCAAAATGGTTTCCCTTTAAATGATAGCGTTCTGTACATTCATTTAGTGGAATATGCCCAATCGTATGGCGTGAATATGATTTTTCAGTTGTACTTATAAGCGGCTCGCTTGGGCGGGGCATTGGACATTGTTATTTATAAGTTTTTTGTTTTTCAAAATTTAAAAAATTTCGATTTTTTCACAAAAGAATGATACTCTTGTCTGAAGTCGCTACGACGCACCATTTTCGAAATAAATCGATTTGAACTTTTCATGTGTTAATCATACTTTTATAAAATTAACTAACGAATTCATTTATAATTATGAAAGATGGCTATGGAAAATAAACAAAATAACAATTGCGTGAACGTCAAAATGCTCTCGTGTCCTAAATTAATTTTGCTTTAGAAAGTAAGAAATAAACTCGGGTAAAAAAGATCCGCCGAATATTCAGATTAATGTCATCTTATAAATCTGGTAAAGTATTTTGTAGAAAGTTGAGATATTCTTCGCCGTTTAAACGATTAGGCAATTCTACAGGTCCAAGCAAATTATCACCAAGAACAGCTATCCATACATTAATGCTAAACCTTTCCTGATATTTACTTTCCCTTATAGCATGAGGGTGTTCATCAACATGGCAACATGGGAATGGAGTTATACATTCCCAAAAAACAATACCGTATGGGTCATTCACGTTCCCAACCCTGGTTCAGTAAGGCTTGTGCTGATGCAATATCTTTAAAAAATAAATATTACATTAAATGGAAATCTAATAAATCGGTCGACAGTGATGTAGAATACGTTGGTGCTAGAAATATCTGCAAAAGTGTCATCACTAAAACTAAAAAGTTGTTCGAACAACGAAAATGCACTAGCTACATCTCCTTTATGCAGTCGTAAATTTTGGTCTTTAGCTAAAGCCATTATGGAACATCTTCATCCCCCGACATCTATTGACGGATCGGTAGTTGCTGATTCTGCAGACAAAGCCAATGTTTTTGTGGATTTGTTTGCATCAAACTCGTGTCTCAATGATTCTGGAAAAGATGTGCCCTTAGTCAACTCTTCTTCATACGCTATGAAACCAATTCAGTTTCGGTACAAGCTCTCAGAATCGATCATCAGTAGGCTTGATCTCAATAAGGCGACTGGCCCAGACGGTATCCCAGCTATTGTCTTAAAGAAATGTTCCTCCTAACTAGTACCAGTCCTATCTAAGCTCTACACGATCTCTATGTCTTCTGAGGAATTTCCTTCATCATGGAAGTTAGCAAATGTTCCACCTATTCCCAAAAAAGGCGATAAGACCGATCCCTCAAACTACCGACCAATTGCCATCATTTCCATTTTGTCTAAAATTATGGGAAAAGCCATCAATCAGCAACTGCTCACGTTCCTTGAAACTAACAAACTCCTTAGTGACCACCAATATGGGTTTAGGCAAAGTCGTTCAACAGGTGATCTTCTTTCATATGTGACCCAAGTTTGGAACAATACAGTAGAGCAGTCCGGTGAAACAGTTGTAGTCGCTTTAGATATCTCAAAGGCATTTGACCAAGTTTGGCATAAGTGTTTACTTGCCAAACTCACCTCGTTTGGGTTAAATGATACGCTCATTAACTGGGTTTCTAGTTTCCTTGATAAAAGACGAATACGTGTCGTAGGTGATGGCTTTTTTTCAAAAGAAGTTAGCATTAACGCGGGCGTACCACAGTGATCCGTTATAGCGCCTACACTTTTTCTGCTGTACATAAATGACCTTACTTCTTCAACAACTAACCCCATCTATTGCTTTGCTGACGATAGCACTCTTCACTGTAGTTCATCTCAGTCTACTCATGGTGATAATCCACCTTCTATGTCAAATCAAGAAATTAAAGCTGAAATGGCAAATTCAATCAACGTATTCTCGAATGGGGAAGTAATAATCTAGTTAAATTTAATGCTAACAAAACTCAGTGTTGCCTTGTGTCCGTCAAAAAAGATCAATCATTTCCTGTTGTAAGTGTGAATGGTCCAGTTCATAAGTTTTCAGACTATATTACTCTGTTGGGCATGACTGTATCTTCAAATCTCTCGTGGGTTGACTATCTTCTGTCAGCTTCCAAAGCAGCTGCTCTTAAAATAGGCTTTTTGTACAGATCTAAGCAATACTTTACCTCTCGACAACTCCTTCTGCTGTATAATGCCGAATTTGGTCTCATCTGGAAAATAATTCTTACCTCTGGATTAGTGCTCCCCAATATGCTCTCGATATCGTTGATCGTATTCAAAAGAGATCGATTAGGCTTATAAATGACCCGTCCTTAGTAGAAATCTCCACTTGTTGTGCCAAACGGGCGCAATCCACATTTTTCTACACGGCTCTCTGGACTGATCTCCCTAGTTCCTGTTTTCCTCTCACTTATGCTATGAAAAAATTTAAGGTAGCTGTTCATAGGCATCTATTGGCAATTCATTATCCCTCTATCCATCCTCCTAAGTGTTCCTGTTCAGGTCCACAATCATAAAAAAAAGGAGTAATAGTGTGCATTGTGCATATTAAAAGTTCCATCTTTTGTAAAAGCGGCTTCATCACAAAACAAAATATTAGAAAAAAATCTTGGTCTTGATTCTCTTTATTTTGCATCCAATTGGAAAAATCAGCACGAGCAGGAAAATCACCTGCTTGCAAGGACTGGACTTCTTTGAAATGAAAAGGATACAAGCCTTCCTTATGTAGAATGTTCCACACAGAAGATTTTGACACATTGGGATACATTGCAGCCAACCTTCTTACGCTTATTTCAGGATTGTACTCAATTTCCATTAAAACATCATCCTGATATTCTTCCATTACATCAGCATGTCTTCCTGTTTCATTATGTTTAGGAATTATCGATCCTGTTTCCCTAATTCTTTGATGAAGAAGCGTAAATGATTTAGGACCAGTATGTCTTCTACCTGGAAGTTTATCTGCTACGTGCTGCTGCTCGACCGTTGCATTGCATTTCACCGTAGACTAAATGCATATCGGCATATTCTTCGTTATTAAACGAAACCATTCTAACAATATTCAACTTTTTGTATTAACGGTAATGTAACTAAACAATAAAAAATCTTTCACTTAAGATACTAGTTATTTTGACGTTCACGCAATTGTTATTTTGTTTATTTTACATAGCCATCTTCATAATTGTAAATGAATTCGTTAGTTAATTTTATGAAAGTATGATTAACACATGAAAAGTTCAAATCGATTGATTTCGAAAACGGTGCGTCGTAGCGACTTCAGACAAGAGTATCGTTCTTTTATGAAAAAATCGAGATTTTTTAAATTTTATGTTAAAATTGCGACATTTTGAACAACAAAAAACTTATGAATAACAATGTCCAATGCCCCGCCCAAACGAGCCGCTTATGAGTACAAATAAAAAATCATATTCACGCCATACGATTGGGCATATTCCACTAAATAAATGTACAGAACGCTATCATTTAAAGAGAAACCATTTTGAAGATCTTTGAATTAAACCGATGTTAGACGCCATCTTCCAAGAGCTCTAGCTCTCTTAGGAAGTATGTTGGTATTAAGGTAATTTACGTTAAATCGACATAAAATCAGCTCTAGAATCTGCAATTTTCTTTTGTAAAAAGAGTTTGTGTACACATAGTTCTATATCTAGATATTGAAAATATGTATCTCTTTCAAGGCTGGGTCTTGGTAGGTTTAAAGAATTCAACACTTTCATTCTTTCATTATCGTGTAAAGAAGAATACAAGGCTTTAATTTAATTTTAACAATTATTTCTGCCTACGGTTAAACATAAAGTAGAAACAATCAATTGTAATACAGTAACAACATTTTAATGGCACCTAGGCGCCAAGTATTTACAGTTAAAAGTTCTATCAGTAATTCGTGACCCCTAATCTAATCATCATTAGAAAGCTTTTGTTTTGTGGTAATTAGGGCAAGTTAACAAATATAAGTTCTTAAAATTCTTATTATAGTTTAACCGTTTATTTAAGAGAAGGTTGTACCAGATGGTAGATGTTGATTGATGCTTTTACCCTGTGGAAACACATCCATCATCTTTTCTCTCAAAATTTTATATATTTAAGATTTGGGGGTCGGGTATTACGAAATCATGCATCTGATATTGATATATTAATCGTTACGGTTTTTTTTTTGTACACACTGTATGTATACAATATAAATGCGTACAGACCTCGCTGTATTAATTAATGACAGGATGTACTAGTATAAATTGATTGGAATAATTACTATAGTCTCGGAATACATATAGGTATGAAATGTTATAGTAATTAAAACTTGATAGCCATATTTATTTTTTAATGTTTAGTCTTACCGATGATATTTAAATTAGGTTAGTTTAGAAAATATGTCTAATTATCAACTGTAAACTTGTATGGTTAATTCTTTGAGCAAGTTTCCTTCAAGATTATCATATATTTGAAATAAGAAATGAAATAAATCACTTGCGCATTGCTTATACCCTATAAAAGTGTATGGTTAATGAAGATGAGTTTACGTTTTGTTCTTAGGTACATTAATGAATAGAGATTCTCTTATTAAATTTATCTCTAATTGAGCAGAGAAACACAAAAAAATTCCTAACAGATTTGATATACTTATACAAAATAATTCCTAATTGATCGAAATAATTGCGATTCTTCATACTTCATCAATGATGTTGATTATTATCTTATAAGTCTACATAAGGACTATGTTTGATGGTAATAAAAGCAATTATTTAAAAAGCACAATTAATCTTGCGTGCAGTGTAATTATTCGTTATACAGAAGTTGGTATGAGTAAAAAAAATATTGTGCTAACCCATTTACACGCTTTGTTTAAACGTTAATAAGAAACAACCATTGTAAATGACATAATGACATAAAAAAACAGGAAACCAAATTATAGGGCTTACAGTACAAGATATAGGAAGTCATAATAAAGAATATGATAGAATAACAAATATAAATGTAACATCACTGTATGAACAGTGGTAATACAGGGTGTGGCGCGAAGAGTTTTGATTAAAAGTAATGGCGGATACAGTTATGTTAAAAATCTGAAATTACGAAGCTGTAGGTTTTGGATGACGCTGAGTTCAAATATAATATTGTCCTGAATGTGGCACTTCCGGTTATACCGGAAGTAGACGTCAACTTTGTTATTTTACATGGAACCTAAAATTTTTTATTTTATTTTCGAATTCTACATGAAATTCTAGATAAAATTTGTGCACAATGTCCTATACCAAAAATGAAGTATTTTCGAGATATTTCGATTTTCTTAAAAATTTTGAAAAAATCCTAGTTCACATTGAATAACGATATCTCCTTAATAACGAAGCTAGTGACGTGAAATTGTAACCAATAAACAACAAGCGCTTGCCCGTTAACTCCATATATCCATCTCATTGATATTTCATACAGGGTGTTTTAAACTTAGCCGCCAACATGCACAATTTAAATCATTTATAAGTTACTTACTTTAAACAGAACAACCTGTATTTTATTACATTTTCCACTGTATTTTTTTAAGCAAATTCGTTTGGTATCAGTATTCCCATTACTTTTAATCAAAACTTCGCGCCACACCCTGTATACTATTATACCAAATAAGTAAATGAACTATGATAGGAACTAATAGACAGGCAGACAAATCTACAGAAATATAACCGGTTATAATTTTTCAGCACATAAGCTGTGTAATAATTCAGTACGACCTGTTAGTGGATAAATTGTTCTTAATTAAAATACTTAGCTTTCGGGTTTTTTAATGGTATATTTTTCTCTTCATATTTGTATAAATTTATACGTTTCGATTACAATTACAGTTATCGTCCTCGGTAAATGGTAATAGAGCTTATGTCATTGTACGCGGCGAAAAGGTTGGTTGCGCAGGGGTCTAAGTTGGCCGTCTTAAATCATTTAGGTTGAGCGTAATCTGATTACGATCTCGTTTTATAGAAGTACAGATGCGTAGGTACTGCTTTTCAGCATTTCAATTTATACATGGTTTGATCACCGTGACTAACGCTTTTTACAGCTGCAATTCCGTACGAAATAGATGTAGGTATTGTAATTAATTATTAATATTAATATGATAGGTAATAATTACCGTCAGTTTTGTTTTAATTACTTTCAGTTACTGTTGAGATTTCTGACAGTGATCTTTGACTGGTTATAGTGTAACTGTGAATATTTTAAAGTATAACTGTGAAAATGTGAAAAGCAGGTGGAGGAAAGGCGGTGCACTGGCAAGCACGCGAAGTAGTTACAATAATTTTAAATATCTTGCAACACTATGCCAAAATGAATTGAAACAAGAAATGAAGCAACGTGTTCGTGATTGTTCTGAGTATAGGTATGAACGGTTTGAACGAATTATGAAAGAAGCACAAGTAAAGGCTGCGGAAAATAAATGAAATTCAGTATTCATTTCTCTAAAAACGGCGTGATTTAAAAAGTATCAGTTTTTGAAATAAGCCACATACGGAATGTTGGCTACAATTTTCATAATACTGAAAGCTGTCGACCTACAATTGATAATCTCCCACAAAAATTGGACTACAGTGGAAAAGACGCAGAACAACAGAAAAATTCCTGTAGAAAAGAATGATATACGAGCATTGTGGGTAAATTATTTACAAAAGTTGAAAAATTTTAGAGATGAGGGAAGACCAATCATGTACTAGGATGAAACTTAGGTTCACGCTGCACATACAACTTCCAAGCGTTGAAGTGATGGAATATCGTCCGAATTTTGACACACCATGTATACGTAGTATTTTGATAACGGATATAATGTATTTTGGATGTAAGCTTAAGCGCAATACACCTGCGCAACATGCGCAATAAACTTCTGCGCAACCATAAAAAGTTTTATATATATATATACATATATATATATATATATATATATATATATATATATATATATATATATATATATATATATATATTGATTACTCAGTGGCTCAGCGGTAACGGTGTCAGACTAGTAAGTGAAAGGTACCAAGCTCGAATCTGAGAGTAGTCAAGTGCTTGGGGAAAAAATTACATATAACATATGAATTCGACTCAAGTGCGAAAACAGTCCTTCTCAGGACTAAGCCTGTTGACGGAACGTCGCGCTCAAAAAGCATAAACTGTGTTGGTTGTTTAATATGGTAGAATCTAATACTAAAACATTTAGATTTAGTTCCAGTCCATTCATTGAACACCAAGAGCATAATGCATTTATATCGATTTGGAGGTCAACACAATGCTGTTCTGATTTTATTACTTTTTTAAAAATTGGATGTTTTTTGTTTTTTTATCAGATAGCTGTTACTCAAATTTGCCTGTTTCTAGAACAAGGACACTTCTTTTAATATCGTAAAGGACTCTTGATTATTTATTGCACTAGTGCAATAGATAGACTATCGCAGAGCATGAGAGAAAACCACGATCGTGGTGACCATAGAAAATTTAACGAATCATTTCTGGGAATTCTAGTAGTTTCGCCGAGAATCCAAACTAAACAATTCTATTGATGGTTAGCAAGCCCGGGTTTAAAGTCTGTGCCTCCTTTAGGGACTATTGTTAGGCCCTCCTGACTTGTGACTATAATTAAGTTTCATATTATAACTGAAGATAAAGACAGAAACTATGTCCTTCGTTAGGCGTAATATCAATGTGACAATGTTGACAAGGTAACTAGAAAATTAAAATTAAATCACCCAGGTATCGGACAGTTCATATCCATTATCAGCGAATTAATGCAAGATTTAAATTGGCTCTCTGTTAAAAACTGTTGGACATTTTGTACATAGAATTGTTAAAACGAATAGTCCTGTATATTAACGCCGCATATTAATTGGTAGAAATGAAATTCACGCTAAAAATATTAGATATGTAAATAATTTGGCCATGCCTGCACATCGCACAACATTGTTTGAATGTGGATTTACCTACAATGCGACAAAAATGTATAACGCCCTTGATAACTTTAAGCTAAACTTCGCCTCATGTATGTCCTTTATATTATCTGTTATAGTAACAATTGACTGCTTTATAATTTTATGTTACTTTTTTTTTTCTTTTATAATGCTTATATATTTCAATAAAGACGATTATTATTATTATTATATTATCTTTGTTCAAGTTGTTAGTATGTTTCAGAATGTCAATAGCTTCTCAAATATTCCTTGTACACCATTTCCTATCGTTAGCCAGATTTCTTGTGCCTTCGAGTTTTATATTGTGCAGAGTGTTTATGGCATGTTCAGCAATTGTTGATTTTGTAGGATGAAATAAGCGTAAGTGTCATTAGTGTTCTGTTAACCTGGTGTTAATGTGTCTTCCAGTTTCCAGACTTTATCACAACAGCATAGTACTTAATAAACACCATATGTATGTAATGGTGTTTGGTCTTTGGCAGAAACCAGAAGATTTCGAATCTTAATACTACATTTGTAATCTACTTTTATATTATGCTTTTGTAATATTTTACCAATTTTATTCGTTGCGTTGTTTGTCTTGGTTGAAATGACTTTTCAATTTGTTGTTTGTGTAGTCATTATTTATGAAGACCTTTTCAAGATGATTTAATTTATGTTGTAGTTTTTCTGGATGGCACGGTTGTACAAAGTTCGTATCGTACTAAACTTTTGTGCTGGATGATGGTATGATGATGAAGCGTTAATATAATGATCTGTATGAGTTGGCTTACGATATACGGAATATGTTAGGCTTCCATCTGGTTTTATTTCAATTAGAACTTCAAGGAATGGAAGACAACCACCTTTTTCTATTGTAAATTTAATGTTTGTATGTTGATTTTTTAAATGGTTGCCGAAAACTATTAATTCTTCTTCCCCAAAAGGCCAGATAGCAAAAATATCATCAACGTTGATAATGCCACCCTTAAATAAGAAGAATGATGTAGTTAGACAATGTTTAAATAATTTGATCTCGTGGTTGAAATGTCGTTCCAAAAATTTTAAGGTGTCATTTATTGGTACTTTTGTGAACAAGGATTCCACGTCAAAACTAATTAAATAGTCTGGGGTTAATGTTAGTTTGCCAACCAATTGAATAAAATGTTCTGAATTCTTTATAAAGGAAGTTGCTGAAACCAATAAAAGGTTGAAGTAGAGTATTTAGGTATTTAGATGAGTAGGTTGTTGAATTTATGGAGTTTACAATTGGTCGAAGTGGAGCAATCCATAAAATCTTAGTATTGCAGGAACTCGAACTCGATTCGAGTAACACGGAGCCGAACAAATCAGTTGGAGAAGGAGAAAACTTGAAAATGGCAAATGAGACTTTGCCGAAACGTCGTTTTTGTACTGACAGGAGTCAGAAACATCACCAGCAGACGCGAGACAACGCTCGGATAAACCACAGTGTTTGATACTACACTCGCGGAAACCTAAAATCAACCATATATATATATATATATATATATATATATATATATATATATAAAGGGTATTTCATACATTAATACATTATATATTATTATTAGTTCGTCGATATACCATATTGAAATGCAATCTCTGTATAACACTAAAGTACATATCATAAACTATGTTCCATATTTCTATTTTATCATACACATTTTTTTGTTTCATACTATCTGCTACCATATTTCTTATTCCATACTTTCGTTATCCATACTTTCATTTTCTGTGCATTCGAATTCAATAGCCATACTTCATTTGTCGTTTTCCCTTTTTTTATTCCATATTTTTAGTTTTCGATTTTTGTTCAGTTTCCCCTTTTCTTTTTTTTTAATGTTTCTTTCTTCCATTACGATTTCCATGTAAATGCTTCCATATTCAATCCTTTCAATATGCCTTCCTTCTATAATATGGTCATATAACTTGGTGCTAAATCTCGATATATGCGGACCAATCACGCGTTTCCTTGTTTGACAACTTCGTAGTTAGGTATAAAAATCTAAAATTTACGGTATAATAGAAAAAAAAACATAAACAAAACTACTGTACCCTAACAGAAATAGATTCAATACACAAAACTACAGTAACCTAACAAAAGTAGATTAGATAACCAAAACTACTGTAACCTAACAGAAAAAAAATTGCACGAGCCGGGATCGAATCTGCCTCAACCGCGTGTCAGGCGAGCAACCATACTATTCCATTTTGACGTTGAAACTGTTATTTAAACCATTTAAAAACTGTACATTCAAAGCTATTTTCTATTGGTTCGCATATATCGAGAATTAGCCGCAAGTGTCATATATGTGTTCCCAAGGGATATTTACAAGGTTATATTGTAATGTATTACGCTTATAGTTTCTAAACGTTTAAGAGAGTTAGCTAAATTTAAGGAACAAATGTATGGGCAGTACAGCAGTGCTGGATTCGGATATTAAAATAACGTCTAATAATAATATAGCTGACACGGAAGTTGTAAGTGTGGGAGAACCAATTATTTGTTTTAACCTAAGAAACTGTAGCATTTGATTAATAAGATTAATAGGGTTAATGTTGATATTTAACAGATTTATGTTAGTTACATAGCCAGACTGTGATCATAGATTCGTAAAACAGAGGGTAAGGTGTCGTCAAGCCCATACAGGAAGCTTTGAGTGTTTTCCAGGAGACCTACATTCCACGCCAAGAGCAATTCTATGTTTAACAACATTGAAAGTAAACCATATTATAGTTGTTCTTTCTGTGTGCATTAGAAACAGGATTAAGAATTTTAAAGGCAAAACGGTTACGAATATAAAGAGCTACACCTCTGCCACCAATGGTATCTATTTCAACCATATAACATCATCTCTTTATTCGGAGGTCGCCAGGTTTCTGTAACTGCCACAATATCAAATAGATAATTAAAAATTAAGTTTCCAATTTAATATATATTTCGTATTTATATGTGCTAAGGTTAACATATAAGTAGTATAGCTACGCTATTTCTGCCTCACATACGAAATTTACATGTGTGAGAGGCACAGATAGACTGGGAATTACAATAAGTGTGTGAAATGGTGGGAGAGAAAATGTGCCAAAGTGATGTGGTGTGACCTGTTCAAGGTTAAAAGTTATTGACCTCTAGAGGTATCATGTTACAATTATTAGAAATCTAAATATAGAACTCGTTCCTGAAAGTGCGAAGGTGTCTTATACCAAAGTTTATTGACTTTTCTAATCTGGAAGGTGGAGGACTTATAAAAATCTAAAAAAAAAGCTTATTAATCCTTCAGGGAAGGTCATTTATTTACGGCAAAGTTCATTGCCGTTTCAGGGTTACTAACCTAGCAAATCGAAAGTCAATCAATTCTTAAGAATCTAAAAATAGAACAAAGGGCACTAAACCTGGGACGGGAAGTGAGGGTTTTTTACTTGGGGGCCAATGGTATTTTCAACAGAAAGCTATCTTCTTCTAAAAATTAATAATCCACCGGATTATTGGCCTTGAAAAACTGCTCAGCAAAATATTGAAAACACGTGCAAATGAATTCTAGGAAATAGAATCTGTAAGGTAAACACCAATGAGTTAACTTTTAAAAATCAAATTGTAACTGGTGAGGGAAGGGAAGAGTGGAGTTCCTTAACCATTTAAACAATCAACATACAAACATTAAATGTACAATAGAAAAAGAAAAAGATGACTGTCTTCCATTTCTTGATGTTCTAATTGAAATAAAACTACATGGAAGCCCAACACATTCCGTATATCATAACACAACTCATACAGATCATTATATGAATGCTTCATCACACCATCATCCAGCACAAAAGTTTAGTACGACACGAATTTTGTACAACCGTGCTACAAAGATTTGTTATCTAGATAAACTACAACCTGAATTTAATCATCTTCATAAATAATGGCTTCAACAAATAACAAATTAAAATATCATTTCAGCCAGACAAACGACGCCTACGGATGATAAGTCTACAACTTCAAATAGTTTGTCATTTTAACTTTCCTTGCAATTGCAATGAATAAAATTGACAAAATATTACAAAAGCATAATATAAATGTAGCTTACAAAAGCAGTATTAAATTTCGAATTCTTCTGGATTCTGCCAAAGACCAAATATTATTACATACAGGTAGTGTTTACGAAGTACCATGCTCTTGTGGTTAAGTTTACATTGGTGAAACTGCAAGAAGCATTAACACCAGGTTAACACAAAAGATACTTACGCTTACTGCATTCTACTAAATCAGCAATTGCTGAACATGCCTTAAGAACTCTGCACAATATAAAATTTGAAGACAAGATAATTCTGGATAACTATAGGAAAATATGAACTGTCCCATACCTGGGTGTCTATTTTCAGGAACTGAAAGTTATACAGTCTACAACAGTGATTTAATTTTAATTTTCAAGTTACCTTATCAATTTTTGTCACTGTGATGTTACCTTGTCAATATTTGCCACTTTGATATTACGACTGACGAAGGACAGAGTTTGTGTCTGAAACCTTGAAATAAATAAATAATTTCACACCATTTTTCCCAAAGAGAGGGTTATTCAACATGGTGAAAGCTTCAATTCTTATACCAAATGTATTGTTTTAATATGGCCACATTATTATTTTTACTTTATTAGTATAATAGACTAGATATAGTAATGTTAAT
This sequence comes from Vesta saturnalis, assembly GCA_036346205.1. Classification (NCBI taxonomy): domain Eukaryota; kingdom Metazoa; phylum Arthropoda; class Insecta; order Coleoptera; family Lampyridae; genus Vesta; species Vesta saturnalis. Next base: position 987,612 of record JARFJB010001320.1, read on the forward strand.
TAAATATACAATTATTACGTATTTGCAAAAGAAGAAAACTTGTAGTTAGTTGGAGATTGATTTTAAATCGGGCTTCTCTTTGCTTTCACTAATGAAAAGTTAATTTTCTCTCCATTTAAAATTTCGGCTTCAACATCTAGAATTAATTTTGAGTTCAGTTTTTCTTCCGTTACACATGATTTTATCCCTTTTAAACAGAAAACGAATGCTCAGTTGAACAGTTAAAAATGTCGACTGTTTTCTTTTGGAATGTATTTCATCAGTGGAGTGTAATTAATATCCTGATCACAGTGTAAATAGGTTGATTAGAAGAAGATGTAGGGAACATGGAAAACTTCTATTTTTCTAAATTTTCAATTTTTTTTTAATTGTAAAAGTGAAATTTTTACCTGATTTTTTTTAAATAATAAACCTAGTAAACATTTTTATGCAACTCTTTTTTTATAAATATTTATTAGCTTTCTGTAAGTTCCACTCTGTTATTAAAAATAATTCAATTAAAAACATTATAAAATTATTTATTATAATGTACGTATGTAATTAAACTACATGGAAGAGATAGTTATATAATATCTATTGTTATTTTTGTTGACATGTATAATTTTTTGAATATTTTCAATTATATTATACTAACTAGGGCATGAAATGGTCACGTTCGGATGATAATTAGGTTGTTCTTGTTGTAAGTAGTTGTATACATAATAAGGTAAACACACGTTTTAGTAGAAAAATTACCTGGTCTCAATACTCTTATATTTTTGCTATTTTTAACGGCCTTGTATAAATAATAGGCAATTAACTGAACAATGGAAGTTAACTTTATATGTATGTGATACATGGGTCTCTCATGAAACCATATACATATGTTATAAATAAATTAGATTTTTTAATCTGGCATAATGGACACAAGAGGTGATTATTTAATAGTAAATATTTAGTACATCTTGATTTCTTTAAATACTTTCTACAATCTACAAATGAAATATGAATACGAGATGATTTTTTTATTTGTTACCCATCCAAGTTGCTTCAGTTAGACTGCTCGCTTTGCCCACGTTAAGAATGTCATCCTTATATTGCGTTTATGAATACGTTTGGCCATTTCTTTCATTTTCATGTAAACATGTCCAAAGTTTAAAAGACTTTACACAATATTGCTTTATCTTCTTGGTAGAATAGTTTTTCTTTTATTAATCGGGAAAACGCCAACTGCAATAGTTGTTAACTCTATACATTTACATACCATTCGGGAATCGAACCGATAGACGATTGGCTTATGCTATTTTTGTTTGTCTAATCATCTACATTATAATGTAATACTGAAGGATAGAATAGTTTACGTAAAATAATTATTTTATACCACTTAAGCGTGTTTTAATTCGAGTGTCGCCTTATTCCTATAGTGTCGAAGCTTCGTTCCCTAGAAAACTGTTTATGATGTTCAAGAGTAATGTTTATTTAAACGGGATTTTATAAACATTCACAGTATTCGTGAAAATTTTTTGAATACTTCGGAGTTATAAGTTTTAGTCTTGTTTTGACAGCCTAACAATAAATAAATAAATTCCTCAGTTGTTCACAATACTGATAGAACCTTGTGGTGTTTTAAGTCAGCTAAATGGAATGATTTACGGGATTGCTTTACAATCTTTCCATGACATGAATATTGTATTAACCCCCCCTATTGTGTGCGGGTCAATATGACCCAATCGCGTTCTTTGTTAATTTATTTAAATATTTCGTTGCCACTGCATGACTTTTATTTAGTTACTCTAATAACGATCTACCTAGATTGATATTAGAAAATTATAATTAGTTTTTTTTAATTCATTTGTTTCGCTTACTGTGTTTGGGTCTATATGACTCGGTGATTTGTGTGGTTCAGATTAGCAGAACGAGAAGCAGATTATTATCACAGACGAATGCATTTTATTAGTTTTGTTTTGTTTTCATAAATATAAATAACTTAGATAATATTGCCACATTATTGCGCATATTGCATGCGTTATTTACGTACCGGTAAACAAGTTTATTCCTGTTGAGACTTGTCTATGGCTCCACGTATAAATGCAGCCAGTGAGCATCTGTGTGTTAGTTTCGTAGTAAATATCAAACTTGATGCTATACATAAGAAATACCTAACATTATTGAAATAGTATTGAAAATGTGTAGCGAGAGAGTGCTTACGGATAGTGAACTTGAGAAACTTTTGTGTTTCTGATAGTGATTCTAATGCTTCTGAGATGAAGACCATTTGTCCGAAACCGAGATATATAATAGATAATCGGATGATGAAGTGGAACCGAGCTGGTAGCGTAGTGGTGACACGACCTGCTTAGCATTCGGGAGGTAATGGGTTCGATTCCCGTTACCGTGTACCTTGTACGAGGTTTTTTCAGGGGGTTTTCCTCATACACACGTAGCGGCATGGTCACTACGTACATGCACACCATGTGCGGCTGCTTAGGCGAATGCTGGGGTAGTATTTTCCCCCTCAGAACCTTAACTCCGTTCCTTCCGATCCTATCCTGATCACACCCATCCTTAATCCCACCATACATATATACGTAATGTATGTATGTATGCTGGGAATCGATGATTGTGGCTGAAGGAGCTCGGAAAGTCCGAGCAGCCCGCCCTCTCCCTTGGGGAGGGAATGAAATACGTGGCCTTTTCATTTTTTTCCCGATGAAGTGGAAGCTACGATTTCAGATGAAGCTGATATGGATAATCACGTAACTTCAAGTGATGGCAATATAGTATGGAATGAAAAGACACATCAATCGGGGAGGTTATCAGCAGCAAATATTATTTCGTTGATTCCTGGGCCAAAAGGTATGCTACGTCGCGAATAATTGATATAAAATCCGCGTACTTCTTATATTTCACACCCAAAATTGTAAACCTAATTTTGAAAATGTCAAATTTAGAAGGCAAAAGACTTTGTGGCGACACGTTTCAAGAACTAACATTAGTTGAACTAGAAGCATATTTTGGACTACTGTTTCTAGCTGGAGTGTATAAATCTCATGGAAGCAACAGCCAGTCTGTGGGATGGAAATGTAGATCGTCCAATATTCAGGGCAACGATTTCATGTAATTCCACGAATAATTAGCTTTGACGATAAAGAACTCGATTACAACGACGCCAAACTGATAAATTAGCTCCCATACGGGACTTGTGGGATGAATGGGTTGCAATTCTACTAAGCTCTATAATGTTCACGAAAATGTAACAGTAGATGAGCAACTGGTATCTTTTAGAAGCCGTTGTCCTTTTAGACAGTACATCGCAAATAAACCTGCTAAATACGGAGTCAAGATTTGGACTTTATGCGATTCTGTAACTGCTTATGTATATAACATGCAAGCTTACCTCGGCAAAAAAGAAGGTGAACCTCCCGAGAGAGGTCAAGGTAAAAGAGTTGTCCTAGATCTTACTTATGGTCTAAATGGTCACAACGTAACGTGTGATGCTTGGCACCATTCGCAAAAATAAGTTTGAATTACCAGCCGCATTGGTCTGCAACAAGAACACGTCGATAGTTTCCTATATTCCGAAACAGAATAAAAATGTTACTCTCATGAGCACCATGCACCACGATAACGGAGTGTGTAACCAAGATCATAAAAAGCCGTTTATGATTTAATAATTTAATAATAACATACGCATGCAAAGGATGGCCAATGACTATCTTTTACAATATTATGGACGTTTCAGCTTACAACACTTATGTTCTGTGGTGCGAAATAACTCCAACCTGGAATGCTGGAAAACTTTCAAAAAGGCGACTATTTCTTGAAAAACTGGGCAATTCCTTGATCACTCCATTATTGCAAGAAAGAAAACGTCTCCCTCGAAGTATTCCTGCAGCTGAAATGGTTATAAAGTCACGTTCTTCAACCAGTAATGCCGAAGTAAGGGAACAATCAACCACAACCAAGCGTAAAAGATGTAATTTTTGTCCCTCTTCAAATGATAATAAAACTAATATGGTATGTTGTCAAGACTGTAACAAATAAATGTATATACCTAACTACTACGTTTTTCAGATGTTCTTTACATAACATTTATAATATGTAATAAAAATAAAATAACGTAATAAAATGTAATAAATAATAAATACTACATCTTATTTCTTATTATTATTTACTGTTATATCAATTTAACGACGGTATCCAGCTATTGTTTTAATAAATGCTTCCTCGATCTCTATGTCTTCTCGGGAATTTCCTTCACCATGGAAGATGATCCCTCTATCTACCGACCTGTATTACTTCCAACGAAAACTTGATATCCCTGAATGTTGCAAAATACGGAATTTTCGGAAAATTCTCAAAATACGTCAAAACAGTTTTTGAAGAGGATGAATTTTTATATAAAAACCAACTCCAAAACTTTAACCTTATGCGCATCACAGCAACCCTCTCGAGAAGGTCAAGTGGCACTAGGGATCATGAAACATCAAATTAAAGGTATTCTTGTTGGAATAAAAATGCTGATGTTAAACAAAATCACGTTTTATTTAATAAGTTGCCCAAAATGCTCCCCATCGACTTGCAAACAATAATAAAGTCTATCGCGAAATACTCTTCTGATATTAGTGAAAACCTGATGTGCATTCCTCAATTATTCTGTAGCGCAATTTTTCTGATGTCTGAGGCTACGCAACGTACACTTGCAATTTCAAATGGCCCCACAGGAAAAAGTCTAAAGGAGTTAGATCAGGTGACCTGGGTGGTCATTCGACGGGACCGCGCTACCAATCCAACGTCCTGGAAAAGCTTCATTCAAAAATTGCCGCACAGCAACAGCATACGGAATCGGTGTACCATCGCGTTGAAAAGTTAATTCGTTTTCTATTGAATTATCATCATTTTCGAAAATTTCTGTTATCATAGGACTAATAGTCTCTTTCAACAATTCTAAATAAATGTTCTCATTGAGATTTTCGTGCAAAAATACAGCTCCAACTAGACGATTGCCTAGAATTCCGGCCCAGACATTCTATTTTGAGCAATCTGTGTATACAATTCTCTGATTAAATGAGGATTAGTATCACTCCAGTACTGAAAATTGTGTCTATTTACTGTATCGATCAGCATAAATGCACATTCGTCAGAAAAACAAGTGTGGTAAAGGAGATTTTGATTCTGATGAGGTGTGAAATGCTCATAAAATTGAATTCAACGATCAAAATCATCTTCACTTAACTTCTGCACCAGCGTTATCTTAAATGGATCAAACTTGTGTTTTTTTCAAAATTCGCTGCACACTGGAAGCAGATACACATTCTGAACAGGACAGTTCATTTGGCGTTTTTTGTTTAAAACTGAACCCGTTGCAACAAACATATCCATCAGTTGCTTTGCATATTGGTGACTGACATTTCTTTCCGGATGGGCTGCATTGAATGCACGATTATGATTTCGATACCACAATGCAACGATTTCTACTCTTTCGTCGATAGAATACACCATTCTGAGAACACTTTCAGGCACTCTTTGTGAAGAAACTACTAACAATTTGGTGGTCACAATTGAAAAACGGCAGTGACTGTATTTTGCTTAAAAAAGAAATAAAACTGCCTTAAAATAAGAAGTGCTATTATACGCAGGACAATAATACCTTTAATTTGATGTGTCTCATGACCCCTGGTGTCATTTGACATTTTTGAGAGGGTTGCTGTGACGCGCATAACATGGCGTTTTGGGCTTGGTTTTTATGTAAAAATTCGTCCCCACTAAAACTGTTTTGATGTATTGTGGGAATTTTTGGAAAATTCCGTATTTTTCAAGATTTAGTGGGGTGGGTCAAGTTTTCGTTGGAAGACCCTGTATATATCTTAATTACAACGCTGATAATGAATATGAAATATTTGATATAATTAATGAAAAATAAAGATTTCCAGTTAAACACTCGGCCTATTATACATACTGTATATTACGTAATAAAAACAGTTTAAATATAGTATCTTGATTTACATTATTGTAAAAATTGCTAAAATATTTAAAACATTTCGCCTAACTTTCAGGGCCGTGCGTACTCGGGGGTGCAAGTGGCGCAAAAAAACAGGGCGCCAACTTTTAAGAGCGCTTAATTTTTAATATAATAAACCATATACATATTTAGTTGTGCCCCGCCTCTGTATGTAAAAAGAACATTTCATCTAGTTACGTCTTCTTTGGTATTATCTGTTACAAACAAAAAACTGTTTAGCGAAAGCAATATACAAATATTGCTTTATTATTTGGAGCCGCTGCCGCCCGTTTATCGGCATCACCATTTATTATTTATTTGTAAAACGAAAATGAATTATTGCTTTTGATGCCGCCGTAGTCTCAAATGTTCGGCACTTAAGTAGTTATGACAACAATGATTTTTTTCAAATATGTGTGTATTTGATTTAGTTTCTTCCTGTCTTGTCAGCATTAGTAGATGGATTGAGTTTACAGGTTGTATTACATTATTGCAACTTATTTACGTACTTATTTGCGTAGTGTGTTATGTTAGTGTTTGATTAATTTCTTATTCAAATAAAAACGGTGATCTGTGTTGTGAAGCAAAGGTAAGATAAGTAAAATAGCAACTTATTGTTGTTAAAAACAAATTATTATAATATTTAGATGTCTGAAAAGAAGGAGAAAGGAAAAAAAGTTGTCTGGCTTTTAATACAGACAAGAACGTCTTCAAAAGCAGTGTCAGATTCTTTACCGATCTCACAAGTCACTGACGAGTGTAGAAAGTAATGGTGATAACTCTGATGACAGTCAAGTAGAAACCGGGCACCTTGGCCGCCATTTTGTTGTTTGTGGCGCCGTTTGACCCTGGAAATTCTCAAGGCGCCCGCGTCTCTGACCTCGGGTTTGAGCTTGGGAATTTCCGGTGACATAATTTGACCTTGAGACTGCCCTTGGAGTTGACCTTGGGCTAGTCAAGGCCAGAACCAAATCTGTTCAGCGGGAAATTTGCATTTGGGGGCCTAATGCTAACTTGTAAAAGGTATAGGAACTTGTGGTAGAGTCTGCGCCCCCTTGTCGTGGACCCCTTAACGGTAAATAGTACTCTAATAAGGGGCCCCTAATGCTAACTTGTAAGGCAGGGCCTTCGACCCCTTTGCTGTGGCCCCCCATGGCTGGAAATAGTATTTTAATAAGGCAGTCCTGATGCTAACTTATAAGACAGGTATAAGAACTTGTGTTAGGGCATGTGCCCTCTTGTCGTGGCCCCCTTGGCTGAAAATAGTATTCTAATAAGGGGGCTCTAATGTTAACTTGTAAGGCAGGTACAGGAACTTGTGTTAGGGTCTGCGCGCTCCTGTCGTGGCCCCCTTGTTGCGAAATTTGAAATTGTGGCGCAATCTAGTGGTGGTGTATGGACTAATGAATGTTTTCTGTAATAGAGGTGGCTCCACCTAGCGGTATGTTTTTGAGCGAAATTTGCATTTGTTTGTAGCGCCATCTAGTTGTGTATGAACTAATGAATGTTTTCTGTAATAGGGGTAGCTCCACCTAGTGGTATATTTTAAAAGTACATACATAGATCCCTGTAATCGTTATAGCGGGAAATTTGAAATAAGGGGCCCTAACACTATCCAACAAGACAGCGTTAGGTCTCCAAAAGCTACCCTATGGTTATACTTACTTACATTGCAGGGTCCACATTTCTTCCAATTGGTATAACGGAAATAAAAAGATAAAAAGGTTTTAATGGCTTATTATATACGAGTCAATAACTACAAATTTTAAATCCACAAATACGTACCCGCATAATGTTATTAATTAAAAACACCCACACCTCTGTCTAATTAACTAACTAAACAAATGACTTGAGATCGAGTCTATAGAATAACACCTGACGCTATTGCAGAGTTGGTTTATGACGTCATCATATAAGGATAATAATAATAATATATTAAAATCTTTAATAATATTTCTTTGTGAATATCAAGTAAAATATATATATATATATATATATATATATATATATATATATATATTAATAATAATACGCATACCTTCAAATGTGTTTTCTTTCGGCTGTTCTAATATTAACTATGTGTTGGAGAACTGTGTATTGAAATATTTATACAGCGTATACACACTTACAAACTACTTAAGACCACATTAGTATTCCCGAAAAGATATATATCAAACTTTATATATGTCACGATTATTACATGGTTTATTCAACTGTTAGATTTATAGGATATTTAAAAAATTGAATGTACGATTTCGCAACTGCACGTAAACGATAATAAATTCTGCACATGTCTTACGTATCTGGGCTTTAGCCATCGCAAGCTAGATTAGTTAGAGATGCAATACAATTGCGTAAGTTATAATTAAATCACTAACCTAGAATAATTGTCTATCAAACTTAAATGTACAAAATAACAGAAAAACCTAATTATCTCTGTAAGCTTTATACGCTGTTTTCCACATGGCACATTGTGGTTTTAAGACATTCCTGTACATAAAATCTCTTTTCCAATCATTCCAAGCAGTTTGTTAGTGTATAACTATAGATTTCGTTAGCGTGACTTACATATATGAATTTATAAAACGGTTTTATTTATTTATTTACAACAACTTGCTTTAAATGAATTTTCCTTGATCGTGTAAAAGTCAGCCTTCAACTACAGTATTTTATATTGTGTATACAAACAAAACAATTTCGCCTTGAGATTATAAAGTCAACACTCAGCAGTACACATACAAAAATTACTTTAAAAATAAAAGGTAAGTAAATAGTTAAGTATTATCATACGTATACATCAACATTTATAATTATTATTATTGTTATGGTTAACACACGTGCCTTTAAATCTTCTTCCGCTCTCTCAGAAGCTGTACCGAATTTATCTTTGTGAGTTTATCTTTATCCAATTTCGAGTCAGTAGTACGTTTCTAATGCGCAAACAGGATCTTTAATATTGTGATGTATACAGCGAATGCAGATTTTATAATCAAGTTAACTATGCTGGATCTTATTAGAATACTATTTTTTTAATTTTCAAGTTTACACCGTTAAGTTGTCATACTATCACATAAGACCGAAACAAGGAGTGTACACTATGCATAAACCTGTAGTGAGAAATTTACTCAAAACAGGTACATTGTGTGTGAGTAATATTTTTGAGCTATGGCAGGCAGTCGGATCTTTGCGATATGAGAAATATAAGTAAATATAATGACGAGTATAATAATGTACAGATGGTTATCGGTGTATATTAGGAAGATGGCGCTTTGAAGTTGAAAAAGATGCGAAAAGATACCTCATATAGGTAAAATTTTGCGATACGGTGCTTTAAAGAAGACAGTTTCCACGATCACTCTCTACTGATCCGTCTTCTGAGTCCTCATACTATCACTTAAGACAGGTATAGGAACTTGTGTTAGGTCTTCGCTCCTTTCCTCTATGACGATCCTCTATGACGTCACGGAGAATATTGGTACCTGTCCTTTTCAACCACGCAAACACGAAAACACGCTAACGCGAAAACATACAAACACGCAAACACATAAACCGGAAAATACGCTAACACGAAACACACAAATGCGAAAACACGCAAACAAGAAAACATGCAAACCCGAAAACACAGAAACGAGTGAATATTTTCTGTAACAGAAGTTGATCGTGCTCGTCTCTCGTCTCTTTCGTCTCTCCTCTACCTCGTCTCTTCTTTGTCTGATCCCACATTTTAGGTTAAGTCAATACTGTACAATATTAGGTTAGATTAATAAACGCACGGTTTAGGTTAGATCAATGCTCGTTAACCCAAGGTCAACTAATGCCAAGCCCAGAGGTCAAACTCAAGACCAAAATACGTCATCTGAAATTTAGGTGAAACCGAGGTCAGCTGCGTGGGCGGCGTTGAATTTAAGGTCAAATGACGTCACAAAAAACAAAATGACGGCCAAGGTTTTCTACTCAGTCATAAGCCCGCTATTAACACAAAAACACAAAATATTGATTATGAAATGGCAAAGGATTTTGAAACAGAAGTGATAGAAAAAAGTTTTAGAGAGTGATGTAGAACAAACGAGGATGTTGAAATGGCCACACGTAATTAATTACAATTTAAAAATATTACTTGTTAAAATGATCCATGTAGAATCAAAAACATAAATTTTCCAATTGGAAGAAGTTTCTCAGAGCAGTATTACGTTAAAAACTTACATAACAGCGAATCTGTGAAACGAAATTGGCTGGTTAGTAAAATACAGCTTTTGTTATAACTGTAAGATGTTCTTATCAAACAGTAACATTGTATTAGTTAAGAGTGGGTTTAATGATTGGCATTTATCACGACATCTCATAATCCACGAAACAAGCTATTAATCCTAGAACCTTTTTCGTCCCTTCACGACCCATACTTTAAGTTTAGTCGTAAATGATGCTGCAAGTATCCTTTGAAATGATGTTTCAATACTATTCAAGAACTTTATAACTTTTTCTCGTCCAGTACTAAACGTTGGTCTGTTTTAAAAGAAAATATAGATAAATTAACAGTAAAATTTTTATCTGAAAGGTGGGAAAGTCGCATTAATGCTATCAAACCAAACCTACAACGTTAACATTGTCAGTAACACAAAAGAACCTTCAAATAAATTGAATCAAACGATAACAAAATTTCGAATAGATGACCACTTTAATTTGGTATTAATAGAGGCCTCTGAGCTAGCCCAATCCCTGGGCATTGAGGGAAACTTTCCTGCCGAAAGTCAAATTAGAAAACGAAAAAAGAAAGTTCGATTATGAAGCAGAAGACGAGATTATTAGTAGTCCTCAAATTAAACTCAAAACTAATTTTTTCTCGCAATGTTGGACGTTACAATGCTTTAACAGAACGTTTTGAACAACTCCAAGCCTACGTATTCATTTTAGTATCATACAAAATTTTAAAATTGGATTTAAAAAAGATGTGTGTCTAGTCAGAATGAAAGCTAACCAATGAAGGTAATAAAAGCGACGTAATACGCATCGCTCTGCACAGTGAAATAGAACTTGTGTTAAATTTTGTTAATATCTCAACAACTTATTTGCCTGAAACTGTTTTAGAATATATTTTAAGGAATAATCATGGTAGTACGTTTCCTAATATTACTATAGCCTTAAGAATACAGAGTGGAGCAAAAGTCTGGTGACACCCAATTATCTCGTAAATTGCTAGTCCAAATTGTACAAAATTTGGGATAAGCCTATTTTGGTATACGGAGATTCCAGATTTGCAATGTTGCCAAATTTCCCGTTTCTCTGATATTATTAGTCACTTTGGTTTTTAAATACATCACCCTGTAATGCAGTCATTATTGGAATCTCCTCTTCAATACGAGTTCAACCATATGTAACACTTATGATCTAGTCTAGAAGGCTTAAATACATAAAACAATGCAAAATATGTAGATTTGAAGAAATTTAAATGTTTAAATATAGAATGCTGTGATTTTGGCATTTGTTCTCCATTTACATTATTAAATAAAACTGACAGTAGTCTGATGTGTTTTGAAACGTTTTTCAAAGTAAATTGTTTCTCTAAAATGGTTGTTAATGAAAAAGAACGAATTATTATTCTAATGATGAGAGGGTACGGCGACAGAAAAAGATCTTATAGTGAAGTAGCCAACTTGTTCAACGATACTTTCCAAACCGTTCTCCTATCCATAAGGCGATGGTACAAAAACTGTAAAGCGCTTAGAGACTCTGATGGAGTAAAGATAGATACCGATCAGGTAGACAAAAACAGTTATAAATGACAACAAAACTGTAGATATAATGCAGAGTTTCGTTGAAGATCCACATACATCCTCACGCAGTGTTGCAGAATTACATCATTCTGCAGTCTTACGTGTATTACATAAGAATAAATTTCAACTATACAAAGTTCATTTATTGCAAGAATTAAGTGAAGTTGACTTCGACCGTAGATTAGAATTTACTGAGGTGATGATGGATAAAATTGAAAATGGAAATTTCGTTAACAACCTATTTTTTTCCGACGAAGCAACCATTACACTGTGTGGGAGTGTAAATCGACTTAATCTAAGGTACTGGCGTGACTATATCCACACTGGATGCGTGAAAACCTTACTCAAAGACCACAAAAATTAAATGTATGGTCAGGTATAGTGGGTACTCAGTTAATTGAAATTAGAAATGAAATTGTACCTACAGTGAGCCAATTTTAATCAGATATGGTTTCAGCAAGATGGAGCTCCAGCTCATTTTGGTGTAAATGTTCGCCATTATTTAGATGAGGTATTTCCCGGACGATGGATTGGTAGACGAGGTAGTATTGAATGGCCTTCACGTTCACCTGATTTCAATCCTAAAGATTATTTTTATTGGGGATACTTGAAAAATTCAGTCCACAAAACTAAACCAGAAAGCTTGCAGAGCTAAGGCAACGAATTATCGATGAATCTCGATTCATTTCTAGACAATCATGGAGAAATGTGGTAGACGCATTCTACCATCGATTAGGGTGCTGTCAACTTACAAGCACACTTGATTAAGTAATTTTTCAATGTAGTTGAAAATAGTTTGTATTAAAAAACTTATTGCGACAATTAGGCGTTGCCAGACTTCTGTTTTATGTATTTAAGACCTAGACTACATAAAATCATAAGTGTTACATATGGTTGAACTCGGTTGAACTCGTATTGAAGAGGAGATTCCAATAATGACTACATATACAGGGTATGTATTTAAAAAACAAAAGTAACTAATAATATCCGAGACATTGAAAATTTTTTTTCACTAATGGACTCCATATTTGAAACTCTAAATGGGGTTGTGATAATCAAAGGTATCCTTAGAAAACACTAAACCTTATTAATTTGTGATATTGTGCATTTTAGTATAAATATTTATATAAGTACTTTTTAAGGTCTGAAGATGACAATGTTTGTCGAAACTAGTCACCATTTGTAACGTATTGTTAAATAATTTCAAAGTTTGAACATTGCAAATATCAAATCTGGAATCTCCGTATCCCAAAATAGGCTTCTCCCAAATTTTGTACAATTTGGACTAACAATTTACGAGATAATTGGGCGATTGCAGACTTTTGGTCCACTCTGTATATGCAAACACTGCCTGTTACTGTGGCGAGTGGGCAACGTTCACTAGCCTGAATTTTATTGAAAACTATTTACGAACTACGATGGCACTCATGTTAGATGTACGACACGTAGTTATATTTCTATGCTTAGATCTAAATGTAGCTTTTTTATTTATTGTGGTAGGTAAAATTATGAAAAATATATTTATTTTGTTTTAGATACTGACTGTTTTAAGTAAATTAAAATATTCTTTTTTTGTAAAAAAAAAATGTTTTTGTTGCTCCTCAATGTTTACTCCATTAAAGCGGAAAATTTCGATTTGCACCAGGGCGCCGCCTTACCCAGACACGGCCGTGCTAACACGATTTAACCGGTTAGGTTGGCTTATTAATTATTTTGTCAGACGCCCCGTAACCGGGCGTGCAACGCGTGCAGCGCACGCGGGCGCCAGTCCAAAGGGGCGCCAAACTGAAGGTTTGGCAAAAAAAAAATTTTTTTAAATCCAGAAAAAAAAATATTAAAAAAATGTGCAGGGTGAATAAAAATAGAGAGAGAATTAAAAAATTCAAAATATTTAACTAGTCGCCTTTCGGTTCTCAACTGCTCGCTCGGGTTTTAGTTCTCGGAAACTTAGGTCGATTGACTTGCCGCTTTGAGGTCGGTGTGTTTCCAGTGACCGTTCTACTGTTGCTCGTATTCGCTTCGCTATGGTTGTCGTCGAAATGTGGAATAAAAATAAGTAAAGGCCTTTATTTGTCAAGTTTCAAGCAAATACTTAATGGCCACATTTAGTTTGTTAAGGATTTACAAGTATTAACTTTCGGATTAACGGGTAAAATCGTTCACTTGTTTTTATTCACCCGACCCAATGTAAGAAATATTTATTTTGGTGCTACGACATATCAAATTTTCATACAGTTTTAACTTAAGGTTTTATTAAACACTTACAGATGAAATTAATAATTTTATCAATATTTGTATATAATATACATAAATAATATTTTTAAGTTAAACTACTACTTTAAATAAAATCTGGTGCACTAAAAACGGGAAAATAATTATTAGGACACATTATAAGACTTTCTAAAGATTCTAACCTCTTTAAAATTAACAACTAATTTAAAATGTGGGATGTAGGTTAAAATATTTTTTAGCGAACTTGCGCCCCACGTTTTATTTTTAATTGTTAAATGTTCCAGAGGTCAGGATATCTCAGAAATATTTTTACCTATACTTTCTATTTTTGGTTCTTAGTTTTCACTTGACTAGAATTACCTCTACTCCACGACTGCAACATTAAATTCAGGATAAAAGACCTTTAAAACGAGGTATCACTTGATCTCCTTCTAATTTAAAATTTTAAGGGCAGCTCTCACCCTCGCTCAGGGATTGATACTGTGGGGTTAAACATAAAATATGATAATATAATATTTTCACGGAAACCTAAAATATGTGCGGAAAGTTTTGTAAGAATCGGTTGAGTAGAAGTAGTTCAAAAGCTATCGCAAGATTAAAACAAACAATAAACAACTATACAGGTCGAGCGATATTAAATAAAATCGTTTATTAACAATTAAACCCTTATTTTAATTTTTGTTAATATTTAACATTTTTTTGTAAATAAAGAATTGCATTTTTAAACCAAATCCGAATATTATGCAGTATTCGTAAATCGCTAAGCTTGTCTATAAACCTGAAAACTTGTCCAGACTTGTATTTTCCAGTTCGGACTCGAAAGGTTCACGGGTATAAATTAAAACAACGAAAGGCGTTAGCTAATCAGTTCTTGATATTCACACAAGAAAACGGAAGATAAATTATAAATTAGACGTGTTTTAAAGTGGTAGAAAGAAAATTTTCGATTCGATCAAGTGTTTTATATTTTTGTTATTGTGTTTGGTGTGGAAATTAAATTAAGGGTGAAATGGTAAGTATTATATTATATCATACAAAAATAATATAAATAATTGGACATATTCTAATAAAGTAATAAAATCCAAAATTAGTTTTTAAGGCATATCAAAGTTTATTTTAAAAATTTTGTCAATGTAAATAGTCACCCTTTATATTATTATACAATAGTTAGATTCTACGTAAAACTCGAGGATAATCTCTTAAGATTTAATGGCTTTGGGATATTTCAATTTTCATTATTTCAGATAATATAGCTTTTAACTATTAAAATTTAAATCAAATATTATACAAATTTTGTTATGCCAAGTCATAGCCTATAAAAATTCAAATTAAATAATAAATGTTTTGTTTATAGGAAAAAATGCAAATGTAATTTCTGAAACAAAAATTAAAATTTCTTAAAACCATTTAAAATGGGTATAGGATATTAAATATACAAAAATCTAGGTAATTAGACTTTTACGTGTTACCTTAATAGGTAATAATATACAGGGTGTTTCATTAAAATTACCGAAGTTGACATCTCTTTCCGGTATAGCCGGTAGTGCCAAAACTGTCAAAATATTTTATTCGTCTATCATCCAACGATCTCACCACGTTTCTTTTTTAAATGTTTTCTGAGCCTAGTACATCTTAATACATTTTATATTGATCTAGCATATTAGCTTATATCACCTTCACTTGCTTAATTATAGGAACCACAGAAGAGAAAACGGCCTTCTGGCGCAAAATTTCGGGAGCAAAAAAAAGTTAGAGCCCAAGAAAGGGAGAAGATGGCTGGCAAAATGAAAGATTTCTTGGCGAAAACTCCAGTTTCCAATGCAGAAACAGAAGCTTTAGAGAGAAGCGGTCGCTGAAGTTTTCGGTAAAACTATCAATACTTTTTCTGATTCAAATGGTTTTTCTGATTGGCAACACTTATCGTTGGCTATAAAAAGACACGAAACATCAATTGTGCATAATGTTCACATGAATACATGGATGAGTTTGAAAAAAATGTTAAAATGATCTACTACTGTAAAGGATCATCATTTACGGGTTTTAGAAACCGAAAAAAAATATTGGCATGATGTTCTGGAAAGAATTGTTGCAGTCGTAAAATTTTTGTCCCGACAATGTCTAGCATTTCAGGGTTCTTCTAAAATATTTTTTCAACATGATAACGGAAATTTTCTTAAGGCTGTCGAGATGATTGTCTCATTTGACCCTGTGATGAGAGAACATCTTAGTAGAGTGCAAAACTCCCAGGAAAATTCTTAAAAAAAAACCGATTATTTAGGCTATCAAATTCAAAACGAAATTGTAGAATTAATGTCTTCTAAAGTAAAAAATAATATTTTAAATATGGTACGCAGTTCCAAATATTATTCAATAATTATGGACTGTACGCCAGATACAAGTCACACAGAACAAATAAGCCTTGTTTTGCGTTATGTGGTGTTAAATCGTGATTGTAAAAAAGTTCAAATACAACAGAGTTTTTTAGCTTTTAGCCCAATATTCGATTCTACAGGAGAAGGACTATTTGATTTTGTAGTTGAACTTTTACGAAATTTAAATTTAGATATTAAAGACATGAGAGGTCAAGGGTATGATAACGGTGCCAATATGCGTGGAAAGCATATTGGCTTACAAAAACGTATACTGGACGCTAATCCTCGAGCTTTTTTTGTGCCATGTGCTGCACATAGCTTAAATTTAGTATCAAATGAAACAGTAAACTTTTTTAATATAGTACAAGAACTCTACGTTTTTTTCTCTTCCTCCACAAAAAGATGAGATATTATTAAAAAAAATATTCCTGAATTAAATCTAAAACCCCTAAGTGATACTAGATGGTCAAGTAGGGTAGATGCTATAAAGCCATTAAAATTTCATTTAATTAAAATTTGTGAGTCTTCTAGAAATAGCGGATAACGATACTTTTAACATAGAAAGTAGGCATAAAGCAAGTGCTTGACTATTAAATATCCAATCATTTAAGTTTATTTGTAGTGTAATTATTTGGTATGATGTTTTATTTCAGATTAATATTGAAAGCAAAATGATGCAAAATGTAACAATTGACATTAAAGTATGTCAAAACTATATAAAGAATTTAGTCGATCATTTCAAAAATTATAGAAATGATAATTTCTTTCAGTGAATAATTGCTCAAGCGGCAAAATTAGCCGCCGATCTTGAGATAGAGCAAGATTTTCCCGCAATCAATACTACTAGACGAAAATATAAACCAAAGTTTTTTGATTATGAACATAGGGATGAAGCACCTCAAAATGCCAAAACCGCGTTTAAAGTTAATTTTTTTTTTTAAATAATTGATCAAGTACTAAGTTCTTTAAATAGTAGATTTGATATGATCTCTAATTATGACAATGTTTTTGGTTTTTTTAGTAATATTTTTACATTATGTGACGATGATCTCCTAAAGAACTGCCAAGCTCTACTACAACAGAAGCTTACTGATGCGGTAAAGATGGAGGCTGATATTGAGGCAGATGTTTTGTTTAATGAGATTAAAGCTTTAAAGTTATTTTCAATTCCTCATTCTTCAAATCCTCTGGATATATTGCAATATATATTTGAACACAATTGAACCTCATCTCTGCCAAATGTTACAATTTCCTTAAGAATACTCTTAACTTTACCAGTATCTGTGGCTTCTGGGGAGAGGTCATTTTCAAAATTAAAAATAATAAAAAATTTTCTTCGATCAACTATGCATCAAGAGAGACTATCTGGACTAGCAATATTAGCTACAGAGCAGGAGATGGTTGACAAAATCGATTTTGATGAAGTAATAAAAGAATTTGCTGCCGTTAAATCAAGAAAAACACCTATTTAACCTAATAAAAGTTGTAGTTTTAAGTGGCGGATTAAAGATGTTTTTTTTGTTATTAATTAATAATTTATTAATTATTATTTCCAATAAAAATTAAATTAAAAAAAATTTCTGTTGTTTTATTATAAAATAAAAAAAAATATTTTTTTTATAACTGGATTTCGTACAATAATAAAGGGCGCCAAAATAATGTCCCGCATGCGGGCACCGCTCAGTCTTGTGGGGGCTGTATTTTGTTTCCGATAATATGTATATTTTAGTAAGGGTTACGCATTTATTGCTGCACAACAAAAGGTTGACAGGAGATAAAACAGTTTGAGAAACACTGACCTAAATAGTAACCTAGATCTGGACCGAAAATAACGAGTGAATATTGTAAATCAGTTTTATATTTTTTACTTATTCACATGTTATAGATGGATAAAAGTGTTAATTAATGTTAAGGTAAATGTGTGGAAAATTTGTATGAAAACAAAATGAAAGGTGAGACTAAACATAAATCTAGTGTTGCAGAGAACAAACTCAATTTAATTACACATGTTATGAATTAAATTGTATGTGGAACGTAATAGCAACGAAATGAAATACGCTGTACTGATCGCATGTGTTGTTGGTGCAAATTATTTACACGAAACCTTTATAAACAAGTAGAAATATGATATACCAACCCCAAGCTTATTTATTAGCTGTTTATGGGAAGAAAATAGATATCTTTGTTGCATGTACATGACCTGTGCCAAAGGTAGTGCACTTAAATTCAAGGACACGATGCTCACGAACGCTTTTGCAGATACATCAGATAACTCCCATCATAATTATAAAGTACATTAGTATGGATTATGCAATACTTTCTCTTACTCTTCATTATTTTTAATTTATTGCTTTTACATGCGGAACTAAATTAATTTTTTTTTTAAATCGTAATGGATTTTTTGTATAGCACGTACTATGCGATTATCACTACCATTGTATGATTATAAAGTTTAATCATACGACGGCTACAAAGCTTCACTCAAAGAACGTGAATAATTAGTATATATTTCTACTGGATGAATTAATGCCAAAGGATATGTTCCAACCCTGAAAGTTTTTTTCACACTTATCGTGCATGACAAACAGGTTGAAGAGACTTAGTTTAAGTAAATACCTACAATTTTTTGTATCAATTTGTTTACAAATTTTGACAGCATCAACATATTTTTATGTTTATGTTAATTTTGGAACAAGCCCTGTTTACGACATTCCGTTCTGCTTGACTTTCTTGAGTTAAATAGTACTCTTCGTAAGAACTAATCCTAAGTATTGTCTTTATGCTATATTCCAGACAAAACCTGAACGTAAGTTTTTCATTTATATACATTTAATGTCACTAGTCATCTAAAAGGGAGGATTGTGTAAACCAGGGCTGTCCAACTGCAAGTGCTCCAAGGGCCGCATTACAAAATACTTCGTATGCAACTTTATCAGTTAGTTTTAGTAGGTATGGTATATAAAGAAAAAACGCGTTTGTATTATTATTTTAATTTATTCAAAAATATCTACTTACAAGAAAAATTAGTGAGAAATTTGAGGATTTTCACTAACTAATGCATCAATATTAACTTCAATATTTGTTGTTGATAAACGAAGCAACTGAGTAAGTGACTTATCAGAGAGGAACATATATATTTTGACTTATATTTCATATTGGAAAAGCTGCTTTGCAAAGATACGTGCTTCCTAGCATTGAGACCAGTGTAAGCCCTAAGTTTCGCAAGTTGGGATATCGTTCTTCTGGCAGCAACTTGAAAAAGTCCAATTCAGTTTCAGTTCTTCCTTGGTAAAAAGGATCTGATTGCAAGTCACACAATTCCAGTTGAAGTTCTGCTCTGCTTACATTCTCAACTGAAATTGTAAGGGGCTGGGTGAAAACTAAAATCTCTCTTTCTATTTGTTTAAAATCGCTAAATCGTTTATCAAATTCTTCTGCAACTGTGTCAATGTATTTTATGTGAGGTAAATTTGAAACTTCCTCAAAATCCTTTATTTCTTCAGAATGCTCTTTACAACTTGGAAAAAATGAAAAATCTTTTTTTTCTAATGAAGACTTGAAAAGCTTAATCTTATTCTTAAATCCATTTATGTGTCCAAATAAGTTGGCAGTATTCTGCTGTTTTCCTTGTAGCTTCAAATTCAATTCGTTAAGGTGAGATGTCAGGTCTGTTAAAAATGCAAGCTCTGCTAAAAATTGTGCATCTACCATTTGATTTTCCAGTTCCGTAGTGTTGGACTTGACTTCATCTTTAAGGAAAGTAGGAATCTCCTTGCGTAGAGCGAAGAATCGTTGCAAACAATTTCCGGCGCTTAACCAACGAATATCGATGTGAAGTAATAAGTCCCCATATGTAGCTTCGGCTAAAAAATCACGAAACTTTCTGTAGGTCAAAGCACGATTACCCCCTCTAATAATATTAGTTATTTTAACAACCATGACATTCATTTGATGTAAGGATTTTCCACATAGGGCCTCTTGGTGAATAATACAGTGTATCACAGGACAGTTGATGTTATTTTGTTTCAAGAGTCCTGCAAATCCAATTTCAGTTCCTATCATAGCTCTGGCTCCATCAGTAACAATACAGGAACATTTATCGAATCCTCCGTAGTCTGATACCACCTTATTTACAGCTTCAAAAATATCTGTATCTGTTGAATAGTTCGGATAAAAATTACAAGCTGGCTAATGTCGGACAGATCAGTGCTTTCATCCAGGCACAGCCAAAAATATTTACATCCTTCAACCATGGTATGCAGTTTTTTGTATACATATTGATTGATATGGTCCACCCGTCTTGCAATTGTTTGATGCGACACTGAGACTGTTTCGAATTTTTCGGCAATTTTTGTTTCATTGAATTGTTTTGCCATTTTGATTGCACAATTTTTAATTAGCACTCCATCACTAAAAGGTTTCTTCGCTCTGACAATTTCCAACGCTACTTCGTAAGAAGCGGCAATACTGTGCTTGTTATCAGTGTCAAATTTTTTAAGAAATGTTGTTTGTTGTTTGAGTTTTTTCTTATAATCCGTAATGATAGCCTTTCTTGACTCCCCTGTATATTGATGAAATGTTTTCTCGTGTAACGTAGTGTAATGTCTTTTCATTTTATATTCTTTGGGAACCGATAGTACTTGCATACAAATAATGCACTGAAATTTATTATTGTTGTTTGTGATTAAATAGTCTGATTCCTAACGGTCATTATAAACTCGATGTTCGTTCGTTATTTTTCTTTTCTGCGAAGACATTTCACCGAGTATTTCACTTAAAAAGGCTTTAGAATTGGTGCGTACTACACAGTAGAACAATTATTATCTAACTCTGCCCGTCCCGCTTGACTCAACCTCTTTATATATAGCGCGTGGCTTCCCGAATATTCGAGAGTGAACGAGTAAGATCGGTCCGATTTCCAGTAACTTCGCTGCGACCTTCTATCCGTCGTCAGTGGCGTCACACGTTATTATATTTGTATTTTATGATTAATGTAACAATTGTGCATATTTCGTATTTGAAGGTAATTTATACATTGAGAAGCCCGCTTCGCGGGCCGCAAACACTAACGTCGTGTTGAACAGCACTGGTGTAAACCCTTCGGCATTGTGAGATGATGTCATGACATGCGCAACATATAAGCTTGTTTCGCTAATAAATTTGAAAAAACAGTACAAATAATTGTCTTGTTACATAAAGAAATCAAATTTTTAAATCAATTAAATTATTTTTCAAGATTTATTTAGTTATCAGCGAAAATTATACTAAACTTATTATTTTTTAAACGGTACACTGCCCCCAGAATATATCACACAATTAAATGTATCATATTAATAATATTAATAATAATAATAATAATAATAATAATAATAATAATAATGTCGTTTATTAAATTATGAAGTTCCCAACAAAAATAAAATTTTCCATGAATTACAATATAATTAAAACTAGACTAAAGGTCACTTACATAATTTAAAATGGCGAAGTTCAGATATTCAGCTAGCTGTACAGGGTGGTTCATTTTCGATCTTTTCTTATGGGAAGTACACTTTCTATTACAGATAGACAAAAAGTAATACGGGGTCTTTGTGCTCGATTTTGGTGTTAATTAAGATCCATTAGTCATAATCAAGATATCTCTGACCGTTATTGCGCAATTAGCCGAAATTGAAAAAATGGCGATTTTTAAAAAGTTTTATTTCTAAATGTATCGACAAACTGTAAAAGCATTCTTAAGGCACATTTTTAAGTAGAATCCGTTAGTGCATTCACATTTTTAATACCTCCTTAATTTAAAAAGATATAACATAAAGATGTATTTTTTTATATGGAAACCATAGATGGGTATGACATTTTTTTGTGCTTTTCAAAAATATAACACTTCTATGCTATTTTAATAATTAATTGATTTTTTAAGTTTTTCTTATTTACGTTTTATATTAAGAATATGATGATGTCAAGTAATAAATTAAAAATTAGAAGTGTGTAACAAAGTGATCTTGGAATTTAGTTATTAACATGCCTAATTATACATATTCAGAAAAATTTTGCATGTTAAAGTATTTTATATTATCCGAAGGTGATAAGAATGTGGTATCGGAATTATATTTACAAAATTTTCCTGAAAGACTGCAGCCAAATAAAAATATTTTTGAATGGTATAGTTAATAGAAATTAAAATTTTTGCTAACTCAAAACAATATCTTAATTAATTTTAGTTTACAGAAAAATTTAATTGAATTCGGCTCTTTTAAAAATCCCATGCCAAAAACTTACTCTAAACGAAATTCTGAAGAAAATTCAACGGTCGTCTTAGGACAAGTCGAAGCAGAGCCAACAACTTCATCTAGACAAATGGTTAATCTAGACATGTGTCGAAGCAAAGCCATTCGAATTTTAAAGAAATACAAATACCATTGTTATTCCGGAAAGAACATTTTTTGACTATAGACGACAGAGGGCGGCGTGCTGAGTTTTGTAACTGGTATATAAGTCAGTGCCAAAATATACCTAATTTTTCAAACTCTATTGCATGGCCAGACGAGTCGCATCTCAGTATTGATGGTATTTTTAATAATTACAATTTACCTTACTGGGCAGATACTAACGCTCATGTCAGTGTTGTCCGCAGGAGGCAAGAGAAATTTGGAATAAATGTGTGGTGTTGCATTAAAAACGGACGTTTTTATTATCACATGTACGAAGGAACATTAAACTTAATGAAATATCTCGATATTCTACGAATTCATTTGGAGGGAGTTCTACCGAGTCTCCCTTTAGCACAATATTGCAATGTCATATTTCAGCAAGACGGAGCTCCCGCACATAATTCCCGTGTAGTTAGTGACTACCTAAATTTACGTTTTCCTAATAGCTGGATGGGAATGACAGCACGAATTTTGTGGCCTGCTCGTTCACCCGGTCTTTCGCCTCTAGATTTCTTTTTATGGGGTTCTTTGAAAAACATTATATATAAAAGAATTAATAATACTGTGAATGAGTTAAGTGGCTTTTACACAATTAACACCATTATCTACATATAACTCTATAAATTCAATTAGAAGACGATGCGAAGTCTACATCCAAAAAGACGGCGCACAGTTTGAAAAGTATTTGTAGTTTTAGTGTGTTTTTTATATTGATATTTTGTGTTTATATTTTTGTTCGTTTATAGAATTAGATTTTCACATACGTATAAAAATTAATTTGCTGTTAGCTTTTCATAATTTCTGGTGATGTTATATTATTTATTTTCATTTCACTTCAATTTGCATTTGAGGTTTTTTTGATAATTTTATATTCAATCTTTAGATTTTATAATTTGTTACCATTCCACAAGAACATTACATTAAGCATTAAACTTATTTTAATTACAATATGTCTAAAATATTTTACTGAAAGTGAAATTTCTTTTTTGAGTAGAATATCTTCATTTAATTTCATATCTGGTTTTCTAAGCCAACTGTTATCCTTAATAAATATACCAATTACGAAAAACTTAAAAAAATCAATTAATTATTAAAATAGAGGTGTTATATATTTACAAAAAGCACAAAAAAATGTCATTTAAAAATGTCATAGCCTACTGTGGTTTCCATAAAAAAAAACTTTGTGATATCTTTTTAAATTAAGAAGGTATTAAAAATGTGAATGCAGTAACGGATTCTACTTAAAAAAATGCATTGAGAATGTTTTACAGTTTGTCGATACATTTAAAAATAAAAAAGTCAAAATCGCAATTTTTTCAATTTTGGGCTAATTGCGCAATAACAGTTAGAGATATCTTGATTATGACTATTGGATCTTAATTAACACTAAAATCGAGCACAAGGACCCCATATTACTTTTTGTCTATCTGTAACAGAAAGGGTACTTCCCATAAGAAAACATCGAAGATGAACCACCCTGTACAGCTAAATATCCTGCTCTTACACTTAATCCTGCTCTTTACATTTATTTACTTTTATATATACCGGATCACATAAACTTAAAGTAATTTAAAAGAAAATAAGGCTATTTAGAAAAAAAAAGAATTAGAATTTACGAAGTGTGTTGATGAAATGAGTAACTTACGTTTACTTGACAAAAATACAAAATAAAAGAAAAAAATAACCTAAACATTGTTTATTCAAGGTGATATTGATGAGTTGAGATTTAAACTGGTTCTCTTTCATTTATTGTTTAAACAATTGTGAGCTTTTGGCAACTTATAAGAAAAAGATCTCTCAAACATTGTGGTGTGATGTTTGGCTGGTTTTAGTAAATTAACAAATCTAGCATTATCTGAAAAATGTATTACAATTAAACTTATTTTAATTACAAAACGTCTAAAATATTTTGCTGGAAGTGAAATTTCTTTTTTGAGTAGAATATCTTCATTCAATTTCATAATTGGTTTTCTAAGCCAACTGTTATCCTTAATAAATATACCAATTAAGAAAAACTTAAAAAAATAAATTATTTATTAAAATAGCATAGAGGTGTTATATATTTACAAAAAACACAAAAAAATGTACTATGCTTTCCATACAAAAAAAAACTTTATGTCATATCTTTTTAAATTAAGGAGATATTAAAAATGTGAATACACTAACGGATTCTACTTAAAAAAATGTATTGAGAATGTTTTTACAGTTTGTCGATACATTTAGAAATAAAAAAGTAAAAGTCGCTACTTTTTCAATTTTGGCTAATTGCATAATAATGGTCAGAGATATCTTGATTATGACTATTGGATCTTAATTGACCCCAAAATCGAGCACAAGGACCCCATATTACTTTTTGTCTATCTGTAATACAAAGGGTACTTCTCATAAGAAAACATCGTATAGCTAAATATCCTGCTCATACACTTAATCCTGCCCTTTATATTTATTTATTATATATATATATATATATATATATATATATATATATATATATATATATATATATATATATATATATATATATATATATATATATATATATATATATATATATATATATATATATATATCGGATCACATAAACTTAAAGTAATTTAAAAGAAAACAAGGCTATTTAGAAAAAAAAAGAAAAGAATTAGAATTAACGAAGTGTGTTGATGTAATGAGTAACACGTTTACTTGACAAAAATACAAAATAAAATAAAAAAATAGCCTAAACATTATTTATTCAAGGTGATATTGATGAGTTGAGGTTTAAACTGGTTAAAACCAAGTTTCTTTAATTTATTGTTTAAACAATTGTAAGCTTTTGGCAACTTATAAGAAAAGATCTCTCAAACATTGTTGTGTGATGTTTGGATGGTTTTAGTAAATTAACAAATCTAGCATTGTCTGAAAATGTATCTTTTGATATAAATAAGAGGGAGCTTGGGTTGTTATAATTTTATGGTATAAGATACCTTCATGTATATACCTTATATTCCCCATAGATAAACATTTCTGTTCTGTTAATTTATGAGATATATATATATATATATATATATATATATATATATATATGCAGAGGTCGCCTTATGTCAAAAATCAAACGTAGACTAGAATTTTGAATTTGTTTAATTCTTTTTGAATCTATCAGCTGTAAGCTGTCACAATATACAAAGTTTGATAAGACTAAGGATTCGCAAGCATTGTGTTTGTATTCTGATTCATAAAATAATGATTACTAAAAATCACTTTTAAGTTAGAATAAGCTCTTCTAAGTACATTTGTTATATGTTGATTGAACCTTAATATGAGTGATCATATATTACTATTAAGAAATTGTATCATGTCATCAACATTGTTAAGAGAATAAATACAATTCCAGTCTGTACTTATTAATTCTCCATCAAAGTCTGTTAAATTAAATGTACTGAAGTCATTAAAAGTAACATAACGAGGGGTAGGTACCAATACGCTTGTTTTTTACAGGATAGCAACAATGTATTAAAGAATGGTCCGATACAGAATGCATAGTAATTGTACCAAATTGATTAATTTCTTTATGTTTAGGAACAATGATAAAATCTATTAAATTAAAGCTTGTCTATGTAGTTCTAGTTGATTCATTTATAATTTGCTTCAATTGCTAAAATTGAATGGTTGAAGCATAATTTACTTTGAATAAGTCCAAATTGAAATCACCTACCCAAATCAGCTCAACACTTTGTGATAACATTTGAGAAAAAGAGTTTTCTAAGATATCTAAAAATTTGATAGCCGAAAGTTCCTGTTGCCTATAGATAACTCCAAAATTAGTGATAGTGTTATTTAGATTTACGCTTACCCAAATCTGTTCAAAAAAATCATTTTCTTCACTACTTTTGATTACTTTATACTTAAAATGCTTTTTTAAATAAATTCCTGTTCCACCATCACGCATGTTTGATCCTCTATTTTTACGTTCAAAATTATATCCCTCTATAAAAATAACATCATTGCTTACATTTGACGTTAACCGGGTTTCCGTCACCCCCACAATATCATAATCGTGTGATAAGACATGCGACTTAAAATCTGTAAAGTTAGTTGTTAGAGAACGAACATTTAATTGTGCAATTTTTAAGAAACTACTAAATAGGTATCAACGAAAAATATTATCAAAATTAATATGTATTTTAATGTACATCCACATATTTCCATTCTTGGTCCACAGATACTTTACATTATTAGCTTTTTTAAATTCTACAACTTTATAAAATAATTGGGTTATTGAAAAAAAATTTTATCCATTGTTTTTTATGTATTTTAAAACTTCACCATAAATTATATTAATAGTCGATGCAAAAAACTCTTAAAAAAAATTTTTTTTTCTTATAAACAATTTACAATTGATAAAATTTTAAAAAGAATCACGCGACTACAAACGCGCTACGATTGGTTGCCATGTTTGTGACGTCATAATGTTAAATTCATTCACAATAGAACAGTGTCAAAACCTTCTACATGTAAATTGACTAAAAATATTCGAAATTTAGTGTAAAAAATTATTTATAATAGCTACTTTTGTTTAGTCATGTATGATAAAGTTTACGGTTAGGTTGACAACTAAACTTGTGCGGTACTACATCAACTTTAATTTTTGCTCTACTTCCCATTGTGCTATAGTAAATATAATTCTCCATGTCTTCTTTCAGCTAAAAAACATCAAATCATGAGAATTATTTAAATGACATTATAACAACGGAAGAACCACCATTATATACACTTTTAAAATTTCACTTTGGTAGTAGATAACCTAGCGCGTAATTAAAATATAAAATACTAAATTAAACCGAAACCATTCAATAACCGTGTAAAAATTTATTATTTAATAGTTTTAAATTATTAATAGAAATTTTTTTGATGCTAACATTTGAAAATTTATGATTCGGGAAATGTTATTATCAAATTCTATTTATTCAATTTATACGTTTACATAAGCAATTATTAATTACTATATTATTATAAAATACATCAAAATGATCTTCACAACAACAAAGATTTGATGTTGTTTTGGGATTAAGCACTGCTTGAAACCATTTATTTCGACGTTTAACATCTTGTGGTACATTTAAAAACATTCTTTGGGTAGTTGTTTTTATAGTATTCGTACATAATGGTACGAAGGAAGCACGATAACTTTTAAGGTTTGACATTTTTGATATATTTATCAATATATTGACGATAATAAGAAGATTTAATCGATTAAAAGTCAAAACATTGTATCAGCTGTATGCTACGATGAGTAAAAATAAACATTGTGACGTCACACGCGCTCTGGTTTGTTCAGGAACTGTCGGCGTGTTTCCGGTACTGGGTTCAAAAATGTATTTTTAATTTAATATAATTTTTAATTAGAGCGAAAAAAATACTAAAAATAGTTTTGTTAACGCACACAGAGTGATAAGTATTCTATTGCAAATACTGCATGAATCCGCCATGTTTGTAATGGAAAAACGAATTTTAACACCGTTAAATATCAAATAAAGATTTAATTTTTTAGTACACATCTTTACAGCACTTAGTTGAAATATTACTTGCACTTTCACTAATTTTATTTGCAATTTTTCTGATAATTTTTAATTAAAGAACAGACCAGCACATAGCTTGCGTCGTACGGCTTACGCATCCCCACTTACATTTAATTTTACTTCGTGGAATTCCATCTTTAATAGCACTAATGTTTTAAATACAATAAAATTCCACAATTTATTTTATATAATTATTCATTTCTCTACGTGTTTCAATACATGCGTTAGTATCAAGAGAAAATATATACAGTAAACTTCCGATTATCCGCGGAGTTGACCGGCGCGGATAGGTGAATTTTGCGGATAATCCGAACATCGCCGACAGTAGACGCAAAATAGCTGAGAGTGGCTAAAAATGGCCGAAGGTACTAAAAAATAAGACAAAAGTGTGTTAAAGCAGTTTATATTACAATAAAAGAACCGCCCGCGGATAATCGAGAGTTTGCTGTAAGTAAAATAATAAGTGCTGATGGTAAGAAATCATTAAGGTAAAACTGCAAACTTGATGTAAATTATAATTCTTCCTTTACATCAAGTAAAGTATAATTCTGTATTTAAAATATCTGTTAAAGGCAAGTCTATTTGATCAACCTGTTCGTTCATTAGAGATAATTTTTGTTTATGTTTATAAATTTCAAATGCTTCCAAAACATTTAATTTGTCTTTTTTATTATAAAAATGTTCTTTGTAACTAATATCAAAGTTTCTAAGTGCTTGTCCAATATAAACAGAATTACAGAATGTGCAGTTCAATTTATAAAAACCAGACTTCAAAACGTCGTTAGTTGAATCTTTCGCATTAAACAAACCTTTAAGAATATTGGTATTAGGTTTGAAAGCTACTTTGTACTTCTTGTTCTTTTATATGTGACCTACTTTTTCTGATATTGTTCCCAAGATGAAATTGATATGCATTTATTTTCTGTCGGTTATGTGTTAACTATATGCAGATAGTTTGTGTTTTATAGTGACGTGAATAATTTTGAATTTGAATGTCTATATGTGTAGGTTTTCTGAATATGAACTCAAACTTGTGCATTAATTTTTATGTTTAAATTTAGAAAATCAATGGCACTATTTTGTTATCTCTTTAGTGTAAATTTTAAAGTAGAATGTAAATTGTCAAAATTAATTAAAAACTCATCATACATAAAATTTGATGAATTATCAAAGCGTGCTAAAATATCAACATCTTCTACTATCCATAAAGATATTACCTAAAATTGGCGAAATGGGACTATTCATAGGTAAACTATTTTTTTGTAGATAAATCTTATTATTGCTAACAAAACTGCAGTATCTGCTTTACAGATTTAGAGAAACAACACATTGCGTACAAGAATTTCACCCATTTTAGCTAATATCTTTATAGATAATTTAGATCAAATTTTTGAATTAAATGTTTTTCGTAAGCATGTTTTGGAAGTTCATCAGATCTTATTGATGAGTTTTTAATTAATATTAACAGTTTACCCCCTAACATAAAATTTACACAAAAGAACAAAATATAGTCATTAATTTTCTGGATTTAAACATAACAATTAATATAAGGAAAACCTACACATACAGACAATACGATTCCAAACGAATCATTTGATTGTAAAAGAAATTGCACAAGCTAATGGTTACATTTCAAATATAATCTACACTTTAGTTACAAAGTTAACACAGAACCGACAGTAAATAAATTCATATCAATTTTATTTTTTGGAAAAGTAATAGAAAAAGTAGCTCACATATTACACAAGAACAAGAAATATAAGGTAGCTTTCAAAACTAATACCAATGTTCGTAAATGTTTATTTAATGCCCAAGATATTTGATATTAGGCACAAAGAACATATTAGATATTACAGACAAACCCATTTATGCCAAAAATTTAATAGTAAATCACCTTATGACTTCACAAGACTTTCAATTTTTGTAATAAAAAAAGACAAATTAGATGTTCTGGAATTCGAAATTTATAAACATAAACAAAACTGCCATTAATGAATAAAGAAGTTGTTTTTATAGACTCACCTTTTACAGATATTTTAAATATAGGGTTATTATTTATATCAAGTTTGCTGTTTTACTTTAATGATTTGTTACCGTAACTACTTGCTTGTTATTTTACTTATTTTCTCTTGATAATGATACACGTTGTAGTGAAACGCGTAGAGAAATAAATAATTATATAAAATAAATGGTGGCGATATATTGTATTTAAAACATTAGTGCTAATAGCACAGAATTATTTATACTGAGTGCTTTAGAAATTAGGGCCATTTATATATATATATATATATATATATATATATATATATATATATATATATATCTTTGTTGACTTTTATACCCTATAGCCGATTAAGGCAGATATATTCTCACAGGTTTAGGTAATCAAAATTTTTTAGATATTGTAGAAATTGGGTAAAAGATTCTTGTATTTTGTTGAACTGACCATCTTTTGTACAGGGTAGGTCAAAATACGATAGATACATCTTTTCATTTTTCTCAAATGGAACATATTATAACTTCATTCGATTTTTTATGTTGTTTTGTTGTTTTTCTTTACTTTTCCCGACGCCTAAATGCAATATTTTTAATATTGGCGGGTTTTTGTTGAAAGTAAATTATTTAGGTTAACGCTCAATAATTTCAGCTGGCTGTTAATGAAAAACACACACCACTCATACACATACGCACACCACATACACACACACGCACCACATACACACACGCGCACACACCCGCACACACACACACACCCACACGCACACGCACACGCACACGTACACGCACACGTACACGCACACGCACACGCACACGTACACGTACACGTACACGTACACATACACATACACACGCACACACTCATACTCACACTCACACACACACCCACTCACACAAACGCACGCACAGGCTGTCACATTACACCCACATCCAAACCTACACACACAGAACACACACACACACACACACACACACACCACACACACACACACACACACACAAATATATATATATATATATATATATATATATATATATATATACGGGGCGGCTCAAATACCATACCATGGGTCACAATTGCTATCGTTGTAACGGTAAGACTTGCGAGGTCGGTTAAATTTGAAGAAAGTTGTCATTTCTGAATCATTTTAATATGCGGTTTACAGAGTTGCCAAGTTGTGTGTAGTTTTCAAAATATTAGGGAAAATCTGAAAACGTACAAAAATTTTAATCCATACCATTTCGAAAACTATCAATCTGATCAAAATTATACAAAAATTTTTTAGTATTTCCATTTACACAACAAGCGTATTACAAACTCTGAATTACGTTTGACTATTTTTTTTAACCCATTAACGCATAATTGTTGCTATAATATTTATTTCAGTTTGAATTTTGCGCTTCGATGGTCTTACTACTACTCAATAGGTGACAGTGCATCAGTTCAAGAGAATTCTGCATTATCCACATAGTTCTGTAAAACCACATGTGCTCTTAAACCTGGTGACATTTTCCTAACCACGCACGCCGTTATATTTTATTATGTGTGTTAGTTTATAATATTTTCATAAGTATTTGTGTAGGTTAGTTACAGCAAAACCTATTTAGAGGTGAGTGAATATAATTACAATAGTATTTGTAAGACTAGTGTGGTTTTGAGTGTAAATGTGGATCCTGGATCATAGTACAAATTTCTGAAATATCTGGATTTCATCTATAGATATTCAAAATGGAAATCTCGACAAGCTGTTTTTACGGCAGACGTCGCTTCGAAAGGTTACAGGAAGCAATTGATGCGCTTACATGTGATGATCTTCGTGCATTTGAAGATGCCGAGGAGCTCCACCTAAACATTATACCACCTGATTTTGACGTAATGAATGATGATGAACAATTCAGTGATGATGATCTTAGAATTAATAAACTGTCTACTGATGTTCTGGGTTTTATTCAAATCGATTATCCCAGTGATTCAGAAAATGACGAACCGTTAAGTGTTATCAGGGACGGGAGCAGACGTGAATTATTTGAAGCTGGTGCTTCAACACCAACCGAAAGAAATGCAACCCGAAAACGTCGTAGATCCCCATCTCCGACCACAGCTTCTAATAATAATTCCTTCTCTGCTGTGAACCCATCCTCACCAGCAGCAACCATTGTTTATGAGAATTTTGAAGAACCACGGTGGTCAAAAGTCCAACCCACTTATCTACCTTTTGGTACAAATTATTCCACTTATGCCAACAACTACTCAAATGTAACAGTTTTACACTCCACGTCTTTCTTATAAATACCAATTTTTCATCTATATCTACATAGATGATGGACGACTTGAATGGGTTGGGCGCTCGGCAAATATTTGAAAAGCTATTCGATGATAATTTTATATATCTTATTGTTAACCAATCAATGATTTATGCAGCCCAAAAGAATAATCACCATTATAGAGTTTCTGCTAATGAAATTCGAACGTTTATTGAAATTCTGCTGTCCACCGGCTATCATAGTGTTCCTCAGGAACGAATGTATTGGTCTTGTGATGAAGACTTGGGCATCCCTGTCGTAAAAAAGAGTATGTCTAGAGATCGCTTTCTTCATTTAGCAGACAACAGTGTAATCGGTACTTCAACAGAGGACCATAGAGCTCCTTGTCAGAAGACTTCAGTACGATTCTGTTGGGCATTTTCCAAAGAAGATTCCGAATCAACTTCGTTGTTCTAAGTGTAGTGCTAGAGTGCGTTGGCAGCGCAAAAAATGTGAAAAAACGCTGTGTATTGAAAGATATTGCTTTGAAAAATTCCATACGTTAAATAATTAAAATGTGTAGTGCATTGACCTGATGTACTCATTTGAGTATATCCCTGTAAATCAACCCCTAATAAAAAAATATATGAAATTATTGAATGAACTTATTTTTCAGACACTTTTGAACCAAGTTGAAAAATATGAACAAACTTGATTCACCAGTTTAGTTTTAGGCGTTAATGGGTTAATACGGGCCTGATTTTTTTAAATCACCGTGGTAAAGGAAATTTAATTTTAAAGTCAACTAGGTATAGATTTTTCGACGTTTCGCTGTTAAAAAATATTTTACCAGAATTTTTTGGTATTAGGCCTTAAATGGGGTCCTGCATCATAAGTTTAGTTTTGTAGACATATCTTACGTTTTTCTCTGTCTATAAGTGAAACTAATGGGGGCCATTTTGAGCACCTTCAATGAATGCTATTGTGCAATAAATACTATTGTTATTAGTTTTAAGAACCTTTTTAGACTTCTTTATGATCTATTATGTTAACTGTATGTTTTATTTAGCTAGCTATTGTTAATACGAATTGTAATTCGCTTTAAATTGTCAAATTCACTTCTTTGCACTTCTAGTTGTAGAAAAACGTAGGTTTAAGATGTTTCTACAATACTAAACGTATGATGCAGGACCGTACTGTAGGCCCAATACCAAAAAAATGCTCATAATATATTTTTTGACAGCGAAACGTCGAAAAATGTATAGTTGTGATACATGGTCGAATTTAAAATTAAATTGCCGTTACCACGGTGATTAAAAAAAACAGGTCCGCATTAAAAATATAGTTGGAATTGATATCTCAAACGTCAAACGTAACTCCGAGTTTGAAAAACGATTGTTGTGATATTGAAATACTAACAAATTTATGTATAAAACTTTTATTGGCCAGATTGATAGTTTTCGAAGTAGCATCGATTAAAAATTCTGCACATATTCGCTAATATCTCGAAAACTACACAAAATTTGGCAAGTCTGTAAACAGCAAGGCTTCAAAAATGACAATTTTTTCTTATTTAATGGACTCCGCAAGTCTTACCGTTACAAAGATAGCAATAATGACCCATGGTATTTGGATATTTGGATCAACCCGTGTTTATATATATATATATATATATATATATATATATATATATAATAATAATAATAATAATAATAATTTTTCTTTTTAAATAAAATTATGCTAATTCACGGTAAATTTATTTTAAGTATTTATTTTTATTATTATTTGTAACAACATTTTAAACAATTTAAAACATTTTATTGCAACATTTAACTTTAAATTATTTTTTAATTGTTAAAAACAAGGAAAACATACAAAATCCAAAAACCTTTACCACTGTGTGACGTCGCCTTTATTTTTAATTACGGCTTGAATTCTTTTGGGCATCGTACTTATTAAGTTTTGACACTCATCTTGAGTGAAAGTATCCCAAATATTTTGAAGTTTGTGTTTTAATTCGACTACGTTTCTAGCTGGTTGTATTCGTAATCGTTTTTTCATTGTGTGCCAAAGGGTTTCTATTGGTGACAAGTCGGGACTGTTTGCCACCCACTCCAAAAGTGGGACATTATGATCAGAAAGCCATTTTAAAGATTTTCTTGATGTATGGCAGGCCGCCCCGTCTTGTTGGAACACAAAATTATTATTATTCTGCAATAAATCTGTCATTGTTGGAAGTAACGATTTTCTTAAAATCCCTAAATATTTATTGGTGTTTACAATTCCATCAATGAAGTGAAGTTTTCCAACACCTCTAGCAGACATTGAACCCCATACCATAACTGAAGCAGGAAATTTTACTTTCTTTTTTGAACAATCTGAATTGAAAGCTTCATTTTTCTGACGAATAACTCTGCTTCGATTGTCCCCAACACAAACTTCAAAACGAGACTCATCACTCCAATGGGCACTATTCCATTCATCACTCGTCCAATTAATGTGACTTTTACCCAATTAAGCCGATTTTGCTTTTGTTTTAATGTTAAGAGTGGCTTTTCTTTCGCCTAAAGAAAATTAGTAAAATTACAAAAATTTTTTTTGGATAAAGTTGCAATAAAATTACTTTGTAAGTTTTAAAACCTAACTTAAAGGCTTCTCTATGGCACGTGGATCTTGAAACACTTCGCCCCACAGCATCGCTCCAAAGAACTGATAATTCACCATAGTTCGAACGCCTGTTTTTTCTAATAATTTTCTTTTGCTCGTCTATCAGCATTTGATATTTTGGATTTCGACGAATACCGAGGTTTTGTAGCTATTGTACCCATTGTTTTATAAACTCGAATGATATTTCTGACAGTAAACTTTGATAAAGTAACTAGATCGCCAATTTCCTCGTTTGATTTTCGCTTTTTAAATAAATTGATAATAATTGAGCGAATTTTTTCATCAACAACCTTTCCAAGCGTCATTTTTACTAATAGTAAAAAAACAAACTTTCTTTTGTTGGACAAGGCAACGCAAAGCCTACTTGATTATTTCAGATATTCAAAGATTCTTAGAAAATAATAAATTCGAGAAAAGCAAATAACTATTTTTTTTTGTATAAAAATATGTTTTTAACAATTAAAAAATGATTTAAAGTAAAATGTTGCAATGAAATGTTTTAAATTGTTTAAAATGTTGTTACAAATGATTATAAAAATAAATACTTAAATTAAATTTACCGTGAATTAGCATAATTTTATTTAAAAGAAAAAATATTGGTGGGCCAATTGAGATGGGACAGGGCTCGTATATATATATATATATATATATATATATATATATATATATATATATATACCCACATCCACACTTACACCCACACCCATATACTAGCACATGCATGCACCCACACAGCCACCCATACACACACACACACACGCGCGCACGCACGCATACACAAACATCACACACACCTTGATTCAGCTTGCAATTCTCATTCTATCATTGTTGATCTTTTATACATTAGCGACTATAATGGAGCATATAGGTTTTCAAGGTAAGAACCCAGGGCGGGATTGCTCATGTGCCGCTCGCTAAATCCGCTGCGTGCTAATGCGCAAAGAATAAAATTGACGCTGTTTAAATTCGCCATTAGGATTTAAAGTTATAGGACATTATTTTGTAACCACTATATCAGTTTTACTACTAGTAGTCCGACAAATTTATTTATTGCTATCGGTAAACATTACCATCTACTCTATTTTACGTTTAGACGTGACATTCTTTTAAATTAATTTATTAAAACGTTTCTTTATGAATTAATTTGGTTTAACAAATAATTGTTTTAATAACGAACTGACTTCAGAAGTCAAGTGTAAAACTAGTCCTATTAATTTTGTAATTTATCTAATGGTACTAATTAATTGTCATTACAAATTGATGTAACGCTGTAGCTTAATAAATTGTGTAAAACATCGGAATGCTAATGATGTATTTACACTAAAGGTTCCTGGTTCTTGCTGTTCATCATAAGAATAAGTCATTTGGTTATGCAAACTAATTAATATTCCCATAATATCTGAGCACACTTTTTTTTGGTGCAAATGATTATTTTTTGTTCGTTTGATAGGATATTATACTGTTATTAAACTATTAATTTACTGATATTTAAATTATTTTTTTATATAAATAAACCAGCGTAACATTACCGTTTAGCAATGGGTTTCACACCTTTTTCTTCGTGTAACAAAACCAATTTACATTGAAAGCTTTTTCTGTATATATAATGTGACGGTTTTTAAAAATGGAATTTGGGTTTATTGAACTTAGTATTAAGTTTTATAAACTAATTTAAAATTGGGAATATTTCTTTTTTTTACGATATAGCTATTTAAATTGGTATAGCACAAATGGCTTGACATGTAAGAAATGAGGCGGAACATTTTTTAATAGCAAACTGTTTCCTCGTTCATTTCGGTACTCGTTCAAGCATTGCACAAAATCAGTTGCAGAAATAAGAAAAATCTTCCTAAGCAAGCAGTAAAATAAGTGTGTAACCGTATCTAAATCAAGTGAAGAAATTGTGTTGGAGACGTGCTTTATTAATAACATTTACCAACTCGCTTTTTAATATGGTAGAAAGAAAGCGTGAAATCTCACATTATA
Source organism: Vesta saturnalis (assembly GCA_036346205.1). Classification (NCBI taxonomy): domain Eukaryota; kingdom Metazoa; phylum Arthropoda; class Insecta; order Coleoptera; family Lampyridae; genus Vesta; species Vesta saturnalis. Next base: position 1,024,842 of record JARFJB010001320.1, read on the forward strand.
TTATTTATTTATTCGCCCAATACTAAATTATTTTTAACGTAGATACTTGCCTATTAGAATATAAACTTCAATAATTTTTAGAAATAACTTTTCATAATTTCACTATTAAATTACAACAAAATCTTACTAAAACTAATAGCAATCGGTTTTGATATTACATATCACTATGAGCTTGTAAACATTAGGACATTTAGTAATTAACCCTTTAATAGATTAAGGATTAAAGGATCCTGAAAATAACGTTCCAGAACACACACTACGCGAACGAAGGCTAAAGTAAAAATGTCGCAATCAAAAGCCGTATTTTATAAAATTGAGTACCAATGTTGTGTTGTGTCCATTCAATAAAGAACTTTTTTATATAACAACCTGCATTGATTACAACACCCGCAGCCTCTAAAACCCCACTATGGTCACAACAGAACCTGTCTGTATTTCAAGTTACCAATAAAGAAGAATAAATGCTGGTGGTACAAAGTGTCTATCCTAGATGAAAGATACATACATATAAAACAAAATTTACATTAAGGTTATAAGTAAATTCTAACTGACGTGGAGACACCAACGACAGTTTCAACTTCAGCGCTACAAGAGTCACTTAGATTTTATCAATGTAAACTGACAGGAAATAAGTAAACAATGGTTAACAATTATATATATATATATATATATATATATATATATATATATATATTGTTTTGATTAAGTCTTCCACGAGTATTATTAACTAAAATATCAATTTTCGGAGTATCTGGTATATTAACACTTAAATTATAAGTACAATTCAAGGTTTCGAGAATCTACCCGTTTGTCCAGAATGATAAATATAAAAATGTGAAACAAGGTAACTAATTTATAATAATATTGACTAACAGCTATGGTGGAAATTTGTCTAAGGTCTTAATAAGGTGTACAACTTCATAAATGCAGGGATGTTAGGAAAATCTTCAAATTTAAAGTATCTGAAGATACAAATTTGCATCATAGCTGTTATTCAATATTACTATAAATTAAGTTACCTTGTTTACATTGTTATGGTTATATCGTTCTTGACAAAAGGGATATAGTACATCCTCGAAACGTTGAATTGCACTTATAATTTAACTGTTAATGCAAAAGATACTCCGAAAATGTATATTTTTACTTTATATATATATATATATATATATATATATATATATATATATATATAACACGTATATGGGTATGACACATATAAGTAAGTAAATTTTATATATAAAATTGGTTCATTTAATCAACTGGTATGAATAATTCAAGTGAAATCACTATGTTTAACACAATAACTACACAACTCTACAACAGACAGTAGATTGGTGTATTAATTAGTTATCATAAATTCATTGACTTGACAACCGGGTTAACTGAATGTAATTGTAGATTAACCTGTTTCGATGTCCTCAAAGCCAAAGGTATATATGAGTGTGTAGATAATGGAATTAACAGGTACAGTCAGAATCATATAATATATTTTACGAAGTAATCACAATGATATGACCATAATGTTGATATCGTCAGTAGTACAGAAATGGTACAGAAAATTTCAAAAAAGGAAAAGTAAGTCCTAAAGCAGTAAGCCTGCATTAAACACGTATGTTGATGTGAATAGCTTTCTTTCCGAGATTAACTCGTTGAAAAAGGTATATAATAGCCCTTATTCCATGTAAATAGTGCGTTGGATTATGCCCTAATTAACTTGGGTGGTTTAATTACAAATTTAACAGAGAATTCTAAAACACGTGTTTTTCAATTTAATATATTTTTTGAAAAGGTTATTCTATAAAATTAGATTCTAATTCTATCACTGGATATAGTTATATAGTTATGTCATTAAGCTAATTCCAATGTAGAAATAATAAAAGAAAGATACATAACTATGAGATAAATAATTTTTTTAATTCGTTTGCTTCTTTTTCGGGATCTTCTTTTTTTTCCTATGTTCCATAAAGGTCTTCAGCCCTGGGTATTATGTGTTTATGTTGTGTTATATTTGTGTATTGAATGTGGTTACAATATTGATATTTTGATTTTGTGGTAAAAAGAAAAATAAAAAAATAGGATATAATATATGTATATGTAAGTGTATATATTGGATGTGTAGTGGGTAGTATTATTGGATGGATAGAATTGTCCGTTTTCGTTGCGGCGGTAGTCATCGTTCACTCGCGAGGATTGATTTTGGTTTTATCTAAGGATGTAGGGAGTATTGTCGAGGAGCTCTTCGAACTCCTTTGATAGGTTATCTGTTCGTTGAAGTAGAGTGCTGGGAGGTTTTTGAATTTGGTTTTAGGTTTTCGTGCTAGTCTAGGTTTGTTGGAAAATGGGATTTGTAGAATTTGTAGAATTGGTTTTCGTGGTAGTCTGGGTTTGTTGGAAAATGGGATTTGTAGAATTTGTTTGGTTGGGATCGTGTCACCGTTTGTCCTGCGGTTTGTGTATTTGGTCTGTAGTGTTAGTAGTCTGTCGGTTATTGGTTGAATGTTGGCGTGTTGTATGGTTAGTTCGCTTAAATGTCTGAAGTGTAGTTTGTGTAAGGAACGTAGTATTGTCCTTTCGCAGGAGGCGATGGATTGGAGTTAGTTAGTTTTTAGGCTTGCGTACAATGGAGCGCGGTAGTCGAGTTTCGGTCGAATGTAAGTTTTGTACGTGTGTTGTAGGGTTTTGGGGTGACAACCTCTGACGTTTCCTTGCAGCATTTTCAATAGTGATGCGCGGTTGCGTATCTTATTAAGAGCGCCGCTAGCGTCGGGTTGCCAGTGTAGGGCCCGGGAGAACGTGATACCTAGGTATACGATTGTGTCTTGTAGTGGTAGTCTTCGTCCGCGTAGAGTCAAGTTGGTGTTGTTGGAGGTTTGTCTGTCGAAGTTGGATAATGATGATGTCTAAACAGTATTGTTTGTGTTTTGTTTGGGTTGATTGTTAGTCTCCACCGGTTGGCCCAGTTGGAGAAGTGGGTAAGTTGCTGGATTATTAGTTTGTTTGCCCCGTCACTGCCCCTACTGGTCGCACAGAGAGCAGTGCCGTCGGCAAATTGTGATACTGTTATATCCGGGTTGGTACTTTGGGGAATGTCGTATGCATAGATGGTATATAGGATAGGTGCCAGGGCCGATCCTTGTGGAACTCCGGCAGTGGGATGAAAAGTTGGGGAAGTGGAGGAACCTACTCGTACCTTTACACATCTGCCTGTCAGATATGAGAGAAGGAGTCGGACGAATGCGGTCGGGAAGCCTAACTGTCGTAGTGTATGTATTAGTCCTGCGTGCCATACCTTGTCAAAGGCTTGTTGGATGCCGAGAAAGACTGCGAGGCAACAGTCACCGTGGTTTAATGCTTTGGAGCATTCCGTGTAGAGTTTTACTAGGGGGTCGTGGCAAGATCGGTTCGGTCTAAAGCCGAATTGGCTGTTTAGTAGGATGTCGTTGGGTTCGAGATGTGTTAAATATATACATATTTATACTCTCAAAATAAAAAATTACAATTTAATTAGAGGACGCATAATAGAAATGACATACAAGAGTCAATGTCATATTATAGGAGTTTTACTTAGGGTAAAATGATTATGTATATTGCACAACATTTAATAAAAAAATTGCGAATGTGGACTAAAATAAGCAAAATCAAATTACGTACGTTACACACCATCACCAAAAATCGCTGAGGTGTAGACATTGAGGTGTTAAGCGCTTATTTAAATTTCAATACAATTGGTTTTTAAGTTTTTGAGTTATTACCCCGCTATCGACTATCACCAAAAGTAACTGGAATTTAGACATTTAGCTCATATTCACATATATCAAATTTTAAAATATTTGAGTAATTGCGGCTGAAAGAAAATCACATTTACTCCTTACTCCACAGATCCACCTTTACCAAAAATCACGGGAGTGTATACATATAGCAACTTTTTGTAATGCGCTTGAAAAACTTATCACGGACTTCATAACTAACGTTATGTATAAAATTGAAAAAATTTTAATTAACCATGAAATTAGAACTATTTTTAAACCTACAAGAAAGATGAAGGAACATTTAAGATCACCTAACGATGCTTCAAATCCATTATTAGTTCCTGGAGTGTATAAGTTATCTGGTATACATTGAACTACACAACATAGTTTTCACAGTAGAAGTAACGAACGTATGAAATTTTGTAAATTGAATCAACCCGAGAAGTCTGTCGTAGTTGACCATGCGTTAAATAATTAAAATTATAGCATTCAGTTTAAGATACCATTATGCCTTTTTTTAAATTATAATATGCCGAAACCTATTTAAACGGAGATTTACTTCTTGCCTATTGAATTTATTAGGATGTTTATATATCTCGAACGTAATAATGGGTTTGTCTTGATAATATTTCCATATTATCAAATTGAATATTATGATCTTAATTATTTAAAGTATCCTCAGCTACCGCAGATTTCTTTGGTTGACCTAATTTACAAAATCCCATATGTTCTTTACGTCATTTATCAGAGCTACATTTTGTGATTCCAATGAATACTTTTCGATAAAAACAAGATAACACACTCTGGAAGATGACAATGGGTTTGAAACATCTCTAGGTGACCTCAAAATTTCTTTGTAGGTTTAAAAACAGTCCTAATGCCATAATTAATTAGGAATCAACCAGAGAAGTCTGACGTAGTTGACCATGCGTTAAATAATTAAAGTCATAACATCCAATTTGATAATATGGAAATTTGATCAAAGCAAACTTATTATTATTTTCGTCTACATCCAGAAGCCTAATAATTTAAACAATGTTATGCCTTAATTTTTGATTTGACTGTTGGTATGGCTAGGTTTTTTGCTGAGTTCTGTCCAAACCTCGAAGTAAATGCTTTACGAAATTAAGTATGTTAAGTTATCACATCATTCCGTTAATTTAACTACATAGTTAGAATTAATATAATTTTAATTATGCACATTATGTTTTCATTGTATAACAATTAACTTTTATTACGCATACTTGAACTTTACGGTACTAGAGGTGTTGCACTAAAATGGTTTGCGACGTATCTCCAAGGTAGAAAACTTTATATTTCTATGTTAAATAAGTAGGTATAATAATAAAATAGACAACGTCAGCTTTGGAACAAAAAATGTTCTAACAGGGATTCCACAGGGATCAGTTTTAAGTCCACTACTTTTTAATATTTTTAACGACTTAACGTTCTTGGAAGTAGATCATTTAACAATGTATGTACGCATGAAGAATTTCTCCATGAGGAAGGTAACTTGATTAGTACTATAGAAACATGGTTTAAAAATAACTAATGAAAATTAAAGGTTGACAAAACAAATTTTACCTTCTTTAATAATTACAAGGAAACTGTCATGCCTACAGAGCTATTGCTAAACAATCTTCCGGTTCAAGTTAAATGAACGGTTTCTTTTTGGAATTGATTTATCGATGAATCGGTTAATTTTAGCGAACACATTACCAAGCTTAACAAGCGTTTAAATTCGGCATGCTGCACTATCCGTCGCCTTAATGGCTTAGTTTCGTCTGTAATCTTAAAATCCGTTTATTGCGCATATTTTGAGGCTATACTTGGATATGCAATTCAATTTTATGATGCATCACATCATTTCAAATGCTTACATATTTGTTACTCAAAAAAGGGTAATAAGAATGATAGATGGTTTACCTCCACGGGACTCGTTCATCTTTTGTAAGACTAGATATTTTGACTTTTGTTAGTTGGTATTTATACGAAAGTTTCACATACATATACATGCATAGAAATGAGTATGTTAAACACTTTGATATTCATTCTTACGGAACTCGTTCGGTTAATAATATAGGACCACCTCGCCCCAACTGCACAATGTATTTAAACAGTCAGTTTTATAAACCCATTAACCTATGTCACAACATACCTAACGATATACAAAAATCCAATAGTATTTTTAATTAAAACAAATTCGTAAGTTCCTACTCATACATTTATTTTACACAATGGATGAATAAATAATTCATGCTTGTTTGTTTGTTCATATAGAATTAAAATTGTAAGGAGTGTATGTCACGTGTAATGAATAAATATTATATTATTAATATTATTATTATTATTACTGTCCTTAAATATTACCGGAAAATTCCTCGTGATTTTTTTACTTAACTAGATATTAAACTGGTATCTTTAAGTTTTTAGTTGTGAATACTTTTAGCACTTTAAAACTAAGGTTTTTCACTTTGAACCATAATTTGAATATTAATAATAAACAAAGATAATAATAATCTAACCAGTAGAAGTTTTGTAACGTGTAAATGGCTCTTGAGTTCAAAAAGGCGCGAAAATAACATTTAGGATTGCTATAGTATTGAATTTCTACGAAAAAATACGGCTCTTTTAAACCCATACCAGATGTGATTGTTAAAACTCGTAAAATTGTAAAGTAAACTTAAAGCGCAAACACCACCCTTTGCCTAAGGATTGAACTCAAATAGTAAACATTCTTGCAATAACAATGAATTATAGAGAAATAATAAAAATAACTTATTTATCTCACGGTAGCGCCGGTTAAAAAAACAATTATCTGTAACTATAGGAAAATACCAGATGTGATTCAGCTTTGTAATGAACCCCTTACTATAACAAATTCAAGCCTAAGCATTGTCATAAGAACTTTTTTATTAGTTTAAATGATAAAAATAAATAACTAGACCGAATCCGTAATCCAAAGTATAAAAAAAAACAAATAAATAGATAAAATAAATAAATAACGAGCTCTAATTTGTAATCGAAATTCTGAATTAAAGTAATTAAATAATTTTGCTTTTCTCAAATAAATAACAGCAAGTCGCGTTAGGGAACAATCTAATTTAAATAGAAGTATGAAGCTACTGAATAGATTTTTATCGGTTTGAAAAATAATAATAATCCAAACAGTAGAATTTTGTAACGTGTGAGTAAATAATATTTAGGATTGCTGTGACATTGAATTTCTACGAAAAATACGGTTCCTTTAAAACCCATGCCAGATGATTGTTGAAACTCATAAAATCGTACTGACACAAATATAAAATACAAAATATGTGACTATACATGGCAGATTCGTATATAAGTGGTAAGTTTTTGAACATTTTTTCTTTGTTTTTAAATTTGAAGGTTGGCCCAACTTTTATTTTTGGTACTATATGTGATTTTAAGTTTAATTATAACACTGTGTTGCATATTGCCCTATAGTATACTTTTACTTGACTGCAAATTCAAAATTTAAGCTAACTTCTACCTTTGTTATTATGTTTGGTCTTAATTGTAATTAATTAACCCTAAAAGTAAACAGTTAATGTCGGGAGAGCTAACAGGGCCTTTATCGTTATTTATTGTTACACTGCAATTGAATAAAAGTGAAATTTAGAGGATGGAAACGTTAAGTTGTAACGGTTCGCGACAATAATAAAACAGATTTGATAAATAAATATTAAATTAAACAACAAAGAACTTACTATAACTCGGAAATCTAAATTAAAAATAAGTGAAGCATTTTGTCGCAAATAAATAACAAGTCCGGTGATGGCGCGAGAGCGAGGCATCGCGTAGAGCAATCTGGCTGAAACGTGATGTGATTGAAGGGTATGTAAGTGAACAAAATGTATATGTATATATGTACATTTTGATATTCATGCGGTAAGTGTACGCTCTATGATTTATATCTTTCTTGGCTCTCTCTATATTTCTACTTCTTACTTCCTTACGTGTCGGGACAGTAGACAAATAACTGTCCGGTAGTAGGACGATACCGTTAGTAGGGAATGCTACATCGTACGGAGCACGATTTGGCCAGTAACCGGTCTGCTCGCTATGGTATTACTCAAGACAACAATACAATTGCCTCGGATCGACCTGGTTACAAGGGGCGCTCAAGGTCGAAACAGACAGACCCCGTTGCTGACGACTGTGCAAGGTAAGAATGGCGAGTCGGTACGTGGAATGTTAGAGGTATACATGGTAAAGAATTTGAAATTGCAAATGTAATGTACGAAAGGCACCTTGATATCCTATGTGTATCGGAGACAAAGCTCAAAGGAAGGGATGCTGTGGAGATGGAGGATGGCAGCCTAGTACTCTGGTCAGGAGTTGAGACTGAAGTGCATGGCGCAAAAGGAGTTGGGGTGATCGTAAGTGAAAGAGCGAAATGATGTGTTAAACAGTACGAATTTGTATCTCCCCGGGCAATGTGGGTTAGAATGAAAGTGGAGTTTCGCAGAATTATTCTTATTGCATGCTATACACCGGTGAATGGAGAAAGAGACCAGGAGCGTGAGAACTTCTGGAATGAAGTAAAAAACATGCTGAACGTATGTAAGCCAAACGAAAGAGTGATGATAGTGGGGGATATGAACGGATAGGTGGGTGTAGAGAGAGAACATACTGAACGCGTTCTAGGAATGTTCGGAGACCAATGAGTCAATGAGAATGGTGAACGCCTGGTGAACATCTGTATTAAGAGAAGCCTGTTTGTATCTAATACGTGGTTTAAACATAAAAATGTGCGTATGGATACATGGCAAAGAAGGGAATCTAAAAGTATGATAGTGTATGATGAACGACTTAGAAACCTGGTGAAAGACACAAAAGTAACGCGCGGACTACTTTTTGGTTGTATCGAGAGTGTGTTTAGGGCAAAATTGGGTCTGGAGAAAGAAAGCAAACATAGTGCGAACGTCCAGAATTAGGGTAGATAAACTAGTGCGAGAATGAAATACGTAGATGCTGTGAGTAAAGAGTTGAATGTGAAGGAAAGTGTGGAACGAACAAATAAAAGATACTGACGTTGAAAGTGCATGGATAAGCTTGAAAAACTGTGTTGTCAATTGCGCCGTACGGATATGTGGAAGAGCGACTGTAGGTAGACAGAAAAAAATGTGCTAAGAGGAAAGAGTCGTAAAAAAGCAGTATTTAAGAAAAAAAATGGGCACATGGCATTGATTGCTGCAAAAAAAAGGAGACTGAGAAAAAGCGATCGCATGAGGTGTACAGATTAAGAAACCAAGAAGCACAGGAGGCAGTGAGAAGAAGTAAAGAGGAAGTGATGACTGTGGAAGGAGAGTAAATGCGGAATGATTTTGAGGGAAACAAAAAACTATTCTGAAAATGGGTTAAAAATTCAAAACGTGGCTCAAAACAGAACGCTGCAGGAGTGATTAATATGAGCAACGAAATAGTGTGGGACGATTGTGAAGTGAGGAAATGCTGGCAAGAATATTTCGGAAAGCTGTACAGTAGTGAGGAAAGCAAGACTGAAGGGTTAGATAAGGAAAATGTAGAAGGAATGGTGAATGAAACTGAGAAGGATATTGGGATAAATGAGGTAGAGAAAATGGTAAGAAGGTTGAAAAACGGCAAGGGAGAAGGCGTAGATGAAATCACTGGTGAAGTATGGAGGTGCAAAGCTTATACGAAGATTGGAAGAGCGCGATCATTGTACCACTGCATAAGGGCAAGGGGAACAAGAGTGATTACAAGAACTATGGAGGAATAAGTTTGCTTAGCGTGCCTGGTAAAGTATTTGGAAGAATACTGATTGCTAGAGTACGAGAAACTACACAAACTAAGATTTGGGATGTGCAGGGTGGCTTCATATCAGGGAGATGATGTGTCGATCAGATGGTTGCTCTCCAGCAGGTGATCGAAAAGTGTCTAAGTGTAAAAAGGAAGCAGTACTGTGCGTTTGTAGTTCTGGAGAAAGCATACGACAGAGAGAATACGGAGAAACTGTGGGAAATACTAAATGATATGGCGTAAGTAAAGGTCTAATAAACGGCAGTATACAACGGTAGTTGGGCATGTGTTGGGGTGGGAGGAGGTGTGAGTGAATACTTTAATATTGAACAAGGAGTGCGACAAGGCTGTGTGATGTGACCGTGGTTGCTCAATGTATACATGGATAAATGTGTTAGACAAGCATGTTCCGATACAAATGGTGTAATGGTTGGTGACGTAAATGTACGACTTCTGGTGTATGCAGGCGACACAGTCTTATTAAGTGACAGTGCGGATGAGCTACAAACTGCTCTGTTTGATACAGTCTGTGAGAGCATGGACTTAAAGGTAAACGTGAATAAAACTAAGATTGTGGTGTTCAATCGGGAAGGTGGAAAGGAGAGTAGGTTATTTACTCTCCAAGATGAAATTGTGGACCAAGTGGACTAGCTGATATATGTAGGTAGAATGTTTACTGCAGATGGTGCAATGGAAGGCGAGATTGGACGAAGGGCCAATGCTGGAAGGTAACTGATTGGTAGTATGTGGACGATAATGAGAAACGAAATCATGAGCCTAGCTGCGAAACGAGCAATCTATAATGGCGTGTTTGTCCCGTCAGTACTGTATTGAAGTGAGACAAGGGTATGTCAAAAAAGCACGAAAGAAAAATAAATGCCGTAGGTATGAGATTTCTGAGAAGCGCATGTGGTAAAGAATAAGTGCATAATGACGGAGTATGGCGAGGAAAAGAGGATGATGGATAGATATAAAACTAGTACATTACGTTGGTTTGGTCACATTGAGAGAATGAACGAAGCAAATATATGTGGGCGAGGTTAGAGGTAGGGCCGTGCCTGGTAGACCGCGTAAAACTTGGCTGAATGTAATAGAATGTATAATAAAGGAAAAAAATAAAAATAAAAGGGCATGTCAGAGACAATGTATGAATCTTGCGCAAGCTAGGGATGTATGCTTAGATAGGAAAGCATGGAGAAAGACTGTAAATGAAGAATAAATAAGAGGCAGGGGTTGTTTTGATCACCCCACAAGGGAATGGCGTGAAGGTTAAGTTAAGTGTTTTAATTGTGATATTTTACGTTGTTAGCCTTTGTCCGTTAGAGCGTGTTCTGATTTGTCATTTTCAAGGGGGTTTAATAATATTTAATCTATTAAAGATCTAGCTAATTTTTACTAAAAATTATATTCCGTAGTTAGCTTTTTCAAATACGTTTCCTAATTATTGTGGCAGACTTCTTACATTTATATTTTCAGATTTCATATATTTATGACGTTAAATAATTTTCAAAAGCTGTTTTCATTTACTGAAGAAAATAACAGTAAAGCTAAGTAAATTAATTAGAAAATATTTAGTTAAAGTACATATTTGTGTTTTACAGACAATCATATATTTTAAAAATGGTATAAAACCATTTGGAATCCCCCCATCTGTGACTCGTGGTACAGAAGAGAACCACTGTTGGCCTACATATAATCCATATACAATGCCCATAGTTTGTAATTTGAATTCGGGTCGCTGATACGAGGTCTTTAATTTTTACCAGTTGCATATCATACCTTTCACAACATTACAATGATATGTGTGATTAAACTTGGTAAATATATCTAATATCGTTAGCCTTCGTTCAATAACGTGTTCTGGAATGTCATTTTCAGGACGGTTTAATATTTGATATATTAAAGACCTTTGTCCTAATTTTTGATAATTTTCGAAAATGACACATAATATCGAAACCGGTTGAGCATTAATATAAACAAATATTGTTGAATTTAGAGAAGCTCTGTTAATTTATTAAATGTAGTTTCTATTTCTGTAAACTTTTTTTTGTAAATTCCCAAAGTGTATAATCAGTATTTTTAAATGTTGTGCTACAAATATAATTAATGTATTGAATGGTAATATTTGCATATGCATTATCAAAAAGTAGGTAGCTGAGATGAAGATATTGAAAAATCTTCTAAAATTAATTATGCTTCTATTTGTAAATGTAGTACAAAGTTTTGAATGTTATTTATTCTCTCTTTCTCATATGAACAAAGGACAAATTAAGCTATTATTGGCAACTATAATTATAACTGAATAATTACTAGCAAATAGGTAGGAAGAGGGAGGTGAAGTGTTAATAAACCTACAAAATTTTAATTCATAACGTACCCAATCGACAAGTACCGTTGAAAGTACCATTAGATGGTAACTGTCGATTAAATTAAGATTGTTGTTAAAGCGCCTGACTATACTAGCATTTTACATTTAAGGCTCATTATTCTTATTGAAATACTGTTAACTTTCTAACTAGCTAAAATTTTTGTGACACAAGTAATTTCATCTTGATGTATCAATAGATCACGACTTTTTTCATTCTTTATATATGATGGATGTTATAGTGTTTACTCAAAACGTAATTGTTTCGATACAATCTATAGTCTGCAAACAGAGAATGTCTGTCATATAATAGGCTAATGTAATTAAGAAAGTAATTGTGCTTAAATTGTAAAGAAAGAATAATTAAATGACACTATAAAACTAAATTATTGCATATTATAAATTCCAACGTTCTCTGTAACACATGCGTCTAAAATTGTTATTAAACTGTTTTAAAAAGATGAACATGTATTAGTTCGAAGAAGAGTACACAGCTTTTATAATGAAAAATTTGCAAAAGCAGTAGGTGTGAGGATGTCTACTGAACAAAAGATTGCTGTGTCACGAATTGTATTTATAACAATAAGCGCATTAAGCTTTTAAAAATTTTCAGCAAACATTCCACATATTTTCTTGTGTGGCGGTCGGTAATGCACAATACTTATTAATTTACGTTTCTCTTAAATAATTACTATGATTAGGTACGTCAAGAACCTTTCCACCAGATTGAACACATTTTGTGTAAGTTTCGTGCTTAAGCTTGATCTGTATTACAAAATAACCTGTACGGCGCTTACTCATATTTATTTTGTGTACTTAAGTACTAAATTTAATGATAGTACTTAATAGATCATTAAACAACTTTAACTGTAAAATCTGATGCGGATCACATAACTTACTTAGAGTACATCTTACGAATATCACCCTATCAAGACGCCATGTTTTAAATGGCATCAGTCATAAGGCGACCATTCGTCCCGTATTATACGGGATAGTCCCTTTTTTAAAGACATCGTATTTTAATAAATTACGTAAATGTTTTGTATTAAAAAAGTCCCGTTTCCAACGTTTCATTGTTTAGAATGGATTGATCAATGTCTAGAAAGTACGAAAAGCTAGCGTGACGTTCAGATAAGACATAATAGGACGACATCACAAGTTCTATAATTTAAAAGACTTTTCTAACACTTTTGCCGACTTAAATAAATAGCGCGAGATCCCGCTTATGAGACAATATTAAGTATCAAGTTTAAAGCGAAAATATTTTGCTTACGACTGTGTCTTATACCGGCTGGCCAACTAAGAACGGCCGTCGGCCATATCTCAGGAATGGATTATAGCACAGGTTCGGGAAAACAATTTATATAACAAAAGTGGCCTCGAGAAACGCCTGGAAATTATTTTCAGAATTGTAGGTCCACCACTAGAGGGCGTATTTGACAGTTAAAATTTTAAAAAGCAAAATTTTTCAAAATTTACTCAATTAAGGGACATATTAAATATTATATTCAGATTCCTCGACAAATTCTGCATATTTTGTATTGGACAAGTTTTAGTCTATCTCTTCAAATAAGGGGGGGGGGGGGGAAGAGTGGGAACCTTGTGACGAAAAAACGCGTTTAATTCAGGTTCTAATTGACCGATTTTAATAAACTTGATGTTGTTTGAAAGAGCTTTTGTTAAACAATAGAAAATTTGTAAATTTGAAGCAATCTGATTAATAACATAAATCCTAGAGGGCGCTGTTTAATATTTTTTTAATATTGTGTTTTCTCTTTACAATTTTAAATGGAAGCATAAAAATTTAAGTAGGTCTTTAAAAAGTAGACTAAATTAGTAATAAAACAGTGAAAACTGCAAGTCAATATCTTTTTCCTATCCTGAGATATCGTAAGAAACAGGTAAATGGCGGGACTTGTTCTTCCAACGTCTAGTAGGCTAGTTCGCGTTAACGGAACTTATTAAATTTAGCCTGGATGAAAAGATCTTACATTGGTCTGCAGTAATTTAAACTGTTATCATACTAATGTTATGGTTGCCGCTAGATTACCTGAATGTAATGCTGTCGCTACTAACAATGAGAATAAATTATAAAATAATAATGTGATAAATCTAACATCTTTTTAATTATATAAGAATGTTATATTTGTTTTCAAGCGATGTGTTAGTAAATCAAAAGCATAAAATATCAATAAAAACCGATATTTGCCCAGCAACAACAAATACAGTTTAAAATATGAATTACGATTTACTGATGACAACAAAATTAGTAAAGAGGGCCATGTAAGATATAAAATAAATTCCCTGTTGAAAACAAGCAAGCTATGATTTTCACGCATATGCCAAAAATTATTCATCGTGTTGCATTTAATAGACTTTCTTTATCGTTTCGTTCCAAAATGATTCTTACAAATGAAGAAGCATTTGGTATGTTAGCAGTTTATTTTGAATGTATGAGAAATGCAACCGTTGTTGCTAGAGTGTATGCACTGCAGTACCCAAACAGACGGCATCACAGCAGAAGAGTTTTTCTCCGACTCACACACCGTGTGCGTACTACTGGAAATGTTAATCTTCCTGTGTACCGAAGACAACGCAGAGGTAGAACAGAGAAAAATGTTATTGATGTTTTAGCTTATGTAGATGTTAACCCTTATTCAAGCACTAGAGCTATAGCTAGAGACTTGGGTATATGTCGAACCACCGTCCAAAATATTTTAAGAGAACACAGGTGACTACTTATTTATTAATGCATGTTTTATTCGGTATTATAACGATAAAAATGTTTTAATTTTTTTCGTTTATCGTTATATGTTTCTCATTTTTATCATACCGAAAATGTCATTACATCAAAGTTAACTTGTGACAACATGACTAATGTATTTGCCGCCATTTTATGTCCAGTTTCAATAAAACACCAAATTATTTAATGAAATTATCTTATGCTATGTGAACAGATTTTAACTAACAACATGATAATTAAGTGAGGCAGAGTAAAGTAAAAAGGTACCAATAATAAAAAATAATGCGAGGCCGGGCGAAAAAAATTCGTAATAACATTACGAGAGTTAATGCATTTAAAGTCCTTTTTCGTTTACTAACAACGAAGGACTTCAATGTGTCTTATTGATCTGATTACTTTATAATATATACTATTTTAGATTGCACCCATATCACATGGTCCTACACCATAGTTTGAATGCTCAAGATTTCGATACCAGGTTGGATTTTTGCAACTGGCTCTCACATATGATACACGACGATCCTGAAATACTTTCACGAATTATGTGGACAGATGAGGCTACTTTTTATAGTGATGGTAGTGTAAATGGACATAATATGCACTACTGGTCTGAAACGAATCCCCACTGGATGCAGGAGGTCCAACATCAGGGTCGTTGGTCTTTAAATGTGTGGTGCGGGATTCTTGGTGGAGAAATAATTGGGCCTTTTTTTTAATGAGACTGTTAATGGAGAAAGATATTTAGATTTTTTAAGCATCGAATTGCCATTTATTTTAGAAGACGTACCCTTGGCCATTCGTCGTGACATGTTCTTGCAACATGATGGGTGCCCGGCACATTATTCTAGAGATGGTCGGAATTTCTTAGATCAATCATACCCTGAAAGGTGGATAGAACGTGGAAGTTTATTTATTTGGCCACCAATGTCTCCAGACCTAACTTGTTTAGATTTTTATTTGTGGGGGCGAATAAAATATCTCGTTTATGCCGATAGACCCACAACAAAAGCTGACGTGATTGAAATTATACGACAGACAATACGAAGTATTTCAAGGGCAGAAATTGAAACTGTTGTTCTCTCCACCCGTCAGCGATTGATTTCATGCATTGAAAATGATGGACGACATCTCGAACATCTAGGGCGACACTAATTACGTAGTTATTTATTTAAGGTTTTAATTGTTAGATTTATCACATTATTATTTTATAATTTGTTCTCATTGTTAGTAGCGACAGCATTACATGTAGGTAATCTAGCGGTAACCATAACATTAGTATAACAGTTTAAATTACTGCAGACCAATGTAAGATCTTCTCATCCAGGCTAAATTTAATAATTTCCGTTAACGCGAACTAGCCTACTAGACGTTGGAAGAACAATTCCCGCCATTTACCTGTTTCTTACGATATCTCAGGATAGGAAAAAGATATCGACTTGCAGTTTTCACTGTTTTATTACTAATTTAGTCTACTTTTTAAATACCTACTTAAATTTTTATGCTTCCATCTAAAATTGTAAAGTGAAAACACAATATTAAAAAAATATTAAACAGCGCCCTCTAGCATTTATGTTATTAATTAGATTGCTTCAAATTTACAAATTTTCTATTGTTTAACAAAAGTTTTTCAAACAACATCAAGTTTATTAAAATCGGTCAAGCAGAACCTGAATTAAAGGCGGTTTCGTAACAATTCCCACTCTCCCCCACCCCTTATTTGAAGAGATAGACCAAAACTTGTCAAATAAAAAATATGCAGAATTTGTCGAGGAATCTGATTATAATATTTAATATGCCCCTTAATTGAGTAAATTTTGAAAAATTTTGCTTTTTAAAATTTTAACTGTCAAATACGCCCTCTAGCGGTGGACCTACAATTCTGAAAATAATTTCCAGGCGTTTCTCGAGGCCACTTTTGTTATAACATTTTTTTTCCCGAACCTATGCTATAATCCATTCCTGAGATATGATTATATATATATATATATATATATATATATATATATATATATATATATATATATATATATATATATATACTGTGTAAATAGTTCGTTAGTTAAAGTTAAGTGTTAATAAATAATTGTTTTTAATATAGTGTAATGTGTATCTAGTACGGTAGAAAATCAGAAAACTACAAAACACGGTGTACATTTAATAGAGATTTGGAAAGTGAATACCCAAAAAAGACAACCTCAGTCAGTGATGTAAAGTGCTTAAAATGTTATGCACAGTCACTTGCACATGATGGAAAAGCGGATATTGTTCCAACACATATCGAAACTTAAGCATAAAAAGGCAGATATTGCTGCTTCTAGTAACGACAAAGCGTTGTCTTTTTTTACACATTTAGAGATAAAGAACAAAATCTAGCTGCGATTGAATGTACTTGGTCATACCACAACGTGATCCACAATCAGTCATTTCGTTCTACGGATGGCACTAGTAAGCTAAAACATTTTCAAAAGCAGTAGGTGTGAGGATGTCTACTGAACAAAAGATTGCTGTGTCACGAATTGTATTTATAACAATAAGCGCATTAAGCTTTTAAAAATTTTCAGCAAACATTCCACATATTTTCTTGTGGCGGTCGGTAATGCACAATACTTATTAATTTGCGTTTCTTAAATAATTACTATGATTACGTCAAGAACCTTTCCACCAGATTGAACACATTTTGTTTAAGTTTCGTGCTCAAGCTTGATCCGTATTACAAAATAACCTTTATGGCGCTTATTCATATTTATTTTGTGTACTTAAGTACTAAATTTAATGATAGTATTTAATAGATCATTAAACAACTTTAACTGTAAAATCTGAAGCGGATCACATAACTTACTTAGGGTACATCTTACGAATAATCACCCTATCAAGATGCCATGTTTTAAATGGAATCAGTCATAAGGCGACCATTCGTCCCGTATTATACGGGATAGTCCCTTTTTTAAAGACATCGTATTTTAATAAATTACGTAAATGTTTCGTATTAAAAAAGGCCCGTTTCTAACGTTTCATTGTTTAGAATGGATTAATCAATGTCTAGAAAGTACTAAAAACGTTTCGTAAGGACACATTTAGAGATAAAGAACAAAATCTAGCTGCGATTGAATGTACTTGGTGATACCGCAACATGATCCACAATCAGTCATTTCGTTCTATGGATGGCACTAGTAAGCTAAAAAAAGTAGCTTCCAACAAAAATTTGCATGTGCTAGAAGAAAATCTGATAGTATACATTTTACAAAAAGAATCATTAAGCTTCATACAACATGATCTTGAAACGGTTAACTTTGTAACAATTTATAAAAGTATTAATTTTTTATAGGTTGGCCATGCTATTTGTCGTTCTCTTTAATATTTTTGCCTTAAAAATAAAAAAAAAGTAGTTATTTCTCTATTTAAGTGGTTTTAGCTCCAGAAAGATGTTGTTCGAATGAGTCATACCAAAGTTGTTTTAACCTTGAGTTACGTAACACGCCGATATGTCATAGTTTGGGAAAACAAAGGGTTATTGACAGAATGAGTCATGTGAAAGTTAAGATGAGTCATGTATAAGTTGTTTTAATCTTAATTTACGTAACGCGTCCATGAGTCATAGTTGAGTATAACCAAGAAATTTGGGGATGCAACGCGCTGATGAGTCACTCGAAGGTGTTTTTAACTTTAAATTACGTAACGCACCACTGAGCCATAGGTGGGGAAAGCCCGGAAAGTTTGGGTGGTAACGTGCTGATGAGTCATGTGAAAGTTGCGTTAAGCTTGAATTGCGTAGCACACCGATGAGTTCTAGTTAGGAAAACGCGAGTGTGACTTGTGTAAGTAGAAATGTGCTATGGTTGTTTTGTCTTCTTTTGTGCCCTTACATTACCGTATATTTTGGTGCTGTATAAATTTTAACTTCAATTTGCTTTTACGAATGCCGTGCTATAAGAATTTGTTTTTTGTGAATGCTGTAATAATTTTTTAACAACTGCTATAAGGAGTTTGCATCAATTTGGTTTTTATAAGTTTCCATGCTGTAAGAATTTGTTTTTCAACGAATGCTGGAGTGTTTTGTTTTTAACGAATGTTGTAAGAATTTGAATTCCTTTTTAACGAATAGTCTGCTGTAAGGGTATGTTGTTAACGAATGCTGTAAGAATGTGCTTTTATCGAACGCAGTAAGACTCTCAATCTGTTTTTAATGAATGCTGTAAGATTTAATTTTTTTTTTGAAGAGTACACTGCTAGAGCGCTATGCTTTTAACGAATACTGCAATAACTTTGGATCAATTTGTTTTTTTTACGAATGCTGTAAGATTTCGTTTTTAACGAATGATGTAAGAATTTTGGATCAATTTTGTTTTTTTACGAATGCTACAACAATTTTAATTTGTTTTTTAACGAATGCTGTAAGATATTGTTTTTAACGAATGTCCTGCTGTAAGGGTATATTGTTAACTTATGCTGTAAGAATATGTTTTTTAACCAATGTTATTTTTTGACGAATTCCGTGCTGAAAGAATGTTTTTTGCCAGCTGCTGTTATAACCTGAAATGAATTTTATAGCGAATACCGCGTTAAAGGAATTTGCTTTATAACGAATACCACAAGAATTTTTTTAATCAACGCTGTAAAAACGTGTTTTTTAATGAATGTCGCGCTGAAAGAATTTGTTTTTTAACGACGTTATATGAATTTGTTTTTAACGAATATGAATATGTTTTTTAACGAATGTCGTGCCAAAAAAATATTTTTAACGAGTGCTCTAAGAATTTTTTAGCGGATGCCGCGCCGAAAGATTTTTCTTTTTAACGAATGCTATAAGAATGTTTTTTAAAAATTGCCGCAATTATCGTTTATAGCGACTGCCGTAAGAATTTTACATCATTTTTGTTAGCCGTATTCTAAGAATTTGTTTTTTAAGGAATTTCAAAAGAATTTGTTTTTGACGAAACGTTTTAACTTTTGTGGAAGCTAACCGTGAAATTGTTGTCAGTTATGATTTAAAAATTAGTTGTGAGATCTCGATAAAAGTCACGTATGGTAGAAAATGGTCATCAGGTGTCGGTTCTCGCGGTCGACAGGATCGGTAGAAAATGCTTCTCTGGTGTCCGTGCTCTACTAGTAGTAGTTTTCCCAGATTTTCAAAGTCAGTTGGGGCTTAATTATTACCTTACAAAAATCTGTCATTCCATAATTTATTCTTGGTTATCTCCAAAGAGGGTGTTTACTCATTTGGCTCCAACGTTAGTTTTTGATATAATAAAAAAATCGTTTTAGAGACTCTTTTTTGAAGTACGTTTTTTTGGAACATATTTATTACTCTACGAAAAACTTCTTTTACTCCGTTTTTGATAAATTCACAAAAACTACTTTAGAAAAGTTTGAAATATCATTTTATGGCTTATTGATTACACTATAAAAAATAAAAAAAATACCATGCTTAAAATGGAATTATCTTTAGAGAAAGTCTATACTTTTTGCTATAAAGTTAATATTTTTCTAGATATTTGCACTGTACGTTGGGGGTCGTATAAAGTAGCTTTAAAATGCTGAATTGTTTACTTAAAACCAGTTTAATGTTGAGAGCTTTCGATAGATTTACAAAAAGTATCTTTTTAGGGCCCATTTATTACACTACAAAACTTTTATAGAAATTGGTGCAAAACGGAATTATTTGTGTACTTTCTGGTATAAATTCAATAATTTTTTAGGGCTAGTATACAGTCGCTTTTGAAACGCTTATTTATCACCACCTTTAGAAAAATGTAAAATTGAATTAACTTTAAAAACGATCTGTACCCCTGTTACTCGTAAATTATAAGCTACTTTTACTTTTTAACCCGATTTTTAATAAAGGTTGATAGGACCTAGATGTTTTAGTAGTAGTTCCTCGAAATATAGAGCTTCATAGTAATTTAACATCTATTTTTTAAGTTTTGACTACATACGCACACGTATACACAATCGAGCGCATACGCGCGCACGTTCTCACTCACGCACACCCAAAAAAATAAGCAAACAAGCAAGCAAACAAACAACAAACAAACGAGCACAAAATCACATGTCATAACAAGTGGTGACAGATGTACATTAACATTTAAAACTTGCTAACAAACACAAATTTATCTTTAGCGAAATCGTTATACCATTTGCTAAGATTTTTACAGTTATTTTCATTGTTCTTTGGGGATCGTATAAAGTAGTTTTAAAAACTTTCACTAGGTAAACCATGTAAAATTGAATAGTTTAAAAAATGCCTTTACACTTTGTGTTCCAACGTTGAGAGCTTTCGATAGATTCACTAAAGGTACCTTTTACAGCACCTTTTTGGGGCTCATTTATTACAATACTAAAAACTTGTACAAACTGAAATTGTCTTTAGGAAAGGTTTCTATACTCTCTGATATAAATTTAATAGTTTCTTAGATATTCACAATAAGTACTGTAGGGCTTATTTATCACCTACGAAAACTTTCTTTAGAAAACTGCACTCAAAAACTATTAGTTGTCGAGACATTCACAAAGGGTACTTTTTTTAACCTGATTTTAATTGAAGGTTGATAGAACCTAGATGTTTTAGTAATAGTATTTCGAAGTACAGAGTTTCATATAATCCGACACCCATTTTTTGTTATCATGACTACACACTCACTCGCATAAATCCACACACGCTCACGCATGTACGCGCACACACGCACGCACGCAAATTAAATGTGGGGAACGCTGATATTTGACTAAAAACTAATTGGCGGAACATGAGATTCTAAAAAAAATTAGTTATAAGAAAAACTTTTAGCTTTGGCGAACGAACAAACGAGGAAACGACGAAACACGCAGAGGGGCAAATGAACCAACGAACAAACACGTAAACATCCATGCACGCACGAATACACGGACTCAGTGACGCACGGACGCACATACGTAGGCACACAAACATATACTTGTAATGTCAATAGTAAATATTAAAATACTTTTACTAAACAATTTTCATGCTGAACTGTAATAGCAATTGTATTTATAAGATCAGTTACAGGTTTCTCTTACATGTAACCTGAGCCACACAAATAGTAAGTCTATGCCCAATTAAATCGTTGCATGCGTGCATGTAAAGGTTTCAATCAAATGGTGATAGACTCCTCGATAGCTCAGTTGGTTAGAATACGTGTCTGGATAACAGGAGGACGTGAGCTCGGATTCCATTCGAGGGAATTTTTTTTATATATCCATATAAATTAAAAAAGTATATAAATAGTCTTGTTCAGATATATTCATTACAATAAATAGATTAAAATATCATAATGTCAAACGATTGTAAAAATTCTTATGTCTTTGTTTTCTGCACCTGATTATTTTTTAAATTCACGCAGTTAATGCTATTTGCTATTTGTTTAATTTTTTATGGCATTGAGGTCAAAATTATAATAAAATTAATAGGAAGTGAGATTGTCAACACAATATTTGAAGCGTTATATGTGACATGATGATAATAATCACTTTACCAACGGTAATATTACAAAATGTTGGTTGTCAATTTGTCTTTTCGGAACAATTTTTATAGTCGGAAAATAGTAAAAAGTTAATACAGTTACTTCAGAATAAATTATTCTAAAAGTGATAATTATTGCTTAATTAATTCACTACAAACATTTCTCGGATGATTATGATTTTAGCATGTACCAAATTAGCGGGAACAATATAATTATAAAGTTGGCTGACATGTGAAAAACGGTTTTTGTGTTATAAAAATTTAATTAGACAGGGGACTATTTAAAGAAAGCACATGATCGCACTAGCGAGCGGTTGACATTTAAATAGTACAAGAAATTTGAGAAATGCTTTACTCATACAAAACAATGAAAGTACGTTACTAACTTATGAACGTTTACTACATTAATTCTTTCAGAAAACATATACGAACAATTTAAGAAAAACAAAAAAAAAAAATTCTGAAAATTGTAGGACAGAGAACGATTGGCAATACTCTCAGTTGTATTAAGATCACGCATATTAAGACCTATCGATTCAAGCCAGGTAATTATTTACTGATTCTTGATCTTTTCCACGATTTTGGGCAAGTTGGTAGTCATTATGTTGGAAGTAGATGCCTTGCCTCCTTTTTTAGAAAATGAAAAAACATCAGCAATTGTTAAGACTAACTGGACAAAGATATCTATTGTAATCTATTAATCGGATTTTGATAACGATTTGAAAATATACATTTTTTATTAGTCGATTATTGGCTTAATCGATTGTTTGATTAATCGATTTTTTAATCAACCAATTATGATTTATCGTTTATTTTATAAATCTAATTGCTAATAGTATAGCTATTCCACTTTAAAATTGCTTGCCTGTATTCATTCAGTATGATCTTTATAGACATATACACCTTTTCTATAAACAGCTAGATGTTTTTTGAAAACCACCTACACGTTTTCGAAATAGCTAGACGTTTTCTTGAAACACCCAGACATTTTCGAAAACCATCTAGCTATTTCCCAAAATATTTTGACTTTTTGGAATTTACAAACACCTAGATGTTTGGTTGAAATACCTACGTATTTACTACAAATATCTACATGTTTCCGGTTCCTGAAAAACCTGGATGTTTTCCCGAAATACGTAGACACAAACACTTGGACGTTTATAGTGTTAAAATACCCATAAGTTTTCTTGGAACATCGATACATCGTTCAGAAATAGTCACAAGTTATTCCGAAACACCTAGACGTTTTCTCCAAAGACGTTATTCTCAAGCATAGACTTGTACTAGAAACATTACAGGTTTTTCTAAAACACCTAGACGTTTTCTAAAACCACCTAGCTATTTCCCAAAACACCTAGAGGTTTTCTTTTTCATAAACATGTAGGTATTTGCTAGAAACATTTACATATGTTCCCGAACCACCTACACGTTTTTTCTAAATACGTAAACGTTTTCCCATAAACTTGGACGTTTTTAGAATGTTAAAAACTTAGAAGTTTTCTTGCAACAAGAAACGCCGTTCAGAAATACTTCTGAAACACCTTGCCATTTTTTCCAAACACCTAGAGGTTTTTAGACTTTACAAACTGTTTCTTGTTACTGGACATTTTTCCAAAAAAAAAATGAATGTTTTTGCAATTTAGAAATAGCTAGACGTTTTCTGGAAACAACAAAACGTTATTATCAAGCATAGGCTTGTACTACAAACACCTACACGTTTTTTCTGAAACATCTGGACGTTTTGGAAAACCACCTAGCTATTTCCTAAAACACCTTGACGTATTTAAAATTTAGAAATACCTAGTAATTACCAGAAACATCTATACATATTCCCGAAACACGTAGAATGTTAAAAAAAAACTTAGAAGTTTTTTTGGAACACCAAGACGTCGTTCAGAAATACCCCTCGGTTTTTCCAAAACCCCTAGACATTTTTTCCAAACACCTAGAGGTTTTTCAAATTTACAAACAAACGTTTTCTTGGAAGACTTAG
The DNA here is from genome assembly GCA_036346205.1 of Vesta saturnalis. Taxonomy (NCBI): domain Eukaryota; kingdom Metazoa; phylum Arthropoda; class Insecta; order Coleoptera; family Lampyridae; genus Vesta; species Vesta saturnalis. The sequence goes on from JARFJB010001320.1 coordinate 1,048,950, forward strand.
ACAGTTTATTGAAACACCTAGACATAGAAATACATAGGCATCTAGATATTTTCAAAAGCCATGTAGACATTTCTACTTAGACAGTTTCCAGACAAAACCACGTTTTCCCAAAAAACTGGGGTGTTTCGGCAATTGATAAATGCTTAAGCATTTTCTAGAAACATCCTAGACATTCTCAAGCATAGATTAGTACTAGAAAGACCTATAGGTTTTTCTAAAACACCTAGACCATTTCGAAAACCACCTAGCTATTTCCCAAAACACCTTGATGTTTGTAAAATTTAGGAACACCTAGAGGTTTTCTTGGAACATACGTTTTCGAGAAACACCTAGGTATTTACGAGATACATTTAGACGTGTTATCGAAACACCTAGACGTTTTCCCAAAATACACAGACGTTTTCCCAAAAACTGAGACGTTTTTAGAATGTTGAAAATTCATGTTTTTTTGGAACACCGAGATGTCGTTCAGGAACACTTAGCTATTTTTTGCAAACACCTAGAGATTTTTGAATTTACCAACACTTTCTTGAAACATTTAAACATCTTCAAAAACCACCTAGATATTTTCTCGAAACACCTAAACAGTTTCCGCATTCAACCTAGACACACGTAGCAAGGACTGGTACCAGAAACACTTACAGATTTTTTTTAAATACCTAGACGTTTTCGAAAACCACCTAGACATTTTCCCAAAACACCTAGTTTTTTTGGAATTTAAAAAACACGTTTTTGTCAAGTGCCAAGACGTTTCCCGAAACATAAACTTGCACTGGAGACACCTACAGTTTTTCTGAAACGTCTGCATGATTTCTATAAACACCTTGATGTTTTTTATAAACACCTAGATGTTTTCGAAAAAAATAAAAGTTTTAACGAAATACCTGTTCGTTTCCCCGAATCACCTGCATGCTTTTATAATGCACAAACATCTAAACGTTTAGAAAAACCCTTAGACGTTTTCTGAAAGTACCTAGATACTTTCCTTAATGACTTAGAAGTTTTTACTAAACACTTAGACTTTTCTAGAAACAGCTAGCAGTTTGTTTTTAGCATGTTATCTAAAAAGTTTTCTTGAAACACCTAGACGTTGTTCAGAATTACCTAGAGGTTTTTCTGAAACACCTAAACATTTTCTTGAAACAACTAATTTTCTTCGATACACCTAGACGATTTATTGATACAACTAGATTTTTTCGCAAAACACCTGGATGTTTTTAAAATTTAGATATTTTCTATAGAGACATAAATCTTTTCCCGAAACACTTAAACATTTTTGGAATTTAGGAACATGTAGACGTTTTCTTGCAGCACCTAGACGGTTTATTGAAACAATTAGACATTTTTCAGAAACACCTAAGCATCTAGACCTTTTCTCGACACATCTAAACGTGTTATGCTAACACCCACACGGTTTCGTAATACAACTAGATGACTTTCCAAAAAACCTGCACATTTTTAGAATTTAGAAATACCTAACACATTTTTTTTTGAGTACTAGAAACACCTACAGGTTTTCCTCCATTTAAATGTTTTTTACACCCTCCAACACGTATCGAAAACAATTTAGACGTTTTCTGGAAACACTTAAAAAATTTTCCTAATGTACACGTTTGCTAGAAACTCATGATCGTTTTTTGACCGACGGTAGGTAAGTCTATACTAGATAACTGGAACAGGTAGCAACAATAAGTAATAGGGGCATGTATTACCTGAGACCGGTCACTGCTTTGGAAAACGTTTGTGTTTCAGAAAAACGTGAAGATCTTTCTAGTATAAGTCTACTTGTTTCGGAAAAAGTCTAGCTATTTTACGAAATGTTAAGGTTTCTTTAAAGAATGTATAAATGTTTATACAAAACGTATTGGTGTGTAAGAAAATGTCTAGCTGGTTTTTGCATGGTTTACAGAAAATTTCTAAATATTTATAGAAACCGATGCCAGACGTGGGTAGCTATAACACTATTGTATTTATATTTTTGTTTACAATAAATAGATAATGGATTAACTGTTGCGGCAGTATTTCTGAATGTTGTAGCGGAACGTAGGCTGTGAGCGACACTGACAGCTGCGCGTATTGCGGTTAGTTTTTGTTGGAAAACAGATTTAGCGGTTTCTTAATGGTACAGTTTTTGATAGTTACTTACAAAAAAATTGCTTTCTATTGTTGCACGGCAATACTAGCAGAGTTAATTAAAGTGGACGTGGTGAAAAGTCTAAAGGTAGGTCCCAAATTATTTTCTTTGTGAGTCTTACAAATGTCGTCTTTGCGAGAAGAAGTAATTTATTGAGAAACAGAAATTGTGTATGAGTTGCATTTAATTAAAGGGATTTTAATGTGCTTGAATTTTGTGTAAATAAATTCAAACCCGCCTAACAGTCTCTAGAATTGCATGTTTGTAAGTGTATAGATCTAAAGACCGCAGCAATTGTTTTTTTTTTTGCGAAATTGGACATATTTTCTCCAGTGGAATACCGCAATAATGGACAATAGTGAAATGTATTTGTTATTCGTTGATTACGTAGATTTTTGCCACAATCATGCTAGTCGTCAGTCTTAATATTTGATTTCGTTTGTTTCAAGATTGCGGCTGAAGGAGCTACAAAGCTAAAATTGTTCTTTTGGATAGGAAATCAAACCATGCCTTTTCCTTCTTTTTTATCCATGGTAATCCTTAAGAGGGTGTGAGAAAAATCGCGTTATAAACATTTTGTAGTTTTGATTAGAGCTCCAGCTTCCTTTGGAACAAATTTGGGTTTCTTTAGCATCATCCTAAAGGAATTCATGCTTCCATATTTACGAGGAAATGTGGTAACTCTCGACGAAATCTAACTGATGGTGGTTCTAAAACTTCAAACGTGATTTGCGAGCGAACGGGGTGTCGAAAGTAGGTATCGAGGAAGGGGTGGGAGCTCTAAACAAGAGCTAACCGATGGTGGTGTCAAAACAATACAATAATATAATAGTGTACTAATGTTTTCAATAGTTTTAGAATCCTAATTTTTATTAATTCTATACTTACTTGATCTATTTTTGATTTATTCCCCTGCAATATTTATTATTTTGGTTTCTTTTTGAATGTATTCCGGTTTCGTTTCCTGTAGTAGTTCTGTTTAGCAATGTATATAATTGTATTTTTATATTCCTTTTATTCCTATTTCTTTTCTCCAGTAGTTCTTACATATTTTAAGACTTTTTTACGATTCCTTTCATTTGTTACCACATATCTACCTCTAAACTATGTTTATTCCATACCAAGCTCGTAGATTAGTGGTCACCCACTGATTAAAACTCTCTGAATATTTGATTCGGTTATCGTTTACACTGTTTCAAGAGGCTTTCTTCATTTAAATATTGCGTATATATACATCTTGTGTGATTTAGGCAGATGCTGCTTCCTCATAACCCTAACTCCAACTTCTTCCGATATTATCCTGGTATGTTTTCTTAATAAGCTGAAAAAGCTAGGTAAACTAAAATATTCGTATGTATGTCTATGTTTCATATAGTCTTCTTACGACTTTCCCTTTTACCGAACACGTTTTTTCTATTGACATATTCGTTGTCTCAGTGTATTGAATTCGGACCGAAAGATTTCCCATTCTTTAATTTTCTTTTTTGTTCCACGCCTTGTTGACTATGTCTGCTTCAATATTTATTACTGTGGTTTCATCTTGTTGTAGTGGTTCTGTGCAGTACTGTTTTTACTGATTTTATGCATTTCTAGATTTCCGTACATTTCCTAAGGAATAACTGTCTACTTCTAAACATTTTATATCCGATACCGAGCTAGTAGATGAGTGTGATAACGCTCCGTAGCATTCGGGATACCTGCTTTTTATGAAGTTCCTTAGATGGTTTGTGGTATTCTGATATACTGATATACAACCATAATACTGTCTTATCTAAGCATCTTCTATCCCATACCGGGCTCGTAGGTGATTGGTAACACCCTTCATAAAATTTGGAAGTGATAGGTTCATTTTCTGTTATCACTTGCCCTTTATGAGGTTGTTTTTAGTGTTTGTACAAACATTTTGTTATCCCATATGGAGCTCGTAGCTCCGGATCATTCAGGATGTTACAGGATCGTTTTGCAATTGTTTTCTTTACATAGACGTAGCGGAATAATATACATTTTTTATCCTATACTCAGCTCGTAAGTGAGTCCTAATACACTCCGTAGCTTTCGGAGGGTTATCGGTCCGTTTTACGTATGTTCTGTATAAGGGTTTTTAGGACGGTTTTCTGATATAAGCAGCATGATTTTATAGATTTCTAGATTTCCGTACATTTCCTAATATCAGTAATAACTGTGTGCTTGTTTTTATGTTACCACCAGCCCTTTACGAGGCTTTTTCAGTGCGTACATTCCGGCATGGTACATCGTAACAATACTGTCTATCTCTAAACATTTTTCGTAGTTTCGTAGCAGTCCGGGATGTTATAGAATTGTTTTGCATTACTGCTTGTCCTGTATGAGGTTTTTTAAAAATGGTTTTCTTCATATAGATATAACGGCATGGTACATATTTTTGCTATCCTATACCCAGCAAGTATGTGAGTCATAATGAGACCGTAGCTTTCTGTGGGTTATCGGCTCGTTTTCCGACTGCTCTGCATGATGGTTTGTAAGAGGGTTTTCTGATACGTATTTAGCAGCATGATTTCATACATTTCTATGTTTCCGTACTTTTCCTAACACCAACAAGTGTCTACTTCTGAACATTTTCTATCCCATACCGATCTCGTAGGTGAGTGGTACCACCCTCCATAGCATTCGGAAAGCCATGGGTTCGTTTTCCGTTACCGTCTGCCCTTCATACATTTTTTCAGATACCTGTAGCGTCATCATGTAGGTATTGATATGCACTAATAACACTGCCTACCTCTAATCATTTTCTATCCCATGTCGAGTTCGAAGATGATTGATAACACGCACCATATCATTAAGAGATTATGCGTTTTCCGAAACTATCTCCTTTTTATGAGGTTTTTCATATGCGGCACGATATACTCCAATAATACTTTTTACCTCTAAACATTTTGTATCCCATACCGGACTCGTAGGTAATTGGTAATACGCTTCATAGAATTCGAGAGGTTTTGGGTCCGTTTTATGTTACCACCTGCCCTTTATGAGGTTTTTTCAGATCTTTTCTCTGTACGTGCATATCCGCATGATATATTGATATATCACAATAATACTGTCTATCTCTTCATATTGTTTATCCCATATCGAGCTTGTAGCTTCGTAGCTTTCGGGATGTTCTGGGTTTCTGGTTTCTGGTTTCAAATGGTTTTTTGCATTCAGACATAGCCGCGTAATTTTTGCTGGGTTATCGGACCGTTTTTCATCTGCTCTTTATGAGAGTTTTTTATGGAGAGGGGGTTTCTGATACATATTTATCAGCATGATTTCATAGGTCTGTAGGTTTCCGTATATTTCCTAATATCAATAATATCTCTCTATTTATTAACATTTTCTATCTTATACCGAACTCGTATGTGGCTTTCGAAAGGTTATGGGGCTGTTTTCCGTTACCGTCTGCTCTTTATAAGGTTTTCACGGGTTTTTCGCATATAGCGGCATGATGTACACCAATAACACTGCCCGTCTCTAATCGTTTTCTATCGCATACCGAGCTTGAAGATGAGTTATACCACGCTCCGTAGCATTCGGAGATTATGCGTTTCGATACCGTCTGCTTTTTACAAAGCTTTTAGGTGGATTTTTTAATATATACATGCGGCATGGTATACTGATATACTCCAATAATGCTGTGTACCTCTAGCTTGCAGGTGATACGCTTTATAAAATTTGAGAGGTTGTGGGTCAGTTTTCTGTTTTCACCTGCTCTTTATGAGGTTTTTTCTAGATATTTTTCTCTTTACATGGCCATCAGCATGATATACTGATATGCGTCCATCGCTAAACAATTACCATATCGAGCTCGTAGTTCGGTGGCATGGTATACTGAAATACGCCAATTATCTACATCTAAACATACTCTATCCTATACCTAGCTCGTTTTCCGTCTGTTCTGTATGAGGGTTTTTTTAGGAGAGTCTTCTGATAGATATTTAGCACTATAATCATTACGTATATGGATATTACGCTGCTATTTTTTTGTGATTCTGAACAAGCTAAGTTTAGCCTCAAGAACACATAAGAGGATATTGCAATGCCAAGAGATTCCTATGAACGGTTTCCATAAATTTTTTCATATCATAACTGAGAGGAAAACAGGAACTACGGAGATCATTCCAAAGTTTAGAAGCCGTGTAGAAGGATGTGGATTGCGCCCATTAAGTATGACAATTGAAGATCTGTACTGCATATTGATGATATGTATTCCTAGCAAACGTGGCCTGAGATGGTATTAAATGATGTAATTCAGCAGTGCAATAGCTATTGTAATACCGATAATACAAAGAAAGGACCGAAAGGATTCTTTTATGCTGAAGGAATTGTATGTCAAAAGTTAAGGACTGGTTATTTATAAGCCCAGTTGTTCTTTTTTTAATACGATCAACGATATCTAAAGCGTATTGGGGAGTACCAAACCAGAGGTGAGAATTATATTCTAGATGAAGTCGAATTTGGGCCTTATATAGCAGGAAGAGTCCTGCTTAGATCTGTATAAAAAGCCTATTTTACGAGCAACTGATTTAGTAGCTGATAGAAGATGATCAACCCATGATACATCGAGTCTGAAAACAAGATCTGAGTCATCCATACTTAAACAGGAAATTGTCGGTTTTTTTTGGCGGACACAAGGCAAACTGAATGTTATTAGCATTAAACTTGACTAAATTACTACTTCCCCATTCAAGGATACGTTGAATGTCTGTTGATTGAAATTGCCATTTTAGCTTAAATATTTTAATCTGAGATGGAAGGTGGATTACCGTTATGAGTACAAGAGCCGGACTACAATGAAATGTGCTGTCGCCAGCAAAGTAATGGACTGGGTTAGTAAAAGAAATAAAATCATTTATGTATAGCAAGTAAGTGTAGGCGTTATAATTGATCCATGAGGCACGACCGTGTTAATTCACGTTTTTTTTTTATCTGAAGCCATTAACTACGACACGTATTCGTCTTTTATCAAGGCAATTACAAACCCAGTTGATGAGTGTATCATTTAACCCAAACGAGGTAAGTTTGGCAAGTAAACACTTATGCCAAATGGTCAAATGCTTTTGAGATATCTAAAGCGACTACAACTGTTTTACTGGATTGTTCTAATGCATTGTTCCAAACTTGGGTCACGTATGAAAGAAGATCACCTGTTGAACGATTCCACATTAGTTTCAAGCAAAGAGAGCAGTTGCTGATAGATGACTTTTTTCCATGATTTTATGCAAAATGGAAGTGTTGGCAATTGGTCGACAGTTGGAGGATCTGTCTGATCGTCTTTTTTGAGAATAGGTTTAACATTTGCTAACTTCCATGATGAAAGAAATTCCCCAGAAGACATCGAATAGAGCTTAGATAGTATTGGTACTAGTCCGGGAGAACATTTTTGTTAAAACTATACCGGGGTATCGTCTGGGTCAGTCACCTTATTGAAATCAAACCTACTGATGATCGATGAGCTTATACCGAAAATGGGTTGGTTTCATAGTGTATGAAAAAAAGTTTACTAGTTCCAGAATCATTAAGACAGGAGTTTGATACAAATAAATCCAATCAATCCAAGGATTGGCTTTGTCTACAGCATCAGTAACTACAGATCTGTCGAAGGATGTCATAGGGGGAAAATGAACGTGCACCAAAGTTTTTACTCATGGTTTTAGTTAAAGACCAAAATTTACGACTGCCCAAAGAAGGTGTAGCTAGTTCATCGCATTTTCGTTGTTTAAACAACTTTTTAGTTTTAGTGATAACGTGTTTGCACCAATATACTCTGCATGACTCTCGGCGGTTTTATGAGATTTTCATTTAATATAGTTTCCAAAGATATTGCATCAGTGCAAGCCTTATTGAACCAGAGTTGTACTTTTTCTATCCCATTCCTGCTTTAGTTTTACTTTCGTTTTCGATTACTCAGATCAATATTATTTGTTACACTGCGTGTTTCATGTTTTCCTAGTACTTTATTCGTAGTGTGGTGGATACTGTCATTGTTGTTTTTCTATATTTCTTGTAATTATTTTATTTTTTATTGGCACTTAAATTCTTGTTCAAAGGACGTAGAAGAACGAGAAATTCTAATTAACTTTTGATAAGTCATTTGTGTGTTGGACTAACTTCTTTTTATGTTATACTTTTTTAATTGCATCCAAAGAGTTTTCTTGCATTTTGTTATATTTTTTATCCTGTTCTTTATAATGCAAATTATAAAACCTTTCCTTTGTTTGTAAGGAAATGCACAGCGTGGGCGAATTATGAAACACTCCCATTTATTTGCATTGCAAGATTCCGGTAAAATTACGTAGGAAACGGAAATTAAACGTTTTAAGTAGACACTCAGGAAGCAATGATTAATGTAAACTACTTTAGTTTAGACATGGATCTCATGACCTGTTTGATTAGTTTTTCCATAAAAATAATTTGTAATGTAAACTGGTATAAATTAATACTGATGTGAATACGCCTTTGTTGAATAAATCACATTTTTCCCAACATCAAAAGTTTAATTGTTTACTTAGTAATGCTTTTTTCGAGTCTCGACCTAAATTGTCTATTTTACGGCAAGAAAAATTTTTATCACTTGTCATCCAAAAACTAAACCGTGATTGTTTCACGTAGCACATTATTATGAAATTAAAGTTACCGTTGGTTTATATATACCCATGATATCTTGACTCGCATTGTTTTGTGGTTTTGTATTGTAAAGAATATTATTAAGCATAGTCTCAGTCAGTACATCACTCTATTGACATCGCCACAAATCAGCATGAAAGTTGAAAGTTGCATAATTTTGCTTATCATCCTCTAAATACACTTTTGGTTTTTAAACAGCGTAATTTATTGCTTTTTTTTATATGCAAGTTTGGATAAATACTGGTATATCCAGTTTCGATTTCAAACGATAGTAGTAATTAAGGTCGCGTTTTGATGTATGCATTTATATTTTGTCAGATTTTTTATAACAGTAGATGCATTTCTGATGGAAATTATATGGAAATGTGTTGCCAAAATTTTTAAGCATTAACAAGTTAACAGTTGTAGTTGTTAGACCTAAATTACATTATGGTATTTTGTGACATAGTGTCATGTGTCATTTAGACAAGTTTGTTTTTCCGGTTTGACATGTTCAGTCGTCGACCTTTTGGTTATCCGTCTTTTGAACATTAAAATTTTAACAATTTTCAGCCATGTTAATTAAATGGGAGTATAGTTCATAATAACGCTCGGTGACTTTAACATTGACCTACGGATTCAATATGTTAACGGTGAAGACCAAATATGATCATTCAATTTTAATAATTTTTTTAATTCGAAATCTTATTAAACGGTAAAATACTAGCTTTGTCACAGTGAATTGTTAATTTTACGGATTAAATCTAACAACTATATTTTTTACCGTAACTGTAAAAAAAATTATGATCGTATAGAAATTTTCTGGGCTGGACGTATATCTTATGGTCCTAATTACAAATCGTGACAATTGAATTAGCATTTTTTTTATATGTTGACACAACTTCAGCATAATTTTAAAAGGACAGTTTTTATGTGAATCTCGTTATTACTAATTTACATCTCTTACCGGTTCGAATATTTTTTTTACTTCTAGAATTTTTAATTATATCTAGTAACATCCGTCCTTGACAAATAATAAGGAAATGCTGTTATCACGCACAAACATCGGTTATAATCACGACATTGACAGGATTAGATTTTTAACGGTTTCTTAAATATTTTCGATATCCGTTCGCTATAAACTCCCACTCAATTATATGATTAGTGTAGATAAAATAATTTCAATTAAAGAAACAAATCACCGATCTGTCAGCGATATGCTAAAAGATCAGGTTTTAAAGTTATTTCAAAACTTGAAAGGTTCCCTATCATAAATGAAACGGTGTTCAAGCACTGATTAGCCAATTACATCTCACACGCTCTAAAACATTCGACATATTTTTCACTTCATCAATTTTATTTCGGGTATTCAATATGAGAAAATATGGCAAAAAATTGAAAATTAGTCGCTTTGCTATTTCTTTATTTGCGTATGTTTGGATATAGATGAGGACCATGTAAAATTATTTACATTTCGTTTTTTTATTTAGGTTTCTGTAAGAGTATGATATTGTTTGGAATAATCAAAATGGCTACACAATTTTAAGGTAGTCTAACACTCCGAACTTATCGGCGTCCATTTCGTCAAATAGGGACATAACACGGACGCTGTTCAAAACACCGACACCGATATTTGCAAGTCCAAAACACCACCGACTGTTTTGGTGATTGTGACCCTTTTTTATATTATCAAATGAATAGTTAGTTTGGGTAAAGGTATATTTATAAACTTCATTTTTGTATGTCCAATATTTCGCTAGATTCTTTTTACTGATCAAACATTTAGAGTTTGAAAAATGAACCTTTTAGCTTCACATTACCAAGTTGCGCGCCACAGCTGAAGCACAGTCAGAATTTTGAGAGCCTATCAAAAAAACGAGCAACATAAACTGAAGTTTTATAAGTTCGGTGCCCAATGCCGTCAGTTAACAACAATAAGCTAATTTAGGATGTCAATATAATATGGTAGGAAAAGATTTCGAAAAAACCAAGATTGTAGTGACTAGTAGAATAATCTCAATTTATTTATTAATAGAAAAATACTGGAAAGCTCGTGGTGCGAGATTTTATTTGTATGTTTTTTACTGGATTTTTATCAAGAGTGAACTTTTGGCAGAATTCGTTAGATGTGTTTTATGGATTAGAATTATGTACGGTTACGTATGTTATCGTGGTTACATACACACATACCCAACGCACGCACGTACGTTCGTACTCTTACCCACTCCACTCACACACTCGCACGTACGCACCCATGCACGTACGTACTAACGCACGCGCGCAGATATGCACGCACGCA